>JAGXOD010001391.1:1010000-1045000 GCA_020368025.1 Brachyhypopomus occidentalis | reverse complement strand
AAGTCAACAGCCAATAAATAAATAAACAATCTCGGGCACTAGCGCAGTAGGATTCCAGTATGAGAGTAACTAGGGTCTTGCCAGCGAAGAGCATTATAATTTAATGAACTCTACCATATGAATGAAAACGGTGCGCTGATCAAGGGTTAAAGTACGTAACGGGTGACGGAGAAGCCGCAGATCAGCAGTGCAAGAGCCGTTTATGATCCGTCCAAGGCAGTAAACACTCCAGACTTCGCCACCATCTTCTGCACCGTCACAGATCACGAGCAGGCCACGTCTACTGACACCCAGCATTCCTTCAGCTCAGGGTGGTGGAGGTGACAGGCCCCGCCTCTCTGCTGTGTGGAGGTGACAGACCCCGCCTCTGTTCTGTGTGGAGGTGACAGTCCCCGCCTCTGTTCTGTGTGGAGGTGACAGTCCCCGCCTCTCTTCTGTGTGGAGATGACAGGCCCCGCCTCTCTGCTGTGTGGAGTGCCTGCTGGCCCCGCCCCTCTGCTGTGTGGAGTGCCTGCTGGCCCCGCCCCTATGATGTGTGGAGTGCCTGCTGGCCCCGCCCCTCTGCTGTGTGGAGTGCCTGCTGGCCCCGCCCCTCTGCAGTAGTCCCGGCGTGTCTTTCATTGCTCGCTCATGGCCGGTGTTGCAAGGACACACGTCCACATTGCCTGAACTATTCATGTTCATTATCATGCATTAAAGTCTGTTTTTATTTTCGTCAGCCGTGCATTTTGGTAACATTTGGTGACATTTAGAGTCTCCAGGGACAAGTTTATATTATTGTTTGTGTCAGGAGGGCATGTGTGAGAGTGCGTGTGTGTGTTTTCAGTATCATCCTGATCTACACTCCTGCCTTGCTCCCTCGTTCTCGAAGCACAATTTAAATCTATCAGTGCATGTATTTAAGGAATGTGCCCTGTGACATAGCCCCAATTAGGAGGGCTAGAACAATAATACAACAGCTTAATTGCATTAACATAATGCCTTCTAACGATCATTACACTCGCCAAAATAGTCATGATAATAAAGCAATTACTATTTTGAGAGCACAATTAGCCCACAGTGGCACCTTTTCCGGTGTTATAATTACAGCGTTTAGATGCGTCGACGTTGTGTTGCAGCTTGCCCGGGGAAGGGTGGGGATGGGTGGGGACGGGTGGAGTTGGTGGAGGGGCACAGCAGGCGTGTCATAGATGCTCCCGAATTTACAGCCACATCCACATGTCACCGGCTGTTCGCAACAACTCCCTGCCCACGAGCTGAGGTGATTGGGTGCATAGACACGCCATGTTTTCCCCAGTCCTTCCTTGGTGGACAAAATGGCTTAAGATAATAGAATAGGGAAGAAGCAAGGGAGGAAATAGATGGATAGATAGCTGAGGGAGAGAGAGATAGAAGAGGGGAGCGCGGAAGAGGAGAGGAATATAAAGAAAGATTGGTTTTCATGGCCGGTAGTTGGCGGCTGTGTAAATCTCGGAGGAGTAGAGAGAAAGACAGCAGAAGGTTGATAGTCATCCATCACTTCTGACAATTCCACCTCTCCCCTGCAGCCTGACAGGAGACCCTGAGTGAACAATGGAGAGAATGAGAGAGTGAGTGAAAGAGAGAGTGAGAGAGAGGATGAGATACGGAACGCGTGAAAGAGATAAAAACAGAGCGTGGTGGAGAGAGACTGCTGAGTAAATGAACTCTGCTGTGTTTTAGAGCAGGAGGAACACTGAGATAGAACTGAGCTTTTTTTTATTCATTTATCTCTCCTCCCCTTCTCAGCCCGCCCCCTCCCCTTCTCTCCCCGCCCCCTCCCCTTATCTCCCCGCCCCTTCCCCTTCTCAGCCCGCCCCTTCCCCTTCTCAGCCCGCCCCCTCCCCTTCTCTCCCCGCCCCCTCCCTGTCTCTCCCCGCCCCCTCCCCTTCTCATCCCGCCCCCTCCCCATCTCTCCCCGCCCCCTTCCCTTCGCTGTGCTATATAGAGAGTATACCATGCGCCGGTGGAGATGCAGCACACCACTCTGTATACTGCATGCGCCTCCCTTCCTGCAAGAGGTGCATAAACTCCTAAATTAGAGAAATACAAAACCACTGAATCCAGCGGGGTGTTAAATGTCGAACCGGTGAACTAGCACCACGAATCGAGAACAAAAAGGTTGAGAGCAGATGTATATAACTTTCACTTCTCCCCACACAGACACACATGCACGCACACACACAAATGCAGGTAGACAGTTTCACCTTATAGGGTTGGTTTGATTTGAATGGCTCTGCAGAGACTCTTCAGTAGGTTAATGGACCTGCTTTTGTAACTCTCCAGGCTCCATTGTCTCTGCGAGTGTGACCTCTTGCATTGTGCCCACTGTATTTTGTCAGCCTGTCACTCAGCGGATGGGGACAGGGGCACGGGGGGCGGGGGAGGGGCTACGGGGGCTAATTAAACAGCGCTGAGCTGCACCTTGCACACACACAATGGAGCCATAGATCGCCTCTTGCCAAACAGGCCGCAAACGCTCACTTCCTGGTTTTACTGCGGAATAAAGGACGGCGGTAAAAAAGGCTCGGCGATGCGACCGCTAAGCAGAGAGTCCGGCAGCTCTGGCGCCTTGAAAAGACCGTCAGTCTGCGCCGCTATCTGATCTCCCTCACGCACCTGCTTGAATGAGAGGAAATTAAAATCTGACATTTGAACAGCGCTAAGCAGGCTGCTGTCTGATCAATAGCCAGGATCTGAAATTTCACTTCTCTTTCCCGGAGGGGGGGGAATAAAAAGACATGGACTCTGTTTCTGAAGCTGTTAGAGGATGCTCGTAGTCAGGATGTGTGTGTGTGCGTGTGTGTGTGTGTGTGTGTGTGTGTTGGAGGAGGGTGATGGTGATGGTGACACACAGTAACTAGAGGTCTTAACCTCCTTCAGAGATCCAAAGAAGAGTCTGACACCGGCAGCCTCTACACAGCCTGTCAGATCTAACAGCGGAGAGCGGAAGAGAGACAGAGAAAACAGAGAGAGAGAGAGAGAGAGAGAGAGAGACATGCTGTTAAGCCTGTCTTCCTCTGGCACCGTGATAGGCCATGACGTCCTGTCTGTTTTCTCACTTCTCGCAGCAGCTGTGTGTGTTACCCAGGTTACCCAGAGGTCTGCGTGCTGCCGTGACGTCCTCCCTCCTTTCAGAGAGCAGGTCTGGCCCTCAGACAGTGACGAGCCTCCCTAACCCTCAGCGCCAAGCGTCCGCTCCATCACCGCCTGCTTCTGAGCCACGGCTGCCCGCGGCCTGTGCGTACTAGTGGGCTGCAGAGTGCTTTCTGAGAACAACATTAATCAGCGTTTCTTCCCTATTGTATCTGTGTCTGCATTCTCTCGCCGTCCTGGTAGTCACGGCGTGGTCTTGCGCGGCTAGACTCCGTCTGCCACGTCGGTGTCGCGGCGTCGCGAGTCCGCACGCAAACGCAGATGCCGCGTGTGTTTCGCGCGGCCAGAAAATACTGACGTTGCTCCCCGTTCCTGTTGTTCGACCCATGTAACGTCGCGTTAATAGGGGGGGGGAGCTGCTTTTGGGCCTGTAGGGTGACACTGCTGTGTGTACAACACCTACCACACACCCAGAGAAGCAGATCTGCTCTTTACTGAGCGGTTAAACCTAAACCATGTGAAACAGAGCAGCTCATGTGAAATGTGAAGTGGCAAATGTGTCCCCTTTAGCACGTCTCTATCCCATTTTGTTAGCTTTTGTTCTTATTTCAGCTTTCAGAATAATAAATCCTTCCTATGCATCGCGCATGGTTTGGCTGTGTCTACCAGTGTCCAAACGCTACTTATATCCAGCATTGTTCACCTTTGTATGTACATAGTGTCCCCTCTCTAAGAACATACTTTCTAAAGGTCAGAGTGCATTATTTATGTCCCCCTCTATTTAGAAGAGTCTGTTAAATATTTTAAGCAGTGTTTTTCCCAGAGCACGTCTCTCTGCAGATCGATCAGTATCAAAAGACACCATTTGCCCCCAAACACTGTTTGACATCCAGCTATTTCTGCTCTGTAGCCCTGTCTAGGTCGTCTCAGTGCGAGAGCCCGGGAGGGAGTGGAGGAGTGATGTCTCTCTCTCTTTCTCTCTCTCTCTCTCTCTCTCTCTCCTCCCTTCTTTCCCTGTCCACTGCAGTATTAGTGATAAGGTGAGAGGCTAGTTGCTTTTGCCTCTGTCACTAGTCAATTGTAGTGGATCTATTGGGCTCAGTGGAGATTATATCAGCAGGGATGTTGTTTTACTGTGCGTGCGCTCTCATCTTCTCCCACCTCCGTGAGCTCGATTGGAACCTGCTGTGACACAGTGTGAGGAGAAATGAATGTAATTAGTGGACATGGGGGAATGGGCCCGTGTGTAAGAAGCAGGCCTGCGGGGAGAGGTGCGTCTCACCTGCCTGCGTCTGCTTGTGAGCACGCCTGATTGTCAGCCATGTTAGCGATGCACGCAGGGCGTTTCAGCAGCTCCTACTATGGGTAATCTCAGTTTCCTGTAGTGGAGATCAGGGAGGATCTGGTAGATCAGGGTCTTTTCAGTCTGAAGCTTAACACGTGTATGGTCAGTTGTGTCTCTTTCTCTCCTTGGGGATGCCAAGAAGCCTGGCTTAACACCAGCACGCTCCTGCAGAAACTTCCCTCATCGCAGTTTGCTGAGATACATTATACAGCTAGATCACCCTAGATCACCCTAGATCACCATAGATCACCATAGATCACCCTAGATCACCAGTCCTTGTCCTCTTAGAGCTTTGTGCTGCTGTTGACGTTGCTAACGTCAATTTGTCCTTTTGTCTTGGCATCATGGACTCGGCATGGCAGCTGCCTACTTCCTACCTGGAGTGTCTACTTCCTACCTGGAGTGTCTACTTCCTACCTGGAGTGTCTACTTTCTACCTGCAGTGTCTACTTCCTACCTGGAGTGTCTACTTCCTACCTGGAGTGTCTACTTCCTACCTGGAGTGTCTACTTCCTACCTAGAGGGCGGTTTATATGAAGTGCCATGGAGAGGATCCTCATCTGCTCCTTGTGGACCATCCACGATCGTACCACAAGGACGAGAACCTTCTCTTCCCTCTCTGTACTTGCTCTTTAGCAGCGGTAATATCTCCTCCTGCCGCTGCCCTGATGACGTTCATTCTGTCCTTCACTGGCGTAGATACTAGCATCTCGATCTGAATGTCAGCGTGCCCATCTGACATCTTATCATGGACGGCTGCCCGTCATTCTAAACTGAATGAAGACGCGACAGTGAAACATCTTCACGACCAAGATCTGGTCATCTCTTTTGAGAGCTCTCTGATCACGCCATTGCGAAAATGTGAGAAACCCGGACGTAATCCTGAACACCCAGCAACTAAACTCTGCCTGTGTTATTAGCATGACCCAGACACAAAGATATCAGCACAGCATTGGGAAGATGCTCCTATCCGATTTCCTTTCAGACAAACCACTCAAGTTTTTCCTATTCCTTGTCACACCAAGACTGGCCAATTGAAAAACACAAGCCACTAGGCCCTTGCACATGCCAACAGACTCTTGCAGCTGATCCAGAACGCAGCTTCATGACTCTTATTCAGCGTTCATATTCAGGAGTTCTCACACACCACTGCCGTGTGCTTGCCACTAGCTCCCTGTGGTTGCCTGCGTCACATTTTAAAACCTGACGCTTGCCTACAGAGGCAAAAATGGACCAGCCTCCTCCTATCTGAAAAGCTCTAGTCACTTCCTGCACCTCTGCTTCTTTTCCTTTGTGCCTCAAATGCAGCTCGTCCGGAAATGCTGCCCCCCATGACACGGGGAAGACGCTCCTCAACTCTGCACCCAGGCGCTGCAGTCAGCTCTGATACCTGTCTGTGCAGAGTTCCACGCAGTCTTCAGACACAGACTGAAGACACACCCCTTCATGAAGCACCTGAGTGGTCCCTCATCACTTCAAGGAGCTTGAATTAATCACTAAGCTTGCACTTGCTCATTTACATATATAGACAAACAAACAACAAATTGTGACTTGACTGTTTTTCCTCGTGTGTGTTTTCTCATGCCTGGTTCCAGCAGGTCTCTGGCCCGGTATACTTGCATAAGGATCACTCTCATGGAGACAGCAAAACACTTTTCTAAGTCAGTGGACTGTGGACTGGAGTGTCTTCTTAAGGCGTAAATGGTAACTCAAATATAAATTGCACGGTCCAGATTCACAGCAAGTCCAGATTCACCATCTGTCTCCCTCTGAGGCTCATGGAGGTTTCAATACACAAATGTAGTTTGAATAATGTCACATTTAAGGGTCATATGTTCGGGTTAGTTAGGGTTAGTGTTACGTAGGGTTAGGGTTAGTTAGAGTTAGGATTAGGGTTAGGGTCAGGGTTAGGGTCAGGGTTAGGTAGATTAGGGTTAGGGTTAGGGTAAATTAGGGTTAGGGTTATGGTTAGGTAGAGTTAGGATTAGGATTAGGTAGGGTTAGGATTAGGATTAGGTAGGGTTAGGATTAGGGTTAGGATTAGGATTAGGATTAGGGTTAGGTAGGCTTTATTAATTATAAAATAAGTTATGAAGCTGCTGAGCCACCCTAGTGTAACTTACTTTCCGCATATCACTATGATCTCACAGTGTTAATAATAAGGTACTTCTGCAAACACTTCCTGGCTGACTACTTTATGCACTTGTCCTGAAATCAAATCTCCTCACACCACCCCGTAAACAGCACCACCCCGTAAACAGCACCACCCTGTAAACAGCACCACCCTGTAAACAGCACCACCCCGTAAACAGCACCACCCCGTAAACAGCACCACAGCGCTCTGCAGGCCTGTCTGCTCTCAGGTGGGCGGGGCCCCAGGTGCGGGTCTTGCTCCTGCTCCAGCTGAGCCACAGACGGCCGGACCGCCGGCACGCCTGATGGAAGCGACAGCTCCGATTGGCTAGGCGGCGGTGCCCTGCCCCTGCCCCAACCATAATTACACTGACTGGTGGGCAGAGTGGTGGGGGTGGAGCTCCTCCGCCCAGCCTGGTGCCCCCGTGTCCAGCCAAGCAGGCCTTCACAGGCAGGCCTCCCCCAAATCGCTGGATGGATTAACTAGTGTGCATGGGCATGGCTGTGTGTGTGTGTGTGTGTGTGTGTGTGTGTGTGGCACTCTCCCCCACACACACATACACACATGAGTGCACAGCACAAAGCTCTTAATGAGTTAGAGATGGAATTAGGATGCAGTAGCCCCCCCCCCCCCACTGTGCTGACCTCATGCTGACTCCTCTGTTAGAGCAAGTACCACATGGCTGGATACTGATGATGGGCATCGTACAGCTCCAGCGCGGCCGGGAAGCGGTGCTTGTAAAACACGGAGAGAGGAGAGAGGTGCTGGAAAAGGATTAGGAGTCATCTTCAAACCGGACCCTTACCTGCAGTGTCCGTCGGCCAGTCTGACCACTAGTCTTTCTGCTGATCATCGAGGCGCTTTGACTAAGCACCTCCTCTCTTACGCGAGGCTTTGGGATGAGAATGTAGCCAATGAACTTTGGCAAGGAACCCTGTCAGCTCCAAACTATGCTGTATTATTCCTGAGAGGTGGCTGTTTCTAGGAAGGAACGGTCGAGGATTTTTATTAGTAGCAGCTCGTGGTTACACTCACACACACACACACACACACCGACCACTTCCATTATTTGCGAGCAGAGCGTGCTGACCCGACCACACCTGGCCTTCAGGCTTCACCAACATGGTCCAATCCAGCCCAATCCAGAATTCAGTGGGGAAACGAGGTTAAGAACAAGAAGAAAGAGTGAAGCGATGCAGAAGCTGGGGGGGGAGAGGACGGCTCTGCCTGTGGAGGAGTGAAAGTGGGCTGGCGACAGATGTGCAGGGCAGTAAAAGTGTAATTGAAATGCCAGCAGCAGTGGTCTTATCTAGCCGCTACAGGAGCTCGCCTCGCCTCTGAACATCAGTTAAATGTCATTTTAGCCCGGCCTGATTTAGCCCAACCACAATCCCCTGCTTCTGTGCCTGCAGCCGCAGATGGGGAGGGAAGTGGAGGAGGAGCGAGGGAGGCCTGGGTGGAGAGAGAGAGAGAGAGAGAGAGAGAGAGAGAGAGAGAGAGAGACAGAGAGAGAGAGAAACTGACAGAGAGGGTGTTGTAATAGGATTTCATCTGCACTCTGTTAACTTCCACCACCTGGACTTAGTTGGTAATTTGATATGGTCCATCAATAAGAGTCATTTACTGCTTGGTTATAAACTTGGTTATATTATTGTCTTACTTATTTATATATTTCTGCCTCTTCTTCTCTTTTTTTTCCCTATCTGATTTTCATCAGACTGCAAGGTAAACGGGGCAAAGAAAAGCCGTGCAGATATGCCTGTGTCTGTCTGTGTGTTGGTGCTACATGCATTTAAATGGGGACCGTGCTGTGGGCCTGTGCGTGGTGGCAGCGTGTCCAGACGGGCTCTGGCCTGCGGTGGGCGGAGCTACCGTGGGGTCCGTTTCCAGCCGGGCCCGCACCTCACCTGCAGCCGGCCGCCAGCGTGCTGACCTGCTGGACCGCCCCAGGCCGTTAGCGCCCCAGGCCGTTAGCGCTGTGTACTCTTTTGCTACGTCACATTAGCGAATCCACATTCGGACCTGTTGGACACCATTAGAACTCTGTACGAGGGCATAAGAAGCCGTACGCTGTGGAAGAGTTTCACACCGTCCACAGGTCTCAGTGCCCCTATTACGGCGCCGCCATCACCACGCACGTCTCCCGTACGTTTACACCTTCTCCGCGTAGGATGCACGTTGACATGGCATGAGGTTGCTCTAACACATTTAATTTGCGTCGCAATGCAAATGCAGCGTGCTAAGTCTGAAACCTAGCAGGCGTGATAACAGTTCAACTGTACCGTAAGTGTAGATCCTAATGTATGGCATCAGTGTTAATTAGAATAGATTTCCCAGCAGAGGCAGGATATCTCTCGGCAAATTTCAGATCAAATGTAGTTCCTTTTCATCTTATTAAGGTCAAAGGCTTCTTAAATGTCTGCGAGCCTGCTTTTAACTTGAAAGCTAATGAGTTTTTCTTCTTCTTTTTCCAGAGAGTGATCTTCAACATTGTAAACTTCAGTAAGACCAAGAGCTTGTACAGAGATGGGATGGCCCCTGTGGTGAAGTCCACCAGTCGGCCTAAATGGTAGAGCACACACACACACACACACAAACATACACACACACACACACACACACACACACACACACACACAAAGACACACCCACTCCATTGTTCTCTGTGATCCTTTTTTGACTAAACCGCACAAATTCTCAAACATAGAAGCAAAATAAAAATACCCCCCCGGGTCAAATGTGTTTTAGTTGTGTATTTAGTAGATCAGGTTTTAATATAAGATTGGATTCTGTTAAGGTTTGATGTTAAGTATCTTCGTGTATGGCTTGTTTGATCCCGTTCTCTCATTTTAGACCAGGTTCTCCCTCACTGGCTTGGCATGCAGAGATAATTGCTTCCCTGGTTATGCCCCATAGCTTGAGCACTTCTCAATAACTTTGAAAGAAAGTTGAAGGCACACACAGGTTTTCTTTCTCTCTCTCTCTCTCTCTCTCTCACACACACACACACACCCTGACTCATTTGCACTCCTTTCAGCATCTATCAGAGCGACACTTTACTGTTCAGATGCTGAGATGCCAGCCTGTATTTGCATGGACCATGCCACCTGGGCAGGTGAGGCCTGTCAGGGGTAATAGGTGGGAACTGATTGAGGATGTGTGCGCGTGTGTACGTGTGTACGTGTGTGTGAATGAACTTCTGATGGATGGAGTGGTGTCTGTGTGTGTGTGTGTGTGTGTGTGTGTGTGTGAATGAACTTCTGATGGATGGACTGGTGTGTGAGTTTGTGAGTGTGTGTGTGAATGAACTTCTGATGAATGGAGCGGTGTGTGTGTGTGTGTGTGCGCACGGAGGGCACGTGAGTCTTCTGGCGTGTGTGGAGGCATGTGTTATTCGCGGCATGAGAAGCAGGCGTGGTGAAGTGGTGCCTGCTCAAAAGAAGCCTCAGCGTCTGTCATGGGCCGATCGAGAATACCCGTCTTGCCCCGGAAGGCGCAGGCGTCTAGACGCCCCGCAGTCGGCTAGACGCCCCGCGGTCGGCCAGACGTGCTCCATGCAGCACGTTCAGGTGCTTGGGAAAGAACACGACTCACTCTGCCACGGGAACATCCCAAGTGTCGGGAGGATGAAGTTAGCGTAAGAGCCGCTTTACGAGTGCCCGCCCCTCTCTGGGGCTGCCGCGCACAGATAACAGTAGCGATTTGCCGTGAAGGTCATCGTTTCTTTCTAGGTCTTTTGGAGTACGGCAAAGTTTTTGCAGCAGGGCTGAGTTGTGACATCCTGGTGTGTTTCTGTCATTCCCAGCTGCATTAAGAGTGCCGCGCTATCTGAATGCCGCCATTTCTTCCGCAGTGACCCTCAGCTGAACGGAGCGACGCCCATTTGTGGCGTGTGGCGTTCAGATGAGCCGGTAGCCTTTGCGGACGGCGGAGAGCGCTGCGGTCTGCAAATGCCACGCTGATAGTCATCGAGCGGCCGATAATCACACCTCCCTCTCAGGCCATCCGTACGGCATGGCACTCTGCTTCAGCAGACTGGGGACCGGGACTGGTGCACAGGCGCGAGCCTGAGGCGTGTGCCTGCACACACACACACACACACACACACAGGCAAGGGCTGAGTCTTTTTTTTTTCATCCAATTATAGAGGTGTGAAAATGCATGGTGTGGGCACAGAGAAAGGTCTTACACATCTTCTAATGCACTCACACACACACACACACACACACACACACACACACACACGCGTGCACATACGCACACATGCGCTAATTGCTAAAAGTGAGAAGGAGCCTTGTGTCATTGAAAAGGCTGTGTGTAAAACAGAAGTGAACCGAGGTCAGAGGGAGTACTGCAAGGCGTGAGCCAGTTAATGTGGTCATGCTCTTCCATAACACAGTGGTTAATCAGTTCAGGAGAGAAGCTGCATTCGGTCACAACATCTACCACAGTTCAGGGACTGTGAGGAGCAAGTTTTCACAAATGTGGTGTTCTAATTTAAGATATAATACCATCATTAACTCCTCTCTTTTCTTTCCTTCTTTCTTTCTATTTCTATTCCATTTTCTTTGGAGGCAATATGCTAATCAGGGTATCACATAGCATCAAGTCAGTTGAGTTCTAGTCTCACCTAGTCCAAGTTATAGTCTCACCCTTAGTCTCAGTATCAGACCAAGTCTTAGTCTCAGTAGCAGACCAAGTCTTAGTCTCGCCCTTAGTCTCAGTAGCAGACCAAGTCTTAGTCTCACCCTTAGTCTCAGTAGCAGACCAAGACTTATTTGTACCCATTGCAGAAAACCCCAACACATACAGCACTGGTCAAAGCCAACATATTTCATTACTCGATCATTCACATCAAACAACCAAACGCTTCTTGAAATATTGCGAATATTCTCGTTTTTTGAACCCCACTCAGAACACTCCCCATGTGGGAGATAAGGGCCTTTCTGCCCCTCCCTCTCGGGCCTGTGATGTGTATGGGCTGCAGACAGTGCTGTTACATTTCTTTCTACGTTCTCTTCACCACTCATTTTCCATCAGGACAACAAAACGTGGCAGGCTCAGAACTAGTAATCTCTCTCCGACAAGCCCAGATCTGGAATATATATATAAAGTGAGGCGCACGAGTCTTTAGCCGACTGATCCAGCCGTATATGCAGGGCACTGGATAAACTCGAGAGAGTGAGAGAGAGCCATACAGACAGTTTCAGGGAAGAAGAGAGAAAAGATTGCCTTTGCTGTATTTATCTGCCAAAAAAGTCACTTTTAACCCCAAAGTTGAAACCTTTATCTCTATCTGCAGTTCTTCCTCAGTGCAGACTGACACTCAGGCTTTGTGTGTGTGTGTGTGTGTGTGTGTGTGTTCATGGGGGGGGGGTGGGGAGGGAGGGGCGGGGATTGTGGGTGTGTCTCTTGGGGATCATCTGCTTTAGGCTTCTCTGAAAGAGACAGACAGGCATCAGATTAAAGTGTGTATGTGTGTGCGTGTGTATGTGTGTGTGTGTGTGTGTGTGTGTGTGTGTGGCTCTAGACCAGCCCTGCGGAGTGGTAATTAGAGCTGATGGAGAGAGGTGTGTATGGTAGGTATGAGGATGCAGGTAATGGCGTCAGATAAGCTGTGCCTCAGAGGAGAGCACTCAGCCAGACCACAGCACATCCCCAGGACCTAAACAGATGCCTCTCTTCTGCTCTCTTACACTCCTCTCCCAATGACTGTCTTTCCCCTCTCCATCTTCTTATCTCCCCTCTCTCTAGTCAGCAGAGTGTTGTTCAGTTTGTTATAGAAACTGTGGAGCCCGTGTTGCGTAAGGTGAATAGCCGTCGGTCATTGTTAGCCTAATGGGCCTGGTGTGGGGGCCAGCGTGAAGGCTTTGGGGTCTGTCCCTCGTTCAGCCCGCCGTCCTGCACTTAAGTGGACAGAAGGACAAACGTGCTGCTCTTGGAGTGGGTGGACAGCGTGGCTACGAGCTCTCCAATGCTCACACGCATCTTGTTTTTTGAGAGAGAGAGTTAGAGAGAGAGAGAGAGAGAGAGAGACAGAGAGAGAACTCAGCTGGCTTCCAAATGGCTGATGACTCCTCCAGTCAGTCTCCATGTGGAGGACAAGAGGAGGTCTTTCCAGGACACACTGGAAGGTCCCTCAGCGTTGGTTCTTTGATGTTTGCCTCTTGCGAACTTGTTGGACAGTTGGAGTAACTGCTGAGTTTTGGACTTACTAAATTAAAGGTGATCTTTTAACTACATCTTTTTTTTTGACATTCAAAAACTTGTTGATAAGATTACTGATAAGATTACTTACTCAATTATAAAAGGAATGCCAAGAGGTATTTGTTCATAGAATAGTCCACAAATACTACAAAAAACACTCATATGGTTTAAACACAAACACAAAATATATGAACTCTTAGGATAATGAGATCCTGGAGAGAGACATATCAAGTAGTATACACTGTCAGTTCAGATGATGAGAGGGAAAAAAACTTCACGACAGAATTATGTCCAACAGCAATATGTTCTCATCCAAAATTGGATTTAAATACCTCAGAAGAACAGTCGCTGAAACTCATATGAGCGTAAGGAGGTCCAATAAAAACTCAGGCTTCAATCCACAGGAAGAATGTCAGAGTCGTCCATTTCCCTCCACAGGAGCTGCCGTCCCCCAACGATCAGCGCGAGAGCATGCTGGAGAATCTGAGTGCCGTGTCACAGAACTCCAGCGTATACGCTAGCGAACAGCAGGTGTCCCGTGGACTTAAACTCCTGGGTTCATGAGCGTGGTGTTAGAGAAACAAGGCATCAGCATGGCGTTCGTAGGAGGTTTTCACAGAGGGAAGCACTGCTCTCCAGGAGAACACTGCCCTGCAGAGTGTTGTGGAATTTTAATATGCACAAAATGATGTTTTGGAGGAAGTGAAATGTTGCAGATGAATACCAGAAACTCAAGTGGGAATAGTGATCATGGGCCTTGGGGCAATGGGATGTGAGGGCATCTGTCTGTGATCTGATCTCAGACGTTTGGGTTACGCAACACAGCAATGTTCCAAGCAGAAGATCAGCTTCTCCTAATGGCTCGTAGGGAAGACGTCATGGTGTTGACCTTAGTGTAGGTGCTGGTCTAGTTTATGGTATTCAACTAGCTTAAGTATTCAGTCTCATAAAGTTACCTTCGAAATGGATGAAGTTTAGATATTACATTTAAATCAAAATTTGTTCAGCATTGATATTTAATAGCACAAAAGTTCCACCTACTTGTTACAATCTTATCAGTCAAGTCAAACTTTTAGCCAGCCAGTGGTAATAGCCAGTTCTGTTAGTGATAATATTAATAACTGAAATTCTGAAGGTTAAAGTTCAATAATAGTTCTGGCTTCAGGTTATAACCGAGAGATAACACCTTTAACGCAGAGTTCATCAGGAATTAAGGGAAGCTTACACGTGGGAAAGGAACAGAGACAGAGAGAGCAAGAGAATGTCAGAACAACAGGTTTCTTTATCCTGGATCTACAGTGTTGTAGTGCACCATGAACTACGATAAACCGACCGTGCACATTCATAGATATGTGGCGTGCTGCTGCAGCCTGGTTCTGCGCAGATGCACAGTCTCGGGGTCGAGGCTCACGCAGTAGCCCACGTGGCTCCATGTGCACTTTGTGATAAAGGTTCTGCTGGATCGCGTTATTCCGCCTACATTCATCGGCTGGCCGCCAGTCGATGGGTGTTTCCGCGATGGGTGTGTTCCAAGCAGGGCATGGTTATTCAAAAATACTGAAGATAATTCATAATGTGATGTAAAGTAAGGGACCACAATGTGTGTTGCAAATGCTTGTAGAAGTGACATAAAGCACTTGGTTGAAGTTACCAATAAAGGGTACATCAGTGGTTATTAGACATAAGGATTGTTATTCACTGCAGAGGCAAGTATGTGTGATTGCCTCTTAACCATATAGCTATGCAGTCTCCATAGACAGTAATGGGCAGTAGAATGGGCAATACTTTGAAATGTAACCATCTAGAAGCAGCAACAGAGGAAACTCAGAGAGTGAGGCTGTCGAGTCCCAAAACTAGAAGAACGTGAAATCTCCCGCCCTCTGGAAGCATCACTCTCGACAGCTCCAACATGTCTCTGGAAGCAACATCAGCGGGAGAACGCAGCTGAGCTGCTCCTCACGGGCACGCAAGCACTCTTCACAATGGCTGGAGTGGGGTGAAGCTTACCACCACTGGACTCTGGAGCTTTGGAAATGTTCTCAGAAGGGATGAATCACGCGTTGCTATCTGTCAGTCTGATGGACGAGTCTCAGTTTGGCAGCTGCCAGGAAACACATAGCTTGGTGGAGAACGGACTGTTTTTCCAGGGTTGGGTTAGACCTCGGTTTTAATAAGTGGTAACGTTGTGAAGCATGGAAGACCTTTTCCCGTTCCACCGCGCCCGTGACACACGTGACCATCTGAGAAAGCAACATTCACGAAGACATGGTTTGACGAGTTGGTGTGGAGAAACTCCATTGGTCTGCAGAGAACCTCGGCCCCGGCCCCACTGAGAACATTTGGGATGAATTGGAACGTTGATTGTGAGCTAAGCCTTCATACACAGCACCAGTGCCTGACCTCGAAAAGACTTTTGCCTGAATGGGCACAAATTCCCAGTCCAAAATCCTGTGCAAAGGCGTACGAGAAGAATGGAGGTTGTTATCACAGTGGATTGTAGCCAGCCCCATATTATTGCTTATGGTTTTAGAATGAATATCCAGTAAGCTCAAATTGTTCTGTTGTCCACATTCATATGGTCATAAAGCGTAATATTTCTAGCAAACAATCTTGATTGTTTAAAGCATTTTTTAAATTTAGTGAGATAAATGTATCTGTCGGAATGCTTCAGTGAGTCTTATCCCTTACACACACCACTGAAACGTTTTGCTTGCATTGTTCTTCTATGTGTATTATTATATCAAAGATTATTCATGCAGAAATACAGATTTTTCTAAAGGGTTCACTAACATTTTTCAGATCTGTAGTGACTGCAGTCCATTTACCACCACTGAATATGACCCCATCATGTTAGGAGCAGGATGTTATCAGTAATGTTGAAATTTATGCAACTCACTAAAGCTAGTTAAATAATAATTTTCTTTTATAAGACTTTTATTTAGGGACAAGTCAGGTGATCATTTTAGGGTGATTGAATTTGTTGTCAACAAGATTTTATTCTCTCACTTGTGCTAAACCTGGACTTGTATTTATTTGCTTGATGTCTTGGTGATTTGCAAGCCTCAGTTCAGTTAAGCTCAATTGCTTTTTCTTTCAGCATAATGTGTTTCTTTTTGCATTAGACAAAACAACTTTATCTTGACCAGGGCCAAAAACCTGCTTACTGGCTTTGGGACAGTCTGCCACTTATCTCTGCAAAGAATATGTAGTTAAAATGCCCTTTACTTGGAGAATCTTCTCTCACAGTGACCACTCAGCAAAGCTTGCTAAACCAAGCTTTTCCCATGGCCTTTAACTTTCCCTTTAGTTAAAACTTGTGACATTACATTTCCTGGCAACGCTGGCAGCTTTTTTTCTCTGCCATGAAAGACGTGGTGCAGGCCTGTTTGTGTACAGCACGTCCTCAGCGGACTGCAGAGCTCACTGAAGCAGTAGATCGCACCGCTGTTCACTTACTGAAGCAGTAGAGCTCACCGCTGTTCACTTACTGAAGCAGTAGAGCTCACCGCTGTTCACTTACTGAAGCAGTAGAGCTCACCGCTGTTCACTTACTGAAGCAGTAGAGCTCACCGCTGTTCACTTACTGAAGCAGTAGAGCTCACCGCTGTTCACTTACTGAAGCAGTAGAGCTCACCGCTGTTCACTTACTGAAGCAGTAGAGCTCACCGAAGCTGTTCACTTACTGAAGCAGTAGAGCTCACCGCTGTTCACTTACTGAAGCAGTAGAGCTCACCGCTGTTCACTTACTGAAGCAGTAGAGCTCACCGCTGTTCACTTACTGAAGCAGTAGAGCTCACCGCTGTTCACTTACTGAAGCAGTAGAGCTCACCGCTGTTCACTTACTGAAGCAGTAGAGCTCACCGCTGTTCACTTACTGAAGCAGTAGGGCTCACCGCTGTTCACTTACTGAAGCAGCAGGGCTCACCGCTGTTCACTTACTGAAGCAGTAGGGCTCACCGCTGTTCACTTACTGAAGCAGTAGAGCTCACCGCTGTTCACTTACTGAAGCAGTAGAGCTCACCGCTGTTCACTTACTGAAGCAGTAGAGCTCACCGCTGTTCACTTACTGAAGCAGTAGAGCTCACCGCTGTTCACTTACTGAAGCAGTAGAGGCTCAGTAGAGCTCACTCACTGCTGTTCACTTACTGAAGCAGTAGAGCTCACCGTTCACTTACTGAAGCAGTTCACCGCTTCACTTACTGAAGCAGTAGAGCTCACCGCTGTTCACTTACTGAAGCAGTAGAGCTCACCGCTGTTCACTTCACGCTGTTCTGAAGCAGTCTCACCGCTGTTCACTTACTGAAGCAGTAGGGCTCACCGCTGTTCACTTACTGAAGCAGCAGGGCTCACCGCTGTTCACTTACTGAAGCAGCAGGGCTCACTGCTGTTTACTTACTGAAGCAGTAGAGCTCACCGCTGTTCACTTACTGAAGCAGTAGAGCTCACCGCTGTTCACTTACTGAAGCAGTAGAGCTCACCGCTGTTCACTTACTGAAGCAGTAGAGCTCACCGCTGTTCACTTACTGAAGCAGTGAAGCTCACCGCTGTTCTCACTGAAGCAGTTCACTTACTGTTCACTTACTGAAGCAGGGCTCACCGCTGTTCACTTACTGAAGCAGTAGAGCTCACCGCTGTTCACTTACTGAAGCAGTAGAGCTCACCGCTGTTCACTTACTGAAGCAGTAGAGCTCACTGCTGTTCACTTACTGAAGCAGTAGAGCTCACCGCTGTTCACTTACTGAAGCAGCAGGGCTCACTGCTGTTCACTTACTGAAGCAGCAGGGCTCACTGCTGTTTACTTACTGAAGCAGCAGGGCTCACTGCTGTTTACTTACTGAAGCAGTAGAGCTCACCGCTGTTCACTTACTGAAGCAGTAGAGCTCACCGCTGTTCACTTACTGAAGCAGTAGAGCTCACCGCTGTTCACTTACTGAAGCAGTAGACCGCTGTTCACTTACTGAAGCAGCAGGGCTCACTGCTGTTCACTTACTGAAGCAGTAGGGCTCACCGCTGTTCACTTACTGAAGCAGTAGAGCTCACCGCTGTTCACTTACTGAAGCAGTAGAGCTCACCGCTGTTCACTTACTGAAGCAGCAGGGCTCACTGCTGTTTACTTACTGAAGCAGTAGAGCTCACCGCTGTTCACTTACTGAAGCAGTAGAGCTCACCGCTGTTCACTTACTGAAGCAGTAGAGCTCACCGCTGTTCACTTACTGAAGCAGTAGAGCTCACCGCTGTTCACTTACTGAAGCAGTAGAGCTCACCGCTGCTCTTCACTTCCTCAAGTATCAGAGCGCGCGGCTGTTCACTTCCTCAAGTACCACAGCTCGCTGCCACCAAACCTTTTGTTCCCCATTCCAAGGTGATGCCCTTTCGGACTCGCAAAAGGGGACAGCATTGCTGTTCCTGCCCCACCCCCACCCCACCCCCGCCGAGGTTTATTTGTTAGCCTGCTAGAGCGAAGAATTACCCAGCATCCTTTCTCTGGTGGCGTAAATGAGAAAGGCAGAGTGCGTGGTGCCTCTGAGGTGCTGGCAGCCGGGACTTGGGCACACGCTGCAGCTGCTACTGGGAGCTCCCACTATGAAGTGTGCCAGCCCAGGCTGATAAAGGAGCCTGTTTATTTGGAGTAGACGAGCAGAGAGCGCAAGGTCCTTCTTATTTCCCCTTGGTTTGTTTGATTTTCCCCTTTGCAGCTGAATATTTGACTGCGCCATGGTAGGAGAATGTGTATGTGGAAGCTCCTAAATGCATTTTTAAGAATGAAAAATGTGGTTCTGTTTATTTATTTACTTAGTATATTGTATTATTCATTGCATGTTAATCATGTTTTCATAGGTTTAGTTCATCTGACAAGGATATGATGAAAACCCACAATTGCTCAGAGATTGTCGTGTCTGGCTCTACTGTGAAACAAAACACTGCTACTCTGAGGGCACACTGTCAAAACTAATAAGGACTTTCCGTATCAGCATTTGGTTTTTATGATATTTATAGATTTAAACAAAGGCAATCCAATGAATCATGCCCCATCCTACCCCTTCAGCTCCCCAACCAAGAGAGAGTCACCGGACAATTAGACTACAAACACGGCAGCAAAAATAGCTCAGTTCAACCTGACCTTGGCAAGAGGGACTTTTTATTTTTTTTTACGGAGCTGTAGAAGGGGAAAAAACTCGAGGCAATAATAAAAACACACAAGCACACGCAGGAGGAATCGCTCAAGGAGGAACACTCTACTGTCTGGCAAATTAGCTTTTGTACCAAATCTTCCATGTAAACGTCTGATTTCAGAAAGCAAGTGTGTGAGTGTGTGTGTGGGTGTGTGTGTGTGTGTGTGGTTGGAGGGGTGGTGGGGAGGATTCTATTTGGAGATGTCTGCAGCTCCATCGGAGAAGGGCCTACCGGTAATTGTCCTGTCAGTCATGGGAGCTCCTGTTGCTCTGGCTGACTGCTTACACTGTGGGTAGGAGAAGCTCACCTTAGCTGAGCACATGTTCCCTGCCCTCTCCCACACGCTCCCCCCCCCCCTGTGTCTCCCCAGCTCCACACCTCCATCGCCTTCTCCCTCGACCAGAGCGTTCTCCCTCTCTCCTCCTCTATCTCCATCGGCTTCTTTCACTCCCACTGCAACGCCGAGCATCGCGTCCCCTAGGCACTCCCCCGAATCATGTGTACAAGGACGCGAGGACACAGGCTGCTATAGGACCCCTCCAGCCCTGCCAGATTGCCCTACTACTGCTTATTCAGAAGTGTAATAGATGCTGTTACCCTAAGCGACAGATTGATTCAGTCGTAGAGGTTTTCCAAGGACCTCTTACCTTAGAAGAAGACTAGAGAAACTAGACTGAGATGCATAGTGTGTAATCTATCTATCTATCTATCTATCTATCTATCTATCTATCTATCTATCTATCTATCTATCTATCTATCTATCTATCTATCTATCTATCTATCTATCTATCTATCTATCTATCACAGAACAGCCTGGTAGACAAATGAACCATCTTGTTTTCACTCTTCCACTTGGGTGGCTACCCTGTCCTGGCACTATACCCCACGTCATCGGCTGTCGTCTGGCCCTGGAGGCGCTGGACCAGTGCGGCAGTGATTTAACGAACACTCTCTCTCTCCCAGGGAGCCCAGGCGGCCACGCAGCCAAACCCCCAGCACTGCCTTAACCCTTGCGGTGTTCATTTGTGTCCAATTGGACAGAAATGAACAGCGGAGGTGTTAATTCAACACTGGGGACTCGCCGTGCGGCACGAGAGAGCAGCTTGGCACAGGAACTACTATGGTAGTAATTTGGTAATGGCTTGCATTGCTCTTTGATTACTCTAGCCAAGAGAGGGCTCCGTTCTAAATGGAAATGCATTTGTGTTTTACTGCAGTGCATTAGACTGATTAATCTTATTTTTCTTTTTTTTTTCCCATTGCTGAGTACTGGTGTTTTTTGAAAAGTACATGCAGTTCTGGAGTTAAAGTTAGACCACTGCAGTTTGCTCATGTTATAAGATTATGGAATGTACTCCAATCTCTGGGGCCCTTAGAGAATATGCCCTGTTTCTAAGGACAGAACTTCCTCCTGTCCCTGACCAATACACTCTCCCTGTCTTTGTGGTTCTTTATTTTATTGCAATAAGGCTTTTTTTTTTAATGGCGATCGAGTTATAGTTCAGTGACGTCCATGAGGGGTGTGTGCGTGCGTTGTGTGTGTTTTTGTGTGTGTAAAAGACAAATAAATGGCGGGAAAAAGAGCATAGAAAGGCGGAGCAGATGCCAGTGACATCAGAGAAGGTGATGGGTCGTCTTTTCCCAGCAGTGTCTCTCTGTCCACTTCAGTGCCCCGGAATGACGACACTGCAGCTTGGAATTCCCTGATGATCGCCACTACAACAACAGCACGAGACCCCCCGTGATATTTCCATATACACTTGCTCTTTTGGATGCCGGTCCGCTCACACTCTGGCCAAACTCTGATCCATAAAGTCTTGTTGACATCTACCTCCACTGCTGTGCACACCTGTGGTCTCAGAGATAGGAGGGATCAAGTCACAATGGTCATGACTGCACCGCTCCGGCACCAACGGGCAGTTGTTATTCAGGACTGTAAATCGGTGTGGTACCAGGCGTGACCTCCTGTGGCTGTTGTCCTGTGGGGGGAGGGGAGGTTACGGCGGTCTCAGCCTGGGGGCTGGAGGGCTGGAGGAGGGTTGGAGCTGAGAGCAGAGCTGGGGCGAGGCTGGAGAAATCTCACCATGAGGCTAGCGCTGGCTCTTGCTTTCTGTCTGTTTTTGTCTGTCTGTGTCTCTCTCTCTCCCCCCCTCCCTCTCTCTGTCTCTCTCTCTCTCCCTCTCTCTCTCTCTCTCTCTGTCTCCCTCTCTCCCTCTCTCTCTCTCCCTCTCTCTCTCTCTCTCTCTCTCTCTCTCTCTCTCTCTCTATATATATATATATATATATATATATATATACACACATATGTGTGTGTGTAGTATATGTAACTAGATGTAACGTGTCATTGACTTGTATTATGCTAATAAATCCTGTTACCTTGAACTCACATTGAAGTTCAGCTCTTCAGATGACATTCCACTGTATAATGTAAATGCTTAACTACTCCATTACCAGAGTGAAGAACAAGCTAAAGTTATACACATTGCCAGCACCAATTTGCTGTAAGTATTGAGATGTGGACAAACTGTCCCGTCTGCTGCTCACATAAGTCAGGCTAGCTGAGCGGACACACTCTGACACAGGATGTTTTAACATTAAGGAACTTTCTAAAGCTGGTGGCGTGTATTCTCATTACTTACACCGGGCTATGCAATAGAATTTGCCCTTTCTAACACGTCTGTTAATTATAATCAGATAAATAAATGTCAGATAAATGTATTACGCTTTACATGTGTTTCACCTTCACCCACACCGTTTCCGTCCTTGGTTGAAGGTAAGCAGAGTAGCAGAGTCTCTTTATCTCTCTCTTCCCCCATCTCTCCTTCACTCTCTCCCCTCCCTCCCTGTTTTCTCTCTTTCTCTCCCCCCTCTTTCCATCACTTCCTGTGGAAGGCAGCAGAGAATAGCAGAAGTTTTTCTCTTCCCGACAGGAAAAGTTGCAGAGATCTGTGTCTCTCTCTCTCTCTCTCTCTCTCTCTCTCTGGTGCCGAGCCTCTCAAGTGTCCATCGTTTCGCTGCTCGCAACGCTGACAAACCTTGCGCACAGTTAACCGTGTGCCGCGCTTTTAATAATAGACCCTTTAATTGACGACAAATGAAGAGTGATGTAAAATAGCTAATAGCTTGTCCTAATTAATAGGGGACTTGAATGCTTGTTAATTAAGGGCAAACGGGACAAGGCTATGGTAATTCCAGCAATGACGCTAATCCTAACGACTCTTTTCCAAAGAGATGGATTTTCATAATCACCTTCATCTACGTCTGATCTAAACCCTATACTACACATGTACACGTGGCACCATTTCTGACTCGCAAAGATAAACACGGTTTGTTTACAGCTTTGCACTTCGATGGGACGTAAATGTTACTGCTCACATCTCACTGTGAAATATACGCTGTTCTTTGCTTTAATGATTTGTTTTAAGGGGCCATGTTGTGAAATTTGCTTTTTATTCTGCATTTTGAATTGCCTTAGAGCCAGATTTACTAAGAAACTGAGGCACAGTGTAATTTACTAAGAGGCAAAGCCTGCAGAGGCACATTTTGACCAGCGATAAAGAGAAACGTGAACATAATTTCCATCTATAGGGCCAATTACATTAGGTAACCCAGCTGTGTAGACATCCACATTGAATGTGTAAGGCCTTGTACATCTGTGTGGCCAGCTGAGTTATCATGACTGCTCTACTCAGAGCTGCATGGGCCAAGGACAAAAAAAGCACATCACTAGAGGTTATTAAGAGACTTACTTACTTTCACTCTCAGCCGTGTGAACCACAATCTAAAGTCTTATTTTAAGAGGCACACTTTTTTGTAGCCAGTGAAAGTTTGCATAGTCACTAGCATTAACACATTTAGCAAAGTCTAGAGGGCATTATATACAAAAATGTAATTTGCAGATACTGACTGTTTTTTTTTTTTAATTCTCGGATATATATATTGTATTTACATATACATATATCCATGTCTCCATCTCCGTGACTCCTCCTCCATCACCCCACCTCTGTGACTCCTCCTCCATCACCCCACCAGCTTTTAGCTTTTAGTTCTTTAAATAATTACAGTATATTGTAAATTGTAGTATTTATTACTGCCTGTAATTCTCTGGTGAAATATTCTCTCTGTCCATGGACTGTTTTTGCACAAACGCTGCAGCACTGAGAAGGTGTGAGAGTGGACAAATTATGCCTCCATGCCATAAAAAAGACAGAAATATATCCACTCTGTTCAGTTACTTCACGTCACCTCTGCAAGTTGTTTTTGCATAACCTTTTCCCCTAATTTTGTGACCAGTGCATGCAAAACACATTAGCACATGCTGAGCTCTTAGTACGTCTGGCCCTTTGTCTTTAAAAACTTGCACCTAAATTGAGATGTGAAACATGTACCTAGTGCAGTTTATTTAAGACAGTTGAACCCTCCCTATGTTTACAAGACATTCAAATTCACTGAATTTTTATTTGTCACGTGAGGGGAACATTTGCATACCCCACTGTAATTGGCCAATTGTTGCAGTCAACATCCAGTGCGAGCAGGCTTTGTAGAGCCTCGACCCCGGCTGCCTGCTGACCCTCTCCACCTTGATGGTTATCTCTGCACAATTTCCACATGTACACCTGCAAAAGTGAAACGACAGGCTTTGTTGAGCGTCGCCCTTGCAAGGAATTGATTTGGGTGGCCAGGTTGAAACAGAAATGAATGCGTCTGCATGTTCCGGAACTGCTTGAACTGTTTTGGCATGTGTCATGTTTCTGCCTTGGTTCAGTGTGCTACTAGCTTGCGTAAGTTACTGGTAATATTAGCTAAGATAAGATAATATTACCTCAGGGATTACCTCAAGGATTACCTCAGGGATTACCTCAAGGATTACCTCAGGGACATCAAAGTCCTAAATCATAAGTGAACGTGAGTGAAGCTGAGGTAACAGCAGATGCAGAAAGTACATGGAAGTAATGAATAAATAAACAAGCTAGTAACGCAGGAGTAAATAATGAAGAAACTATTGAAATGAAAGTGTCTTTCAGCGTAATGCCTGATTCATGTCAAACAGGATTTACATTCGTCATTCGCTTACCACAGAACAGAATTGTAAAGTGTTATACAAATGAATCACTCTAAGCAAATCACTTTCTTACAGCCTTTGTGGGTAAATATCTCTCTTCCTGCATCATATTAGGTGTCAAACTCAGGAATCACACAACAGTGCCTGAGAGCACTCAACTATAGCACCTTTTAAACATTCTGTGAACTGCTAACATACTGCACGCACGCACACACATACACACACTCCCACACACAAACACACACACATATGTTCCAATGAGATTTGTCTAATCCTGTCCACAAACCTAATACTGTAGGTTATAAACATTAGGAGCATAGCTTTGGTAAAAAGCACCTTGTCTTGCCACCACCACTTTACTAGGTTACCCTTACTTTGCCTTCCTTTTCCTGCATAATGTATGAACACACACACACACACATGCGCAAACACAATCACTATAGTTTTGTGCAGAGAGCTGCATATCTGGGTGCCATAACTGTGTGTTTGAGAGACGCGGAGGCAGAAAAACAGCCTCTGGCCCTTCAGATGTGTGAGGACAGAACTTCACTACCAAAACACTCATTTATCTTTCACCTTGGACTGGTTCACTTTTTTTTGCAAACACGTGTTTGCAAGCAAACTGACAATGTATTTGAAAACACAGAACTTGTACAATACACTTGTACAATGGTCAGGGCTGGTTGTTGTGTTCTCTAGTGTATGGGAAGAACAGGAAGAGCTAATACTTCTATGGAAAGTGGTATATGTCTTCATCCTGTGGGTAACGTCTTTGGGGTTGATGGTGCTGTGTGGCCACTCTGCTCTGCCCCCACCCCTCCTGAGTGGTCTTATGGGTGGGTAAGACCACTGACCCGGGGTTGGGTAAGACCCACAACCCCCCCACCCCTCCTCAGTGGTCTTATGGGTGGGTAAGACCACTGACCCGGGGCTGGGTAAGACCAACAACCCCCACACCCCTCCACCCCTCCTCAGTGGTCTTCCCCACCCACCCACACACCCTCTGCTGAGAGAGCTGCCCACCCTGCTCCGTGGGTCAGCTGCCCAAGAGGATGTAGGAGGCAGTTTATGGGCCCCGGGGCCTTAAGTGCTCTGGCCGCTTTCAGCTCTGGCACAATGTAATTACGGAAGTGTATTTATTACATTAAATGGTGCCCTGTTCCATTTCAGCCCCCTATTTTCATCTGGAAGAGTTTATTCACGTGTGTATTACAGTGGTCCAATCACGTGTGTATTACAGTGCTCCAATCACGTGTGCATTACAGTGCTCCAATCACGTGTGCATTACAGTGGCCCAATCACGTGTGTGTTACGGTGGTCCATTCATATGTGTATTACAATTGTTTGTTGTGGATTGCAGTGTGTATTACAGTGTCCTATTCACGTGTCCATTACAGTTGTCTTTTCACATATGTATTACATTTTGTATTACATTTGTCTGTTCACGTGTGTATTACATTTGTCTGTTCACGTGTGCGTTACAGTTGTCTATTCATGTGTCTAATACAATGTGTATTACAGTGGTCTATTCATGTGACTAACACAAAGTGTATTACAGTCACACGTGTCTACTCACGTGTGTTTGACAGTGTTCACGTGTGTGTTGCGGTGGCCTGTTCCTGTGTTTATTATGGGGGCGCTGTTGTGATGTGCAGAGCGCTGCTGCTCTGCTCAGGCTATTAGTATTCCCGACGAGAGTGGCTAAAGGAGATCATGGCAGAGAGAACGAGATGAGGTGTAATAAATGGAGTAGTAGACTCCCCATAAAGCACTTCGCAGAGAGGAAGGAGCAGGGAGGAGAAAGGGAGAGGAGCAGAGGATTGGTGGCTTTTCACTCTCTCCCTCTCTCTCCTGCTCTCTCTTCCACTCTCTCTATCCCTCTCTCTCTTTCTCTCTCTCACCCCCTCCCCCCTCCATAAATGACTTACCTGGGTAAGTTTCATGTCTGCCTGAAGGAGGGGACTCAAACCGATTTCACTCCCGTGTTCCGGTGTGCCGCGGCGGGTCCAGGGGCCTGAATAGCAGGCTAATCTAAATGCTTTTGTCAGGGGAGATTGCGGAGATTGCGACCAGGCCCGCACCAAATTGATTGTGTCATCTTATAATGAACTATTTGAGCGTCTGTCTCTCCAGCCGGCAGTCTGGTGTTGACTGTACACTGCCCGCCTTGCTGGCTCTCCCTGTGCCTGATGCCGCGTCTGCTCTGTTCTTCCTCTGCACTGGAGTTTAATGAGAAAAACAGCTGGAGGATGAGGGGAGGGTGTGGGTGGAGGGTGTGGGTGGGTGGAGGGTGGGGGTGGTTTTCCAGGGTCTTCAGGCCTGCATCCATACCGCGAGCTTTGCTAGTTGAAGGTGATTGTCACCTCTTTGAGTGCTAAGTGGATGTGTGTGTGTATAAGTGTGTGTGTGTGTATTGCCTTTTGTGCGCACACGTGTTTTGTTTGCTGTTTGGCAGTGGCCTGACACTTACTGGGCACGCTCAGCACGCTTGTGAGATGGCCTCTGACCCTGGCTAGGGGATTATGGGTATCTCAGCGCTTCCACAAAGTGCTGCTGTCAGCCCATGACAGGCTTTGAGAGGCCTGCAGGAGAATGGGGGTGGGGTGGTGGGGGGGGGGGGCGTGGCCAGCGACTGGGCTAAATCAGCAGGACGAGTGGAGGCATGGGGGCCATGACGCCAGCCTGTATCTACACAGCCCACACCATGCCAAACACCTTACCTCTCTTTTCAAGTGGGATCCTTGAAGAAATCCCTCTCTACCTTAACTAACTCTTTTCTCCTCTTCACTCCTCTCCTCCCCTCTCTTCTCCTCTCTCCTCTCATCCCTCCGCTCTACTCCCCTCTCCTCTCCCCTCTCCTCTCCTCTTCACTCCTCTCCTCTCAGATTACTGGCCTTCTAGAGTCCATTTTTTCTCCTCACTTCTAATTAGCCTAGCTGGCCTCCCTGACACTTTTGAAATCTCTTTGATCTGACTTTCGACTACATAATCGGTCCATCAGTAGGTAAAGGCCTTTGCTTATACTTCTTCTTTTTTATGAATTCATTTTTTTAATTTTGATATTTTGTACTTGCATCTCAGTGCCAGAGAGTGTGTGTGAAAAAAGGATGAATAAGGTGTAAATAAACCACCCTGGGGGGGGGCAAGGTTGTGCTGACTTTTGATTCGATGAATGCAGCCAAACTGTCCGATTTCACAGATTTTGCACAATCCATCTGATTCAGTGTCAGGGGGCACCGGGTGACCTTTGACCCCCTCCCCGCTCCCTGGCTTCTGTTGCTGCCCACAGAATGTCTGGCTGTTTGGAGCATGTGTTGACTCCTGAAACCAGCCCAGCCGTCCAGCGCCGGCCACACTCCACTAGTTGCATCTTTTATTGTTTGCTGGTGACTGTGGGGTGGAGGAATTGCCAAGGACCCCCACCCAACACCCCCCCTGGTGGCCTGAGCTTGAGGTAGCGCGGGTGGGGTTGGGGGGGTTCGCAGGCGATCCGTCGAAAGCCAGCTGTTTAAACTGTAGGAAAACAGCACAGATTATTACGGATGGGAGGAAGTAGCTAATCTGAATCCAGATTGTCCCATCTGGTTGGGTTGGCAGTGGCAGTCTGTAATTCGGTAAGCGGTGGCGCATCTGGGTGTTCTAATGGAACAAAAGGCCCTGGTGCGGAGACATGACACGAGCGAGGGAGAGTGCGAGAGCGAGAGAGAGAGAGGGAGAGTGAGTGAGAGAGAGAGAGAGAGAGAGAGAGAGAGGGCCCGGTGGCGTGTGTTTTGATCGGCTGGGCTGTGCTGTGTATGTAAAGGACTCAGATGGCGTGCTTTGCCTCTGCGCAGCCGTACAGGGCAACAAACACTTGAATGGGGCTAATACACTCCGCGCCCTTCAGACAGTGGACATCTGTTCCAGCCTGCGCTTTGACCTTTCTGCTTGGTTTTATCACTTCCTGAGGGCTGCGTAACTGGGCGGCGGGGTGTTCTGTGCGCTGGGCTTCCACTGCTGGCCCCGCCTTCCAATCTTGGCCACGCCTTCCGCTTCACGCTCCGGCCTCCGGGCCGCTGCTTCGTCTCAGTTCCCGACACATCCGCGAGCGTGCGGGAGCCAATCGGGTCTGGCGCGGCACGGCGCCGCTGTGAGGAGGGCCAGCCTGCTGCCTCCCGGCTCCCCTGAGCCGCCAGACGTTTGTGTCGCCGGCGCAGCAGCGCGCCCGCGCCACAGCGTCCTGACCCTCGCGCGCACATGCCGGATTACGCACCCCACACAAAGCTGCAGGCATCCTCTTACACCACATTATTGTATCGCATTTATTTCTTTTGAGAGATTTCCCTGGGGAAATGAAAAAAGTGGGACCCACGGGCTCACACACACACACACACACACGCACACACACACACACAAGCACACACACACACACACACGCAACTATATAAATAAACAGTCGTTTCCCTTTTGTCCCGCTGTGTTTCTACCCGGTGAAGTATGTAGCCTTGATTGGAGGGGACGCAAGTTGCTCTATTTTTGAAGTTGGGAAAACAGCAGCTGAAACGAGTCCCATAACGGCTGTGTGAGGGCGCTCTGCAGACGTGCTCAGCCACGCCCCCGTGGGCGTCTGCTCCAACACCTGCCTGTTCCCTGCCAGTCCGCGTGGCAGACATACCTCCGGTTTCGGAAAACTCAGTGTGTGGACGACGCATCGGTGCCTTTGACCAGCAGGCGGTTACTAAACAAAACCGAACAATAAAACATCCATTAAACAAACATCACAAACAGCCGCTAGCGGACGTGCTGTAGCATCACGGTCACTGCGAGCTGAAGGTCTGAATGATGCAGAGCTTGACATGGGGCTGCAATAAGGTGAAATGGTTGCCTTTGAAAAGACCTCGCACACAGCTGGGAGTCATACGCTGGCATGCCGCGTTAGCCGCTGCGGTCACGTGCCGTCGGCTTCTTCTGAACGGCCAGATTACGCACGGACTGGTAACAAGGTGAAATCACGGCTGAGTTCGGCTTGGCTCCGCACCGAATTACGGGGGTGGTGCTGCTCTTCCCCAAGATGCCACAATCTGTTTTGTTTCGCTTATACGAACGTGTGACTGCCATTCAGATAGCTGGCGTTTAACTTACAAAATGAAATGTCAGAGCTGATAGCCTTAAATAACAGGCTGGTGTGCAGGAGATTTCTGAATGCCCCTGTTTAAAAAAAAAAAACTAGCCTATAGTTAGAGGCATAATTAATGACATAGATGTGTTCACTGATTTTCACGATGGCGTGCTCGTGCAATCAGCCGCTCTGAAAGGGGTTGGATGGATGGGCAGGCGCCGTCTGAGGGGCCCGGCAACCAGAACACAGCAATAGCCAAATGGCGACGGGAGACGTCTGGGCCTGTTTGGAAGATGATCGTATTTCATAATTCTGAGCAATATTTAGCGTTGGCATTGAAATAGCAGCTTGGTGTGCGTTGGCAGAGAAGCGAGAGAGCGCTGCAGATTAAGATGGATCCAGTCTGAGGAGCAGCGTTCCAGTGGCCCCCACGCGGGGGCGGCAGGAGCGCCTGACCCGTCTGATCGTGACTGCCGTCACGCGGGGCGCCGTTCACAAGTCCGAGCTCGCGTGATTAGAAGGGGAAAAAAATATAAAAATTCGGAGAGAGTGATGCCTCTTTTTTTTTTGCCTTCTTTATTTTTGTCCTTCCTCTGTGCTGCCATATTAACAGACAGCTCGGTGTCTTTGCTAGAGGACACCAGGGCTGAGTGGACTCCATTAAAGTGATCACTGAGCCACTGAGTGTTTGAGAGAGTAAGGCAACACTCAATCAGAAGCCTACAGATTAACCCATTGCAGTGTGTGTGTCTGTGTGTGTGTGTGTGTGTGTGTGTGTGTGGTGGAACTCTTCATCTCATGCTTCCTACTCCCTCTAGCTTCCTAATGGTTTTTTCTAATGGTGTGTCCCTCGCCCACACAGCGTGCATTAAGTCTTATGTGTCCTGGCGGCCCTCATCCCCACTGATCACACCAGCATAGATATGCATGCAGCAGCCCGTGTGTGTGTGTGTGTGTGTGTGTGTGTGTGTGTGTGTGTGTGTGTGTGTGTGAACTCTGATAGCCATGCATAATGACACATTCAACATGTTAGCAGGGGTCTGGTCTGTAGGTGTCCTTCCACAGTTAAAAACACTATCTCTCTCTCTCTCTCTCTCTCTCTCTCTCTCACACACACACACACACACACACACTGCCAAACTCACTCACTCAGTCTCCCTCTCTGTTTAATAATGAGTGATTGCTCTGACTCTTCAGAGCGGATGGAATGTGTTTGACGTGCTGGATGGGGGGTTTGAGAGGGTGATTAGTGATATTTATTGCACACTAATTCTCTTTGATATCTGCAGTGAAAGACACTCGTCTTTTATATATTTGAAATTGTGTTGTTTTGTTATGGAGATATAAGTTAGAGATGTTCGTAAAGAATATAAACTTGTTTCAACTTAAGAAGTGAAATAGGGCACGAGTGTGAGAGAGATCTGCTTAACCCAGGGCAGCCTGGTATGGACCCTGGGCTCATTAGTTGGAATGGCCAGTAGTGTTAATTAAGTAGACTCACAGCTCAACATGCTGGTGCACTGTGACTGAACGATAGGACTGGTCCCAGTTCATCCACACCTGTGTCTTCACAACCACCACCAGTGTTAGTCACTGGTGGGTTGTCCAACAGCCTTATAGTGGCAGGGATCCTTCATGTGCTGGAGGTTTACCGTGGTCCAATCACAGTTGTCTGCAAGCACACAAATTCTGGCAATGTCATTGGATGCCTGAAAGCTCGTGCCCCCCCCCCCATGGCACACATGGTGCTGCAGGTGCAGTGCACAGTGAGTGAGGAGCCTGTGTATGGCAGAGCTGGTGCTTAGCGAGATATGCAGCTCACTATGTGAGATTCAGCAGTCTGCCGAGCGCTGAGCCGAGCTCTCCACAGTGTGGACCCTCAAGGAGAATATAGTCAGCCAATGCCTAGATTAAGAGAGATTACCAACTAAGAGTTCCATTTGATGGTCTAATTTAGTTCAAGACTGTTTTATTCTTCAGCCCGGACAGAGTGTTATATGAGAGAGAGAGAGGGAGAGAGAGGGAGAGAGAGAGAGAGAGGAGTTGGTGAGTGGTTGATGGAGAGTGAGTGAACGCAGACAGCAGGAACTACTGTGCAGTGAGCAGTGAAGTGCCACATTTGCTCAGTGGCTCTCTAGAGAAACGTGAGGATGAAGAGGATGAGGAGTACGAAGGTCAGGTCAGGTTCATCTCAGTGATGTAGCTGCTCCTCTTATCTAAGAACTGAAAATTCTTGCTTCCACCAACGTAATGTGGCTTATGGCAGTATGCAGTGTGGTGAAGATGCAGCTGTGTGTGTGTGAGTGTGAGTGTGTGTGTGTGTGTGTGTGTGTGTGAGAGAGAGAGAGAGAGACAGACAGACAGACAGAGACAGACAGACAGACAGACAGACAGACAGAGACTGCACGTGACTGTGTATGTGCGTCCTATGCGGTAGGTGGTTGTGTAAAAGCGACCCACTCACATCTCCGACATGCCAGCCTCGTTATCACAGGCTTGTTATATGTCCCCCAGCATGAGGAGCAGCAGCCCCAGACTCCTCCCTCCTCCTCTAGAGATGGTGCAGCCCGGGGGCCCCGGGGACCAGACACAGGGCCTTTACTCCCACTGCAGAACGGCACCTTCTCAACTTCAAGGACGTGTTAGAAGCCCACAGGCCTCTGCTGTCCTGTAGCGACACTTCCCCTCACACCTCGCTCTTCTAAACACGTCTCCCTCTCTCTCTCTCTGTCTCTCTCTCCCCCTCTCTCTCTCTCCGTCTCTCTCCCCCACTCTCATCTCCCTCTCCCCTGTTCGCTTGCGATGTGTCATGCCTGTGACGGGTCGTACGGACAGCCACTCTGTCCTGTGCCTCCTCTCTGATCCCCCTCTCCTCCTCCCCTCTGATCCCCCTCTCCTCCTCTCCTCCCCTCTGATGGGTGCTGTGTTAGGGTGTAGTCCCCCCCCCCCCACCCAGTGAGCTGTACACCCATATGTGTGATGTCATAGCCGCAGGGTATCCACTCTTCTCTCTACTCATGTTGCTGACACCTCTTCCGCCCGCTTGTGTGTGTGTGTGTGTGTGTGAGAGAGAGCGGGAGTTCTTTTATTTGGGGTGAGGGGCACGGAGAGTGAGCTGTTTAGCTTTAACAGGTTCTCATTTGTCAGAGCCTGTCAGGGCAGCTGTCTCTATCCGGGCAGCAGCGGCGTGGCGGCCGTGTTCTCCTGCTGCATCCTGGAGACACCTCACTCACCCTCAGGCTTCCTGAAGAGAGGGGAGGGAGTCTTCAGTCACACACATCTCTCCCTCGCTCTGTCTCCCTCTCCCTCTCCCTCTCTCTCTCTCTGTCTCCCTCTCCCTCTCTCTGTATCCCTCTCCCTCGCTTCCTCTCTCCCTCTCTCTCCCCCTCTCTCTCTCCCTCTCTCTGTCTCTCTCCCCCTCTCCCCCTCTGCCTCTCTCCCTCTCTCCCAACCCCCCTCCCCTCCCTCTTCCCTTTCTGTCTGGTTCTTTTTCTGTACCCACCACTCTTTCTCCTCCCACCTCCCCTCTCTCAGTGCCAGCTCATTAAGGCTTCTGATCAGGGTGGGAAACATCTCGAGTGTGTAGTTGAGCAGGTTTTATTTGTCATGCTGCCGCTCTTGTGCCCTGCGTTGTTGTGGCGTATTATTAACACAATGGCGCGATGCTGTTCAACAGATTGGAGAACTCCCTTTAAGATGCCAATAGACACGGCATTAGGGCATTATCATAACGTGATAACAAGTGATTAAATTGACACGTTTTTCGGTCAACAGGATTACACTATCATCAGCTTCCCTTGTTATGAAACAAACCTGCCACGAGGCCAAGCAGCAAGCGGCCTTGTCTGATGCTAGCATATTACTGTCACGTATCAGTCCTAGATTGCATGCATCCCCTCTGGCCCCGTGCTATAAAGGATAAATGAGGAGATGCTATATGTCATGCTTGGCTAGCAACAGGCAGGCTTGTTGTGGTAAATTTGAGCAGCAGCAGCCCTCCTGATGTACGTGATTGGGGGATGAAAGAGGGCGGTAATATGCGGGTAGTTTGATGCTAATTTGCTGCTAGTCTGCGGCATGCTGGGTGCACTGCAAAACACCTCGCCTGTATGCTAGCATGGAGCAGGAGGGGTGGCCATTAAGATGCTATTTTCCCTTCAATGCTCCTCTGGGTTCTAATCTCTCTCTCTCTATATTTTTCTACCCATAAGCCTCGGCAGATTTTCCGTGCTTTTGCCACGTGCACCCGCCGCCAGCCGGCGCCCATCCATGCCGGGACTTCCTGACGGCCGTGCCGGGACTTCCTGTCTCATGCCTGACTCGTACTGTTAGCGCAGTCGCTGAACCCCCGCACGCCTGCGGGCCTTGAAGGGGGTGTGGTTCTGACAATTACCCGCCCCCCTTTTTCTCTCACATGCCAGGCAGGGTGGGGTTTTGTGTGTGAAAATATGCACTGGCAAGTTACAACGTGCAACTTCCCAGGTTTCTCTCCGTGTAGCGGCGCATAGATTGGCACTTAAGAGCGTGAAACTGGTGCCGAACTGGGACGGGCGCAGGGAGGAAACTGGTGCTCGGCTTCTCCCGTGCTGGTGCGAGCTGGGGGCTGGTTTTAGCAGCACAGGCGCCTGGAAAACCCAAAGCTATGCAGTGATATTGCGCTGCCACACGTGCTGCGAGCCACGCTAGTGCTTCTGGTCTGGGTCTTGCATAATAATTGTTGTCGTCGTCGTCGTTGTTGTTATTTCTCTTGAAAAACGCCTGCCTGTGAAATGAGCGTGAAGCGCTAGCTCATATTTTTGTGAGTGCGTCTGAACTTATACGGTTTGACACAGCAATGTTCTTGCTGAAAAGTCAAATTAGATATTCAGCAACATGTAGAGATAAAGGGCATTTTATTATACAAACAACTCAAACAAACAACACTATCCTTCTAACAGTATAAAGTCTAAAGGAGGCCCTCTGTGCACGCGGTACACTTTAAGCGCGATAAACACGTCCTTTACTGCTAAATCATTCTTACATTGGATGATAAAAAAATAAAAAAGTCCTACTCCTTTATGAAGACTCGGTTGAACAAACAAATTTGTCTCTATCTCCTAATCTCATCGCAGATGCGTTGGCGAGCCTATTCATGTCATAGCAGGAATGGGAGATGAGATACCCAGTGCTCCTGTGAGGTAAAACCCGTAGCGCGGGCCACAGATGATATTATCAGATTTTTTAACCATTACGATGACAAATGAGTGCTTTGATCTCGTTAGATAAGCGCAGTATTCATTTGTTTAATTAAAGCATGCTGTCATGTGCTAGTGTGGGGGTCATTTTAAAAATGGTTCAAATTCAAGCAGGTAATTAAGTATGGGCGTGATAAGGAGCCGCGCACGGCGGAGGGGCGCGTCTGCCGAGCGGGCGACCGTCCCGCGTGTCTCTGCGGGGCCGTCCCGCAAGGTCACCGGCTTCATTAAAGTTTAGCCAACGCCTCAGCCATAAAATATTTTATGGACCTGTTGGCGGTGGAGTGGCCTTTCGCCTGTAGATGTCGGAGTCCCAGGGATGGAGGCAATTACAGCGCCACTGTTATCATGCCTTTGAGAACAGGAGAAGGACTTGTACAGCAACAAGCACCTTGACAAAGATATTTGTTTGGGCAATGGAGTGTAGCATTAATTATCGGAGGCTGTGATTAAATGCGTAGTCCGGGAATGGCTGTCATTTGTCTTGCCGGTCCTGGGCGTGGGACGGGGGGTGGGGGAGGGGCAGCGTTTGGCCTGCACTTCCCCCTTTCTCAGCTCTCACAGGAAGTTGAATCGGTGCCCGATGGGCCTGGCTGCTCGTCTCAGGGCTCCATCGCAGATTCCAGGGTGCA
>JAGXOD010001391.1:960000-1005000 GCA_020368025.1 Brachyhypopomus occidentalis | reverse complement strand
ACTGCCAGCCATAATGGAGCGGATAATTGTTGTTTACGTGCTGCTTGGGATGTTTGTTTCGAAGAGGCAACTGATTCGCCTTTTCTTTGAGGTGGGCGGGTGATTTTGATGGATGGATTGCAGGGACAGGGGGCGTGGCCACAAATGAAATAACAACAGTACCTCAATGTGCGCTCTTGATACCAAAGCCTGACTGATTAATGATGTTAAATGACAAGTGTGGCAAAGTACCTATCATTGCCATTCTTTTTTTTTGAGGCATGAGGAGACTCAGAACATATTAATACTTGTGTGTGTGTCCGTAACTGTGACTGTGTGTGTGTTATCTGGCCCTACCAGCATACTGGTGCCCTTCTGAAGATGAAGGATCATGTGTGTTTAATGAGACAGTGCTGTGAAAACCTAAATAATGTGTCTGCTTTGCAATTAACTATTGTAACCCCTTTTTACCCCACGAGACCAGTTTTGCGTGACTAGCCAGCCAGGTATTTCAGCCATTCAGCTACTGCAAAATGTTAACTCAGGCTGCACAGTTTACTTAGTTTACACAGTTCCATAGTTCTGTAGTTCACAGATGGGCTACACTCTGTCAGATGCTGTCCAGGGTGCTGTGCGGGGTGCTGTCCGGGGTGCTGAAGTGCCCCTCTTCCCGCCACACTTCCTCTGCATGGTCCTGCAGCCTGGCTGCCTCTTGGGGGCCAGCACAGCTCTTCCTGAGGCCGAGCGGCTAACCACTGCAATATGCAGTCGGCATACCTCTCAGGGGCCAGGCCTGCGTGCGTATGGAGATCCTATAGGTGTAAATGGCTTTCTGCAGCTCTGTCACTTTGAATGATGTCCCTCGGCTGCATAATGGCACGATTATCGCCTAACCCCCCCTTTACCCTGCTCCCTCTCTCAGCAGTCCACTGCAAAAGTTGCCTATCTCCCCCCGTGAGGAGTCATCTGTCACTCCTCTGATATAGGGGTGGGTGGGGGGGGCATTTTAATCTTGCCCACGGAAATGAAAGAGCACACAAGAAGCTCTTCCTCCCGTAGCTGCTGAGATCGAAACAAAACCTCATTGCGTGTCCCACTACGCCCCTGTGTCAGCTGATGGGATACTGCAGAGCTTGCTGTTACACCTGCTCACTCACGTTATACCTGGTCACTCACGTTACACCTGGTCACTCACGTTACACCTGCTCACTCACGTTATACCTGCTCACTCACGTTACATCTGCTCACTCACGTTACACCTGCTCACTCACGTTACACCTGCTAACTAACGTTACACCTGCTCACTCACGTTACACCTGTTCACTCACGTTACACCTGCTCACTCACGTTATACCTGCTCACTCACGTTATACCTGCTCACTCACGTTACACCTGCTCACTCACGTTACACCTGCTCACTCACGTTACACCTGCTCACTTGAATTAGTGGAGTTTGAAACACAATGGCTTGTTGCAGTTGAGTCTGCCTCTGTCTTTGTTAGTGTGTGTCATGGGAAAAGAGGAAACAAATATAACATTTAGTGCAAAAAATTAATTTGTGAACATCACCTGAAGGAAAAGAGAAATAGTCAGTGTTTGTTGTCACGAATGAAATCCGGAAGCAGTGGTGCTGTCTGCGGAGCTCATGACGGGGAACAGTGACTAGTGTCTGGGTGTCTCACTCTGCCATGACTACGTGGAAGAGGAAGAATGGAGGTGAGGAGCACAAGGTTGAGTGTGGGTGTGGCTCAGCAGGGGTCCACCCACTCAGAGCCTGCAGTTCGGGACATAGCGGGAGTGGGCGGAGTCTGTGGTATGGCCTCCGTTCTTCTTCAAATGAAGAACACGGCTGGGAGGGTCAGCACTGGTGCTCCCCATTGCAGTCTGTAATCTTTTATGCAGAGGTGGACATTCCAGGTTCAGAAAGTAAAAGTCCTCACCAAGATTTTGCTCAGGCTTCCTGGATTGTGTTGATTCCACTAATTTTACCTGGAACTAATTAGAAAATCCAGCAAGCGTGGATAGAATCCTGGGAAGGAGTTTTACCTGGAACCTGGAACGTCCACCTCTGCTTTTACGCAGCTGACCAAGATGTTTCAGCCACTTTGCCACTGCTGTTCTCTCTGGGTCTGAGGAATGTACTGCGCAGGCAAACTTTGGGTTCAGGTCTGTGTGGGTTACCAGTGACAAGCAGATTGGCCATGCTATTGTTTCCATGTGTAATTGAGATGTGCTTTCACAGTGAAAGGGAGGGGGGTGGGGGGTGTGTTTGGCTCTCTGATGGGAATCAACCTCAACCCCTCTACTGCACCAAACCCCCCCTCTCCCCCCCATTCCCTCTCCCTCTTCCCTCTCCCACTCCCTCCCCCCCTCCCTCCCCCCAGTCCCTATGTGAGTGTGTGGCGGAGAAGTTAATTGGCAGCATCTGCTGTCTGGGATCCAGAGCACCCCCCCACCCCCCCCACACACACACACACACACACACACACACGCCCGCACGCACACACACACACACAGCCCCCAGGGGACAGATGGTTTACAGATCTGGACTGGAGGAGGCAGAGCAAGCGATGGGGAAGTGAGAGACCTGCCACGCCCAACCAGATGCACACACACACACACACACACACACACACACACACACACACACTACTTGCCTTCAGGCTCAGGGAAGAGAGCTGGACATGTGGCTGTGTTTAAACACACGACACCCCCCCCCCCCCTTACAGTCCTGTGATGCAGCGTGTACTGATGCTACTTCAAAAGCGATGTAGTAACTCCGCCTTCAATGAAGCTTTGCATTCCATTTGGCAGCAGGCCTGTGCCCTCCGTGTTCCGTATAGTGAGTCCTGTGTAGTGCACGGAGCAACAGGAGAACAGGAGAGAGAGCGAGATACTTCCTTTGTAGTCGGATGAGTCTTTCCTCCTTAAGTGAACCCTCGCAGACCACACATGCTACCTTTCTGGGACCCACCTGCCCTCTGACCCCCGCACAGGAGCACGCTCTATCTGCTGGCCGGTCAGAGACGTTACGTCCTCAGAGACCGTCCTCAGAGAAGCGTGGCGCGGTCCTGAGTGAGGCGCTCTCCGGATTGACCCGGAAAATCCATGGTTGACATCACGGCCGCTGCTCTGTCGTGACATCGCGCGCACTCTGGCCTGCACACGTCCGCCGTCTGACCGCGTCCACGTGCCTGTGTAGGACTTCAGCTATCGACTCGTAGAGCTTCACTAAAAGGGCCTGAATCAAAAAGAACGCCGTACGTTCGTATTCTTTCTTTCCTTTGAACAAATAGAAAGCCTGGTGGTGAGAAAGGGAGAGAGGGAGAGAGAAAGGGGAAAGGAGAGGGAGATCCAGATTAGCAGGGCGAGTGTCTGATCATTGGCTAGCTGAGGCCTCTTCATGGCGTCCGTGTCCGTGTCTGTCGCTGCGTCTAGCCGGCGGGGTCTAGCCAGCACGTGTGGGGCTGTTGCGTTCTCCCAGAACTACCCTGCGGGGCGCTCCCAATGGAGCCCGCACAGAAGCCTCCCCAGGCACTGCTGCCCCGGGGCTGGACGACACGTCACTTTACAGGACGGGTTTGGTCTTTTTGAGCTTCCAGTATTTGTGTGAGTGTGTGTGTATATTCACATTCATATACACACACAAAAAAAATGAAGTATGTTTACACAAAGTACAGTACACAAAATTTCCAGAAAAGCAAGACGTATGAGCCAGAGGGTCTTCGTCAGCTGTGCAAGCAGAGTGCTTTCCTTTAAACGATAACATTCAACTCATGGTGTTGTAAAGTGTAGCTCTGTTCTCTGTTTGAGCAACAACTGGCAATGCAAACAAATGCATCATTCCTGCAGTGACAAATGTTTACTTGTGATGGTCTGAAGGTGCTGAGCAAACCAGTCAGCCAACCCTTCTGTTCGCTTCTTCAATATAAACCTGATGACATCTCTCGCAACTAATGCGGTAGACAACTGCTGCAGTAATGCACGTGGTGGAATGGGTGATGACGACTGATCCTTTTGTGCCTGTGCACATGTGGCACAACTAGAGCTGTTGTAGGCTACAGTGACACAAGCTCATATCTGGATGGTCGTTCATCTCCCTCTTGGCAAACGTGTCTTTGATGTTTTTGACTTGTCTGTAGATTAGTGAAGGATCCTTTAAAAGAGATGCGGTGTGTGCATCATCCTGGAGGATTCTGAAGTGTTTAAGTATGATATTAGCCACTGTTATGAGGGTAACGTTTTTTAGATGTTTCAGTGAGGTTTGGAAATTCTTGTTTAAATACCACCGTCTATTATAAACATATGGCCTGTCTTTCCTGTTTTGCAATTCCAACTCTTCACATTCCAAGGCCTGCAAAAACTGCCTCTCTTACTCATAGCTACTAAGACTAAACACATTTGCTGTGAGAATTTAAACCTTCTCCAGAAAGTCTAGAAATGTGTGCTTTTTTTTTTTTTGCTTGTGTTTTATCTGTTCAGAGAGTGGACACACTGACCTATAAACAATTTGCTGTTAAGACAGTAAGAATTTCTTTGGTTCCTAATATATTTACATGCTGTGAGAAACCAAGGCTTGCTTTGTTGACGCCACGCCTGGCTCCACCCCCAGCTGTCAGTCAAATCGTCATGTGCTGTTTGGTATTGGTTTCCATGTCCACGCCTTCTCATTTAGTCCCACTCCCATTGTTGTTAGCATCACCTGTTTATAGTTAGTCCCTTGTTTTCTCTTGTGTATTTATGCCCCTTTTTATACCGTTTTCAGTTATCCGTTGCTGGCCATTATACATAGTGATGTTTTACTTACAAGACTTACAGCCTTCACTTGTTCTTTGGCCTCCGTTTTGCAAGTAGCTTCATTTGTTGTACGTGTCCACGTGTTTCCTAGTTTCCAGTATTCGTTAGCCTTCGTGTTTATACTTACCTTTGTGTTTTCTTTACGTCGTTAAATTCTCTTCGTGTTTGTTTTGTTTCCATTTCTGGTTGCTCACATATGACCATGGATCATTCTAAGGACTCTTTGTATAGATGTGGTCTTAATAAATCTTGCTCTGCTCAGCGTATGCATGTTCCTCTTTATGGCGCCACGCCTTCGGCGTTACAGTTGAGCACCTTTGGACCATCAGAAGTAAATATTTGTTGTTTTCACTCTCAACGGACATTGCATTAATTTCATATCTATTTGCATTGATAGTTGTAGCTATGGCAGCATGGACCTTAGGAAACTCTTTTGAAAATAAGTGACCTACACTCTGGGAACTTTAGAACCCCATGGAATGAATGTCATCATTTCAACACTTTTCTAATAAAAACTATAATAATACATTTTCTAATAAAAACTAGTTCCTCCTCCTACCTAATTCAAAAGTACTTTGCTTGCACAAACACTCTGTTCAAAATCTTGTGCACTTCAGTACATTTTTTAATGTCTTTACATCTATAACTATTGTACATGGATTGTGTGTGTGTATATATATGTGAATGAATAAAACTTTTATATATAGATTATATATATATATATATAATATTTATATATAGCACCTTTCAAGAACCCAAGGTTACTTTATAATTGGCACACATATATATATATATATATATAGAGAGAGAGAGAGAGAGAGAGAGATTTGTTGAGAAGGCAAGAAATATTCACACAAGATAAATTATAAACCGTTTTAAGTATGAAGTGGCTTCTACAGGCAATAGTCAGTATTTAGTGTGACCTCCCTTGCCACTAATCACATCCTGAACTCCTTTAGGGAGACTGTCCTGAACTCCTTTGGGGAGACTGTCCTGAACTCTTTTGGGGAGACTGTCCTGAACTCCTTTAGGGAGACTGTCCTGAGCTCCTTTAGGGAGACTGTCCGTAACTCTTTTGGGGAGACTGTCCTGAACATTTTTGGGGAGACTGTCCAGCAGTTTTCTGCTGTAATCTCCTGGTACTTTTCCATTCAGTTTCCATTCCAGTTAGGTTTAAGAGAGCCAGTTTCCTGCTATCACTAAGTGTAAGGGGAGGTCACACTAAATCCTTGCAACTGTAGCCTATAAAAGATGATTGTTCAGATTTTTCTGTTCGTTAATACTGCACAAAAATAAGAATTTTCTGGTTTAAAAAAATAAGGAGACTGACAAGTAATTATCTATGGTCATTCTGCCAAATGGTGGCCTAAGACTTTTGCAAAGTACCGTGTGGGTGTGGTTGAACTCTTTGTCTCAAGCTTCCTACTCCCTCTAGCTTCCTAATGGTGTGTGTGTGTGTGTGTGTGTATTTTCTTTTTCTTTTTTTTCTTCTTCATGCACAGACACTTGTATATTTTATTATTAATATATGCACATATAGTAATATATCCAGTGACTGTATTAGGCAGTGGTGGGTGGGAGTGTGTTTGGTGCTGGTTGGTGTGGGTGGGTCTGCACGTGTAGCTGTTTGTGTGTGTGAGGGAGAGCACAGTATTGTTAGGCACACTGACGCCAACCTGTCTCCTTGGGTCCTTTCCACAGCTCTGCTGATGCAGTCAGCCAACACATCTCTGTTCTCCTGAGAGAGGGAGGGAGAGAGAGAGAGGGAGGGAGAGAGAGAGAGAGAGAGAGAGGGAGAGAGGGAGCTGGGGGTGGTGAAAGAGGAAGTACACCTGTTCTGGAACATCCCCCCCTCTTTTTTTCTTCACTTACACAAACACCTTGTTTTCTGTTATTATCACATTTCTTTCCACTGAAAATGCTACCCTGGTATTTCCTGCTATTATATTTCCAGAGTTGTGCTTGGTGTTATTGTGTTTGCATGTGAATCACTCCTGCACCCCCAAGACACAGTGCCAGCGCACAGCCCTGACCTGAGCACGGTCACGACGCGCGGGCGATAAACACACAGACCCGCAACCAAGAACACAAAAGCACAAGGTTTATCAAATCTCCTTTACATTTAAAGCAAAGTAGCCTTCATTAGTGAAACGCAAGATGGAGTAACACGTAGCTAATCGACAAGCTTCTTATGTGTTGGGCAGGAGGGAATCATCGTTGCTTTTCCCCCTGTGGGTTAGCATGGCAGTTATAATGCACAAGCATGGAGCACTGGGGTTCACGCACGCGTGTGGCGGTGCAGTGTGGGGACCGTAGCAGCACCTCTACAGCTCATGTAAACAGCCTTGCATGGACGGTTTAAGGTGTTAGATGTCAGTTGGTTGGTTGACACTGCTCTGTTGGCACCTTGGCGCACAGCACCTGACCTGTGGAGAACACACACACACACACACACACACACACACTCTCTCTCTCTCACACCAGTGCGCTTCTCTGACATCACCCTGTCTGCCTGTTGTTACTCTCTTTTACTCTCTAATTCACACCTACCCCTATGCTTCCGTGCCCCATTGCATCGCCCCCCCTCCCGACTGTTTGTGTGTGTGTGTGTTCGTGTGTGTGTGTGTGTGTGTGTGAGATGCCCTCTGCCCCATGAGGGGTGCATGGCGCCATACCGGCTGGTTGAGGGGGCTCATCTGCTCCAGAATAATTACACAGCTTCCCCTTTACACAGTGGGGCTTCTGCTTACCACAGCAGGGGTCACACACACACACACACACTTAAACACACACACACACACACACACACACAGCATTATAGTGTAATTGTGCTGCTCCCTGCTTGGACAAGGTGGGGCGACTTTCTGGAGCCTCCCAGTACAAACATGCACAGGGGCATGGTGCAATACACACACACACACACACACACCACACATGAACATGCACACACCATTATGCTGCTTGTACAGATGGTCCAAGCCACCTGAGACAAATGAGTGTTGTTGGCCATTTTCTGATCTAAGTGCGGGTGTGTAGGAGAGATCAGGTGAACCAGCCTGCGTTGGACACAAAGGAGTGGGCGGGGCTATCGCTCGACCCCAGACGGAAAAGTACGGGTGCGTCCCATACGGACGCTTCTCTCCTCTGCTGCTTGAAAGCCATCTGCTGGTCAGTGTTGGAGCAGACGCAGACGCACACACAAACCGAGGCACCCAGACCAGCATACACACACCCTCACCAACACACACACACACACACACACACAGCCTGCTGTTTTCCAGAGCGATCTCTGCAGTGCTCTTTTGATTAGAGGCGAGTGATGGATGAACAGAATGGTGGGCGATAAAAATCAGCCGTTTGCAGCCCGAGCTGCCAGCGGCACTTTGGCTGAGAAACACTGTGTGTGTGTGTGTGTGTGTGTGTGTGTGTGTGTACATATTATGGCGTGCCCCTGTGCTTATGTGCATATCCATGTGGCTGTGTGTGCATGTGATTGATCATTTGTCTGTACTGGTAAACCCTGTGTGCTCTACGTAGCCCCCCCCCCCCCACACACACACTCACACACACACACACACTTCAGCCAGACCCTTAGCTCTCGTCCTCCACACCATGTCCGCCACTGCTGCTTATGATACACTGTCCCCTGCACAGAGGACTGCAGGGTGTGTAGGCAGTGTGTGTAGGCAGTGTGTGTGTAGGCTCTGTGTGTGTGTAGGCAGTGTGTGTAGGCAGTGTGTGTAGGGCAGTGTGTGTAGGCAGTGTGTGTAGGCAGTGTGTGTAGGCAGTGTGTGTGTAGGCAGTGTGTGTAGGCAGTGTGTGTAGGCAGTGTGTGTAGTGTGTGTAGGCAGTGTGTGTAGTGTGTGCATGTGTGTGTATGGGACATTGCTGCCTGTAGGTTAGTGTTGGTGCTCCTCCTGGAGCAGGTAGACAGTGTGTGGCCCTGTGTCAGGTTCTGTCAGACTGAGTTAAAGCTGATTTGCCCATGTACTCTATTACTTGCCTGCTCTGCAGCTGATGTAGTTTCATTAGCTGGGGTTACACTAAGCTGCACTGTATTTCCCTGGGCTGCTCTGTGCTGCACTGGGCTGCTCTGCTTTAATCTGGGCTGCTCTGTGCTACACTGGGCTGCTCTGGATTAATCTGGGCTGCTCTGTGCTACACTGGGCTGCTCTGGATTAATCTGGGCTGCTCTGTGCTACACTGGGCTGCTCTGGTTTAATCTGGACTGCTGCTGCACTGGGCTGCTCTGCTTTAATCTGGGCTGCTCTGTGCTGCACTGGGCTGCTCTGCTTTAATCTGGGATGCTCTGTGCTGCACTGGGCTGCTCTGCTTTAATCTGGGCTGCTCTGTGCTACACTGTGCTACTGTACCACAGCTCCCATGCAGCCCCTTTAAGTGTAATTCCTTTCAAATCCAGCTCTGCCTCACACCAGGAGAGCTGTTAATCTGAGCTGTAATCTAAACCGCACGCGCACATGGGAATATCAGACTCTTTTGGTCTCCCTTTACAAATGTGCAGCATTGCATTTAAACATCCCTGCTGTTGATGTGGTGTTATAGTATTATCCACCCAGTAGGCTGTTGTTCAGCTGTGCCCCCCACCAACCCCCAACCCACCCTTCCAATTCGACATGCAGAAAGGCACACAGGAGGGAGTCGTTAAGAGTGCTCGACTGGAATACATCAGTCCTCATGTTTGCAGGCAGCCCATCTCTCTGTCCCTCCCTCTGCCCCCCCACTATCTCTCCCTCTCTCTCCCTCTCTCTCTTTCTCTGTCTCTCTTTCTCCGTCTCTCTCCCACTCTCTGACTTGCTCTGTCTCTTGCTACAGTTGGAGTTTTATGATCTGGGCTCTAATGAGAGGCTGATTTAGGAGCCGAGAGAGCCGTTTGACGACATGACCAGCCTCTTAGTGCTAATATGGAACATGTCCCAGTGCGCTTATGAAAAGGACTGCAGCGTCTGTGTGTGTGTGTGTGTGTGTGTGTGAATGCTCATGTGTATGTGTGCTGATGAGCTAACTATACTCAATCAGCGAGACCAGCCACAGCAAACAGAAACACAAGTTATATCAGCAAACAAATTGCAAGTATTCACATTCAAAATGTAGTCCGTCCACTTAAAGCATCGTGTGGATGACGCACCCAGTCCACACACATGCTGTGTTTCGTACGCATTAATATCTCCAGGAAAACTGGAGCCAGTGTGAACTTGGGGCCTATTAGCTTTTCTTTCTGCTGACAGCCAGAATGGAGCTGTGTTCTTTATCCAACACTCAGGGCCATAACTGGTAGTTACACAGCAGCAGCATGAGATTAGTACACAGTCTGGTCTTAGCCGCCGTCCGCCCCGGAACCTTCTCCTCCAGCACGTTCCACCGGCGCCGGTGAGTGCTGTGTGAATATGGGCCGCGCCTCCTCGTTCTTCCGCCTGGTCATGTTGTGTCGGTAATGTTGATAGTGCAGAAGCTGGCGTGTATTGTAACTGCTGATGTATCAGACCCCCTGTGGTCTGTGTAATGCTGCGTCCTCCATGTTCCGCCAGCGCAGGGAGCCTCATACATAAATCTCTGAACTGGGGGGGGGGGTCAGTTTGTTTACTCACAATTTCACGTAGAGCAAGTGAAAAGCAAGCAGAGAGGCAGATGGACGTCTGCTCGTTTTAATTGTGTATTGTCTTCGATAAACAGTAGGTGCAGGTTCTCAGCGGGCGTTGCAATGCACACAGAACGCACACAAAGCTCTTTCTCTTTCTCTCTGAGTGAAGTTGCCTTTTTCAAAGGATCCCCTAGAATTACCCCTAGCATTTCCAAATATCACCAAACTCATTTAGTGTGTGTGGTAAACACGCACTCTGACACTCGCACACTTTGCTGGATTTTGCAGGGAAGTGTAGTCCTCCCTCTCACTGGACACAGCTGGGAAGTGTAGTCCTCTCTCTTATGGACCCCTAGTGGGAAGCATCGTCCCCTTCTGCTGCCGCCTGTGAACATTCAGATCTTGCCCTTGCTAGCAATTCAAACAAGACGAGCAATTCAGATCCAGAGATCAAAAAACACAAGATAGCAGAACCCTGCCCACCTCATCCCTCGTACCCTCTCCACCCCCACTACACCACCACCCCCTCTCCACCACCACCACCACTCCACCACAAACACCCTCACTCCACCACCACTACACCACCACCCCCTCTCCACCACCACCACCACTCCACCACAACCACCCTCACCACCACCACTCCTCCACCACCACCACCTCCACCACGACTCCTCCACCACTCCACCACCACCACTCCTCCACCATCAACCCCACTCCTCTACCACCCCCACTCCTCCACCACCACCCCCACCCCACCACCACCACCACTCCACCACTACCACTCCTCCACCACCACCCTCACTTCACCACCACCACCACCACTCCTCCACCCGCCCTCACCCCCCAAGCCTGATCTCAACAATGCCACCGCACGCGTCAGGCCAGACAACAAAGCTACATCGGTTGCTTAGTAACCGCACCATCCTACAGCCGCAGCCGTGCCGTAGCTGAGAGCAGCGGGTCCCTCTACACCTCCAAACTGTCCCTCCGATGGACTGTGTGAAAACAAGCGCGGCGGAGACGGAGACGCTCCACCCGTCCCAGGGCTGGGGAGCGGAAGGCTGTGAGAGGTCCGCCCGTTTGGGGATGTGATCGGCGCCGGGGAGACGGCAGGGACGCCTCACCACTCCACTGCACCGTGGAACGGCACACCGCTGATGAGCAGAGGGAGAGACTGTGTCACTTGGCACACCGCTGATGAGCAGAGGGAGAGACTGTGTCACTTGGCACACCGCTGATGAGCAGAGGGAGAGACTGTGTCACTTGGCACACCGCTGATGAGCAGAGGGAGAGACTGTGTCACTTGGCACACCGCTGATGAGCAGAGGGAGAGACTGTGTCACTTGGCACACCGCTGATGAGCAGAGGGAGAGACTGTGTCACTTGGCAGTTTTGTGCACGTATTTGAAACCGTTTAACCTTCAGCACATTAATGGGATGACAGGTAACACCAGATAGAGGGAGAGGGAGAGAGAGAGAGAGAGAGAGAGAGAGGTAGGGAGAGACAGAGGGAGAGAAAGAGAGAGAGAGAGGTAGGGAGAGACAGAGGGAGAGAGAGAGAGAGAGAGAGGTAGGGAGAGACAGAGGGAGAGAAAGAGAGATAGAGAGAGAAACAGTGAACGAGAGACAGTGGGAGAGAGAGAGTGGGAGAGAGAGACAGAGGGAGCGGGAGACAGAGACAGGGAGAGAGAGACAGGGAGCGAGACAGGGAGAGAGAGACAGAGGGAGCGAGAGACATGCCAGAACTGGTGATGTCCTCTACCCGTGATTGATTTGACAATATAGACAAGATGTCCCCCTCGGTATGAAAGCCAGCAATTTTCTCCCTCATCTGGACGACTTCAGGGGGACGGCGACACAACCAGAGCGTCCGCCACGCTGCTGCTAACTGGCCTGAAAAACCCACCAATGGAGAGTGACATCTCAGTAACGCTCCTGCCTTTCAGCTGACAGCTTGCGGGCGCTCCCTTCCACTCCGTCTCTCTTTCCCACACACACGCACACACACACACAGAATGTTGAGATCCATACAGCCACTCGCAGTGAGTGATATCCTTGTTCGCTCAGAGGAGCTCTGGAAAGTTTTGAAGACTTTGGGCCTGGTTTCTACAAGGAGCATGTGTGCTCCCCCTACCTACTCACTATCTCACTGCCACAACATGCTGTGTGTGTGTGTGTGTGTGTGTGTGTAGATGGGAGGGCACTACACAGGACTTGCGGAATTACTAAGCCACATGTGTGCACATTATTGTCCAGGGGGTGTTGTTTTTCTCCCCTCTGACACCCACCGAGATAAATGTGTTTGGGAACAGGGACCCTGTACCACAGCCGGAAACGCAGCCAGCCGCACGCCGCCATCATTTAGATAAAACAAATTGCCAGCAGCCACATTGGGGGACAGAGAGAGAGATAGAGAGAGATAGATAGATAGAGAGAGGGAAAGAGAGATAGAGAGAGAGGGGAGAGGGAGAAGAGGAGAGAGAGATGCTTCAGACAGGAAGTCACCCAATGGTTGAGGAGTGCTACAGGCTCTTTCCCTTTTTGTTAGTCTCTCCATTACTCTCTCTCTCCCTCTCCGTTACTCTCTCTCTCTTTCTGTTACTCTCTCTCTCCCTCTCCGTTACTCTCTCTCTCTTTCTGTTACTCTCTCTCTCCCTCTCCGTTACTCTCTCCCTCTCTCCATTACTTTCTTTCCATTACTCTCTCCATTACTCTCTCTCTCTCTCTATTACTCTCTCCCTCCATTACACACACTCTGTCTCTCTCTCTCCATTACTCTCTCTCTCTCTCTCTCTATTACTCTCTCCCTCCATTACACACACTCTGTCTCTCTCTCTCCATTACTCTCTCTCTCTCTCTCTCTCTCTCCTTACTCTCTCTCTCTCCTTCTCTCTGGAGGAACATACAAAGCTATTTTCTTGAGCCAATAGTGGAGCAGCCGAGCAGAGAAGGCAGCACTAAACTCCCGCTGGGTAATTAAAATCAGTGGCCAGGAGCCTCTCACCAGCCAACAAGGTCAAGCGCTGAAGAGGAGCCCACGTGTCCACACAAAGAGCTCAGCAGAGCAAGGTGCTGTGGTGGATCATTAACCCTGCATGGGGAGGAAGGTGTGTGTGTGTGTGTGTGTGTGTGTGAGACAGAGAGGGTGTGAATGATGTGCTTTGGCTTGGAGGTTGATCAGGGCACATAAGGAACAGTCGTGCAGTCATAAATCTAGCCCCACTCAAACTTAGGCCAAATACTAAAGCAAGCATTAAGCCTGCCTTTTGTCTCGTACTGTGTGTGTGTGTGTGTGCGTGTGTGTGTGTGTGTGTGTGTGTCTGTGTGCGCAGTGATGTTTAATCCTGTGTGATTGTGTCCTGTGTGAGTGTTACAGGTTTTTTTTTTTTTCAAGTAGGTGAAAATAGGTGAGAATAAATGTCTGTAAATACAGACTGTTTGTGTTTGTGTTTGCTTGTATGTACGTGTATGTGTGTGTGTGTGTGTGTCTACCATGGAAACATGCAGATAGGGAAAGTGAGAGATGTGTTTAGGAGGTGAGCAGAGAGATGTGGGTCTGGGGAGGGTATGAGCTGTCATGCAGTAAAGGGAATTTATGTGCATGTGCGTGAGTGTGTGTGTGTGTGTGTGTGTGTGTGTATGCAGGTGTGGGTGTGTGCCCATCTGTGTGTGTGTGGGTATGTGTGTTCTGAATAATGGTGGTGATCATACTGAAAAGGCACTTTTGCAGTATTAGTATTCTGCTGAGACACACACACAAACACGTACACACACACGTACACACACACACACGTACACGATAGCACCACTTCATTCTTCCAGCATTGATCACACTGGCCTCTTTTCTTTCCCTCTCTTGTCCACCAGTCCACACTGACAGGCTCATTTGCTTGAATTTCAATTCAGCTCTTCATTTTGTTGAGGCACAGAAAAGGCTTTAACGAATTTGTAGGTGTGCTTGTTTATAATTTAGCCAGTGTGTGTGTGTGTGTGTGCATGTATGTGTGTGTGTGTCATTTCCATGTGTAGCTGTCTTTTCGGTGTGTTTGGAACGCCTGTAAGCGTGGTTGCCAGTTCCTGGTTTAGTCCTGGTGTGGGCTGGGGCAGTAATGTTGCCCTGTGAGAGTGCAGGGTGATTTGAGAGAGTTGTTTCTCTTCCTTATCAGACAGCTGTCCAGTAGCCACTGTGCTATCAGACACAGATGCAATCTCCATCTGATCCCCCACCTTCCCTGCATCTCTCTCTTCTCATCCCCATTTTATCCCATCCTCTGATCACCTTCCTCTTTCTCATCCTCTCTTTATCTCCCACTCTCCTTCGTTCCCTCCCTCCCTCTCTCCGTCTTTCCTTCTTTTTCACTGCCCGTGTTCTTTGTTTGTCCTTCATTGCCTCTCCCCTCCGCCTCTCTCTCTCCCTCTCCCTCTCTCCCTCTCTCCCTCTCTCTCTCTCTCTCCTCTCTCTCTCCCTCTCTCCCTCTCCCTCTCCTCTCCCTCTCCCTCTCTCTCTCTCTCCCTCCCTCCCCTCTCTCTCTCTCTCTCTCTCTCTCTCTCTCTCTCCCTCTCTCTCTCTCTCTCCCTCTCTGACAGTACTCTGTGGGTCTAATGTCCTCTCCAGCCTTTGCTCTTCCTGCTTGTGTGGTGGTTTCAGTTAACAGCTCAACCTTTAATCAGCCAGAGTCCCTTCCAGCCAACACACACTCCTCCACACACCACCACACACACACCAACACATACTCCTCCACACACCAACATACACTCCTCCACACACCAACACACACACACCACCACACAGACTACCACAAACGCCAACCACACACTCCACCATACAGACCATTATATGCTTTTAGTGCAATGTTCAGTGTGTCTTAATTTCAGTTTGAGGGTGAGGACAAACTTAGAAAGTGAGAGAGAGAGAGAGAGAGAGAGGGAGAGAGAGAGAGTGGCGGTAGAGATGGGGCCAGAGTACGCTGGGTAAGATGAGAGTCAGTAGGGGATGGTGTGGTGTCACCTTCACCATGGCTGGTTCCCCCTTCTGATCCCTCTCCTCCCCTCCTGGCCCATCAGTGGCCCTCTCTCTCTCCCAGCCGCCTAGACTGGGTGGGACGCTGAGAGACCAGCCGTCAGGTGAGGGGTCATTCGGGTGGATGGAGCCGTCAGTACGGCCAGCGGGACGCAGCCAATCACGGCCCTTTGTGCAGAAGTGTCCGGGTTTCTCCAGACATTTTCCAGTGGCCCTGAAGGAGGCCAGGCCAGGAGCTCTGTGGAGCCATGAGGAGCCTGGACGCTGGGCTGGACGCTGGGCTGGACGCTGGGCTGGACGCTGGGCTGGACAATGTGAGCAGTGCCACTTGACGATGTGGTTAATATGAGTGCGTAAAATGCCTACCAGGCAGAAAGAGAGCGGCCTAACGGGCCCTCCAGCCTCCAGCCTTTAGATCCGTTACTTAAATATTTCCCAACGTCCTCTCACTGACATTTTCTCCCCGTGCGTCAGGTCGGTTCTACGCTCGTCATGGAGTGGAGGGTTGATGCTTAGAAAGGTCGTGACCTTTGCTCCCCTCCTTTCCTCTGTTGCAGGCAAAGGCTGCCGTCCAAGAACGTGTATTACTACCGCTGCCCGGACCACCGCAAGAACTACGTCATGTCCTTCGCCTTCTGCTTCGACCGCGAGGACGACGTGTACCAGTTCGCCTACTGCTACCCGTACACCTACTCACGCCTGCAGCACCACCTGACCAGCCTGGAGGACAGAAACCTGGAGTACCTGAAGAGAGAACAGCTGGGGCTTAGTGTGGTGAGTGGGGGCGGGTCTGCTAGGGAGTGGGTGGTGCTCTGTGAGTGCATGGGTGGGTGCGTGGGTGGGTGTGTGGGTGGGCGTGTGAGTGTGCACATGCGTGTCTGGGCCGAGTCTCGTACTTCTGCCAGGATGGACACAAATGGCGATTATTCTCATGAATCTTAATACTGGAGAGCTTGTTGTGCCCTTGATTTGATTCTTATCATGTGCGATTGTGTTTCGCAGGATGATTTAAACAGGCTGAAAGATCTTGGGGGCATGTCATGTGCTTCTGTGTTCTCTCACTCTCGCCTTCAGCTCTACATATCTGCACATACATAGTGTGCTGCTGTATCTGCTTTTCTTCACACTCCTCCTCGCCAAAAGCACAACGTGTGTGTGTGTGTGTGTGTGTTTGTGATCACATCGTTCAGCCCTCAGTGGCCCAGGTGTTGGATCATGCACAGTGCCTGCAGTGCTGTCTCTGCTCTTATCAAATAATTGTGGAAGAAAAACTCATTAGAAATGCTTGAAAGATTAAAACCCGTTTTCATTTTTTTCTCTTCCTTCGTGTCCATGTTTCAAGGAGAGATGGGTTGCCTGCGATGAAAGGACACTTATTGATAAGAAACGGGGCATTGGTTTAGAAAAGATGTCTGCTGCCTATGAAATATGATTTGAATGGCAAAGTAAATTGGGCAGTTATCACATCACAGCATGGGTGGCTCAGAGGCTGTGATGGGGTAGGGATGTAGGGGTTAGGGTGTAGGGATGGTGTGTAGGGGTCAGGGTGTAGGGCTGGTTTGTAGGGGTTAGGGTGTAGGGCTGGTGTGTAGGGGTTAGGGTGTAGGGCTGGTGTGTAAGGGTTAGGTGTGTAGGGTCAGGTTCAGGTGTGTAGAGGTCAGGTGTGTAGGGGTCAGGTGTGTAAGGTTCAGGTGTGTAGGGGTCAGGTGTGTAAGGTTCAGGTGTGAAGCGTCAGGTGTGTAGGGGTCAGGTGTGTAAGGTTCAGGTGTGAAGGGTTAGGTGTGAAGGGTCAGGTGTGAAGGTTCAGGTGTGAAGGGTTAGGTTTGAAGGGTCAGGTGTGAAGGGTCAGGTGTGTAAGGTTTAGGTGTGTAAGGTTTAGGTGTGAAGGGTCAGGTGTGTAAGGTTTCGGTGTGTAAGGTTTAGGTGTGAAGAGTCAGGTGTGTAAGGTTTAGGTGTGAAGGGTCAGGTGTGAAGGGTCAAGTGTGTAAGGTTTAGGTGTGTAAGGTTTAGGTGTGAAGGGTCAGGTGTGTAAGGTTTAGGTGTGAAGGGTCAGGTGTGTAGGGGTCAGGTGTGTAAGGTTCAGGTGTGTAGGGTCAGGTGTGTATGGTTCAGGTGTGAAGGGTCAGGTGTGTAGGGGTCAGGTGTGTAGGGGTCAGGTGTGAAGGGTCAGGTGTGAAGGGTCAGGTGTATGGTCTGGGCCATAGGGACTAGAGTGTAGGGTTGAACACCAGAATTAGAAACTAGATCAGCACATGATTTGGTATAGCAGAGTGGAGAAGGTGGAGGTTGGACATGTGCTCCAGAGAGATGGAGCCGCTCCAACCGCAGCCATGCTCTCAGCACACGGAGGCCAGGTGGAGAAGTAAAAACACATGTTTCCTTTGATTCAGAAACTATTCAGAAACTTCAAGAAATTATTGCTAAATTTCATCATTTGAAACAATGTATTGAATCAGAATTTTCTTTTAATAACTAATGCTTTTCAGAAAAAAATGGTTGTTATTAATAGCAGCAGTAGTAGCGGTTGTAGTAATAGCAGAGGTGGACTCATTAATATATTAGCATATTTTTACGCTAGGCAAGATGGCAACTGCTCTACAGCTTTTCTGGCTGTACAGCTATTGTGGATTGAACTGATGGGTTTTTAGGGTTCACATTTAGGCTTGTTTTCCACTTTCTTGACCCGTATCACCATATCTAAGCACATTGCTTGCCTTAACATCGAGCCAGGAGACATTATGTAAAATTTACACTTATACTGGGCTTATACTGCACCCATACTATACTACATACTATACTGCACTCATACTGGGGTTATACTGGGGTAATTTTGGGGCTATACTGCACTCATACTGGAATCATACTGCTTTCATACTGCACTCATACTGGTCCTGTACTGGGCTCATACTGGACGTGGAGGCGCAGCGACATGCCTGTGTGGGGAGGGGGGAGTGTGTTTTGAAGCAGAGCACAGCAGGTGCGGGTGAGTGAGGTCTGAGGGGGGCGGGGCCAGGGAGGACATTAGTATGCATGGACACATGCAGCTTTATAGCCTGATTTGTCTTTTTATGGCCTGTGTTCTTGGGTCTGTGGCAGCACAACCCTCTTATAATGAGAGAGAGAGAGAGAGAGATGGGAGGGAAAGGGAGAGGGAGGGAGAGAGGGAGGGAGGGATGAAGAAGGAGAGAGAAAAGGGGGAGAGGGTGTAGGGAGAGTGCTAGAGAGAATGAGAGAGGAAGAAAGACAGAGAGATGGAGCAAAGGAGAGCAAGGAAAAGACAGGGATAGAGAGAAAGGGATGGAGTGAGAGGGATAGAGAGAAAGGGAGGGAGGGAGGGAGCGAGAGATGAGGCTACAACGGCCCTGTCTGCAATAGTAAAACATTCTGTCCCTCCAGTGATGCAGTCAAATAGAGGCTACATGTGTATGCACACACACACACACACACACACACACACACACACACACACACACAAAAAAATACATTTGTGTTCACATACGTGCACATACGTGTGTATTCCCCCCCCCCCTCCCTCTGAATGATATACATTCATGCACACACAGGCCCACATAAGATCTGCCACGCAGGCCCACATAAGATCTGCCACACAGGCCCACATAAGATCTGCCACACAGGCCCACATAAGATCTGCCACACAGGCCCACATAAGATCTGCCACACAGGCCCACATAAGATCTGCCACACAGGCCCACATAAGATCTGCCACACAGGCCCACATAAGATCTGCCACGCAGGCCCACATAAGATCTGCCACACAGGCCCGGTTAAGATCTGCCACGCAGGCCCACATAAGATCTGCCACGCAGGCCCACATAAGATCTGCCATGCAGGCCCGCATAAGAACTCTCCCTCAGTGAATGGACTTATTTAATTACACTTTTAAATGCAGCATAGTTGCCATGGCTAACAATGGTAATTTCATAAGCTGACTGTTGTGCTTGATATCACATTTCCCTAATAACATTACAACGAGACAGAAATCTTCCATTGTGGTTGGCGACATTAACTGGTGAATTTGATGGATGGCTGCGCATGGAAGCCTCCTCTGATGTCAGCTTGCCTGGGTGATGCATATTCAGAATGCCGAGCAGGTGAACGTCGAGCCGTTCACATGAACAGCATGTTGCTATGCAGTGTGCAAACCGGGAACAATTCATCACTTCTTAGCATATATCATATGGGCAATTTAAACATCTAAATGAGATCAGACTGAAATGTGTTTGTTGTGATGTATGCATGCCTGTGAGCGACTGCATGAGAGCCTGAATAATTTAAAGGAATCTGGAATGTCTTTCACATATCACTTTGAAAATGACTTATGAAAATCCCATAACCTGGGGGAGATGTGTCCTTCGGTCCTTTTGTTGAGCTTCTCCCCCCGTACTTGAAACCTGTTTAGGATGGTGAGATTAGCTCTGACAGAACTGCCCAGAGAACAAATGCCCGCATCTCCTCTGAAGTCCCGGGCACGGGCCGCTCCGTCAGGAACGGGGGTCCGCGTTCCCGCCAGCGCCGATCACCCCCCCCGACCTCCCCTCCCCCCCAGTGTGAGCGTGCCGCTCGTCTGTGGGACTATGAGATGGTAGAATGTGGCCGTCAGCAATCGTGAGCTTGACTGCAGTGGAGAGGAGTGACATCGTGTGACCCGCGCCAAGAACCCGGCCGCCGTGATGCAGAGAGATGCTGGATCCGGCCAATCGAGAGATATGGCCCTCCCTATGAGCGGTCCTGATTGGTGGGGGCGATACCGGGGCTGTGTCGCAGGAAAGATGCCATTGGTGCAGTAATGCGGGCTTGCAGTGCCTGGCTTCATGACTCCCACTGGTGCTGTTCCACTGCTGTCTGTTTGTATGCATTAGCATATGTCTATGTAGCTACAGTCAGTCTATGTAGGGATGCAGACAGTATGTAATGCTGCCGACTGTCTATGTTAGTGCTGGAGACAGTCTATCTAGAGCTACGTACAGTCTATGTAGGTAGAACTGTATAGAGTGACAGCCAGTCTATATAGGGCTACAGGCAGTCTATGTAGAACTACACACAGTCTGTATAGAGCGACAGCCAGTCTATGTAGGGCTACAGGCAGTCTATGTAGAACTACACACAGTCTGTATAGAGTGACAGCCAGTCTATGTAGGGCTACAGGCAGTCTATGTAGAACTACACACAGTCTGTATAGAGCGACAGCCAGTCTATGTAGGGCTACAGGCAGTCTATGTAGAACTACACACAGTCTGTATAGAGCGACAGCCAGTCTATGTAGGGCTACAGGCAGTCTATGTAGAACTACACACAGTCTGTATAGAGCAACAGCCAGTCTATGTAGGGCTACAGGCAGTCTATGTATAACTACACACAGTCTGTATAGAGCTACAGTTGTAAATTGACAAGCCCACACTGGCATTTATATCAATATAGAGAGCAGTTTATAAGACAGACAGAAAGCGACAGAATGCAGCCTGAGGGCCCTGCTATCCCTGCAGCTCTCCCTCTCTCTGCTCCTCTCTTGCTCTGTCTTTCTGTCTGTGAGGTGTGTGTGAGATGCTGGATCTGTCTCCCACAGCCCAGAGCACAAAGTGGGATCAGAACAGGAGCAGGAAGGGAAAGAGGTCTGTTATAATTGCACTATTGGGATAAATGTTTGAAGTGCGCGATCTCGCCTGCTGCTCACGCCTGTCTCCGATCCTCATGTAATCTCCCCACACTGTCTCAGTGTGTCTCCCCTGATCTCACGCGCACCCCCTCAGCGTCGTCTTCTTTCTCGCGTTTTTTTGGTTAACGGCGGCTATTTGTTCTCTGTACCACCTTGTTTGTTGTTGTTTACCAAACCAGCCCCTTCCTTGTGTCTTTTATAAAGTGATCACATCTACAGGAAGTCAAGTGTGGTTGGTGCGTGTGGGTGTGTGTGTGGGTGTGTGTGTGGGTGTGTGTGTGGGTATGTGAGTGTGAGCAGGTGGGTCTGTGTTGTCTTAAATAAAAAGGGTGTTTAAGTCTGACTAAAAAAAGAGTATCAGTGTCCTGTGTGTGTGTGTGTGTGTGTCCCTCCTCACCAGCCCCACGCTGATGTGTACTTTGTGCTTTAACTCCTCCTGGCTTCCCTCCCTCTCCACCTGTCTCTGCTCCTCCTTCCGTCCCCTGCTCTGCCTCTGTTCCCGCTCCGCGTGCTCCGGCTTGCGGAGCGCCCCAGTTTCCCAGACTGCTCCTCTGCAGCTGAGGGGCGGGGCACGCTACCTCAGACGCTCCCCCCTCGCACAGCTTTCTAACGCTCCAGCCCAGATCAGACTCCGTTTGTTCACTTTGTTCACCGTGACCTTGTTGCGGGAGTTTTCCACACCCGCCACGCGCCCGCAGACCGACACGCGCACACACACACACACACACACGGGAAAGCACTGTTTCTCCCGTACAGTAAGGTGATGGAGTGGGATTTTATGGCTGTAGTCAAAGAGGGAACTGCAGAGTAAGTACTTTTACTGGAAGCATTTTTTCCACCTCTGTCACCGGTAAGATGGAGCTGGTTTCACAGCAGCTCAGCGGGAAGGACGGGGATGGCTGTGCGTGCGTGTGTGTGACTAGTGAACACCTGATAGCGTCTGCAGGGAGCGTCTATCTGCTGTTATCTACAGCTGCTCTTTAATACTCATGGTTCAGCCATAAGAGCTGAGAACGCAAAAACTGGAGGAACACACCTAAGCTTCACACACAGTTGTGTTTTATATATATATATATATATATATATATATATATATATATATATAGGTGTTCAGCTGAGCAAACGGAAAAAGAGAAAATGAAAGTCCCACTGACAAATTCAAGGTATTTCCAAAGGGGTAAAAAAAATTATACACATGCCTTCTTTATTTACCCTAATGACGTGCTTTGGTATTCCAAAGCGGAATTTAAGATAGGATGTAGACATTAATTATCATTACCCACTTTGAAATACGGAAATAAATTCCTACTAATGACCCTGTTAGCAGCTCTGGCCTACCAGCCAGCCTCTCACCCGGGCGCCGCAGTCTAGAAGCTTCTGGAATAATTGGCTCCCCCCCCCCCCGCGCGATGAACAGTGTGTCCACTCTCGCGTGTCCCTCAGCGTGGTACTGGCTGGACTGAGACCAGGCACAACAGTCAGCAAAGTCCAGGGGGCCGGAAGGGGTAGTGGGGTGAGGGGCAGTGGGGTGAGGGGCAGCTCTGGGAGTCAGAGCTCCATGTTTGGAGGGCCGAGAGGAGTTTTTTGGTTGTTTGTGTTGTTGTCGTAATGGTCATTGTGGCCCCTGTGGGCACTCAAGTGGTGGGGGACCTTGTCCTGGAACCTGTTAGTGGAGATAAAAGATACGAAGCTCTTCAAATGGGCAAGTTCTGTAGCCCATGTCTCTCTCTCTCTCTCTTTCTCTCTCTCTCTCTGCCTTTCTCTCTCTCCCTCTCTCCATCTAGGCTTATCTTTGTGTTTGTACACCGTCCGTCAAGATTTAATCAATAGCAGCACTACCTTGCGTGAAGAGAGAAGGTCAAAATCAAACTGGAGAGAGAGAGAGATAGGTGGGAACAGAGGAGGAGAGAGAGAGAGAGAGAGAGAGAGAGGAATGTGTTCATGCATGGATGAGTGTACGGGTTTTAAGGTTTTATAGGCACAAGTCCAGGTGTTGTACCATGTTAAATTGTCAAATGTGAAATTGCATTTGGGTTTCTAGTAGCTTTGTGTGCTCATCGTCTCATCAGCATCTCCTCACTGCTTCCCTGTCTGCACTCAAACACAGAAGCAGCTTTCAGCCACTACAGAGGGCTCCCACAATTCCTCTGTGCTAATTCTTTCAATTCATGCACTTGCCTTCCAGATGTATTTTCCACGCGTGGCCTGCCTGATGTCATTCCGGTGTCCTTTACCCAAAAGCGCCGTGAGCCGCCCGCAGTCTCGTGCTGTGGGTGTGCAGTCCCGCCCTCTGGTGTTAAACCTCTCGTCCGCCATCATGCCACTCAGCACGCAGGCGCCACCCTCTAACCAATCAGCTTCCAGATGTGAGCGTGAGGACGGCCGCCACCTGAGTTTGACCGCCGGCTACTTATCTGGCATTAGCCGCGTGGCTAAGCGCTCGGCCCAACCCCCGCTCTGCTCTCCAGCGCTATATCGAGAGCAACGGGCCCTTCAGGACACCATCCAGGTGCTTTATTGCACACGGCGACTCCTGTATCAGCGGCAAGGCCATCATCTTGCCGATATAGAGGGCCGTAATGAGCCAGAGATGGAGCGGATGGAGGAGGGTGGGAGGCAGGCAGGTGGGGGGCGGTGGTGGAGAGAGAAACCTCGTAGACACCGAGGACACGGAGGACCAAAGGGGGTCGCGTGTGGCCACTGGAAACGCTTTCACCGGCCTTATCTCTGCGCCAAATCTCCGCCCCTGCACCGCCGCGCGCACGTCCTCTACGGACAGCCGGGCGATCCTCGTTGTGATGCGCGCTAAAAACGTGGCAGATTTGCCGAATCACAGATAATATTTATTTTCCGAAATTGAAATGGCTCGCACCTTGAGGGCTGAGCTCTGTTCCAATATTTTGGGAGTGCTTTGCGGCCGCTTGCTATTCGACGTGTCCCAGATGGAAGGGACCGGCGGAAAAGATCCTTGTTGACACCGCGGCGGTGCCGCTGCCCGCCTGCTTCACCCGCAGCCTGGGGACATGGTGGGTGGTGAGGATGAGCGGCGAGGACTGGAAGACACGAGTGTAGCTGGTCTGCCGCCTAGGCGTCGCAATCGTGACTGCTGTCAGTCTCTCCATGCCAGAGAGCGCCGTCCAATCAGAGCCCACGGAGCACACTTAGGGGCGGAGCATTTGGCCGTGGTTTACTCTCTCTCTCTCCTCGGCATTCGCAGGAGCATAGCAAAACAAACAGGTTTTATCCAGCATTCAGGAGAGGGTTTTTTTTTTTTTTTTAAATAAGTCAAAAATACACCTTTCTGACAGCATAATTGCTTGCCATGACTGGTAGTGAATTTAGGAAGCAGAGCGGCAGAAAGGAGGAGAATAAAAACGGCTTTGGAGCCATGGAGTGTATTGTTTGTTGGGTGAGAAGAATGAGAATGAATGAAAAACAAGTTAGTCAACCTCCAAAGGCAGCCAGGCTTGAAATTCACTTTGAGAGGAAACTTAATTTGTTGTAAATGGGGGAGAGACGTATTTAGACCTGGCACACGCACCCAGATAGAGGGAGAGAGAGAGACAGAGGGTGTGTGTGTGTGTGTCAGAGAGAAAGAGAGACAGGCTGGTAGATGCCAGAGGAGTCGATGCTCTGAACAGCTCAGCTCAGGAATCAACGCTGAGCTGTTAACTCAGCAGTGGCCTTTTTTACCCTTCTGCATCAATGTAATGAACCTTCCTCCTCCTCCCAGGTTCTCTAGGTGGTGTGTGTGTGTGTGTGTGTGTGAGAGAGGTGGGGGAATATCTGCCCTCTCTACTGCTAGCTAAGGACTCAGAGCCTGTGTGCACATCACAGGGGAACAGGGGGACAGGGGGACAGGGGGACATATTCTCTGTTCTCTATGTGCAGTCTTGTTCGTTTTACACCTTTATTTAACATTCTGCTCACAGGATGATCCAATAGCGAATCCTATCCGACAAACTCTCCAGTTTCTGTAATGTGATTATGGACAGTCTGTGCGTGGACTGTAAACCAGCATTAGCTGTATAGTGTGGCCCGACGCCTGTGATTAGCTGGTGCTAAGAACATAGCGGAGACGCCTGTGCAGCCTCTGAAGCGTCTTCCTGCAGCCTGCTGGAGACCAGCGGTGTGGAGGTGTCGTATTGCACGCTGCCCTCCTCATCCATCCCTCACTCCACATGTCTTTCCACCCTGATGACTGTTACTGGAGGAGGCCCGCAGCGAGCCGAACCACGGCTGTCGCTTTTCTGATGACGAGACATATTGCGCGGAACGCGGGGCAGAATCCCCGTCGTCGGCGCCTCTTTGTTCCAGTCCGTCATTCCGTCATCGCCGCGGCGTCGCCGCAGGTTCCGTCTCCCGCAGGTGGGCCCCGCCGCTCGAGCCTGAATCATCTGCCCAGCCCGGGCCGCCAGCACATGAATCAGACCGCCGGCGTTAGGACTGGGCAGGTGCTCCCTGCAGAAGACAAAGAGATGTGGCAGTACAGGAGAGAGGGTGCCACACGTGTTGTTGCTGGGTGGGACTGCTTCACCTGGCGGGGCTTAGCCTAGCTGGGCGGGGCTTAACCTCACCGGGGAGGGGCTTAGTCTCACCAGGCCGCCCTCGAGCTAGAGCTTTCCTGTTCGGCAGTCCTGGGAACGCGGCAGTGCTAAAAGTCGAGCAGAGGGAGTGCTACCAGGAGCTTATTGGTAGTCTGGTGGATGTAGGGTGCAGTAAGTCAGCTATGGTGAACAGGTGTGGAGGTTAGTGTGTGTGTGTGTGTGTGTGTGTGTGTGTGTGTCAGGGCAGTGGAGGTGAGCAGGTGAGGAGTGGGGTCGCTGAAGCACAGCATCCCCGGATCTCGTTCCTCCCCTGGTGGACACACACTCTGAGCGCTCCGCTGTTAACTGCACCCCACCATGCTCACCCAGCCGACACACACCACTGCTGCAGAGCGCTGATAACACCCTCACACACGCGCACACACTCCCACACACCGCCGGCTGTCCATGTTGAAACACACACACACACACACTCTTCACCTGCCCACACGCCTCCTTATGGCCAGCCAGCCTTTATTTATCCTCCTGAAACACTCCTCCACCCCTGCCTGTTCCTCCACCCCTGCCTGTTCCTCCACCCCTGCCTTTTCCTCCACCCCTGCCTGTTCCAGGACTTTCCTCCCCTACGCCACACACCAAACACTCTTTACACCACCACCGGGAACTGGCCTCATATGACGAGCTCCATTTTCCTCTGAGCTATTCTTTTCGCTCCTTACAACCCCAACCACCCCCACCCCACACTGCCCGCCTGTATGTGGCCATGCACACACACACACACGCACACACGCACACACACACACATGTGCAGGGAGACGGAGAGATGGATGCTGGCATGCCTCCTGTCTGAAAGCACAATGTCTTTGGTGTGCAGTGCGCCCCGCACCTGTAGATTGTGATGTAGTGGCTCCATTCAGCCAGTCGATTGCCTTTAACGGCAGTCTGGGCCGGCTGGCCGAATTGAAAGAGATGGCGGCCTGCTTTTCATTAGGCACCAGAAACAGGCAGAGGCGGCCGCAGGGGCCCATGGGGGGGGGGTCCAGACACGATCCCGCACTGCAGGAGCGAGGAGGGGGCACGGGAGGTGGGGCGGTGCAGGAGCTGGGGGAGCTAGTGTGGTTTCTCATTGATTTGGAGAGGAGGCACCTGGTCTCGGGGGCAGGTGGGCTTTCATATCACTGCCTCCCCTCGCAGTGCTCCCACACGAGTGCGAGCTATTCATCTGTGTCATCACTCTCTTCTTTAGGAGAGAGAAGCTCTTTTTTTCTCCCCCCCCCACTAGGGTCAGTCATTAATCTAGTGCTTCTTTTCCTTTAGTATGGATCCTTGCATTCCTGTATTCCCATGTAACATGAATTCCAGGCGAGAAGAAACTCATCATCTTCCTGTATTGTGCGCTTCAGTCGCTGTTGGCATATTTCAGTTATTTATCCTTATTCTTGATTCTCCCTGTCCCTCCCTCTCTCTCTCTAACACACACACACTCTCTATTTCTCTAGGTCTCTCTTTCTCTCCTCCATACTCTCACACACACACATAAGAGAAGGCAAAGCAGTCTCACGTCATCCCCTTGATTCAGTTTAAGCAAGTGAACTCAGTGCGTGACTCGGTGCTACTGTATGATTACACATACACCATACATGACATCACAGTGCTGTTTTTGTCACCACTCACCAGCTCACCCTTAAGGCGAAGACCACAGTTATTGTTACACAACCTACACAACCTTGTGTGTGCCAGGGAGACACACTGTGCACATGGCGTTCTGTGTGCCAGGGATCTGAGCTCTTGGCCTAGCGGAGTGGAGATGCAGCCCACCTGATGCAGTTAATCAGGGCCTTAGAGTGTGGAAGCCAGGCCTCTGCAGACGTCCTGCTGGGGGCCCACGCTGTGGATTCTGCTGTCTCCTCTGTGTGTGAGAGTCACTCTGTCAATCATGTCCTCACGTGTCATTTGAATGTCTTTTTCGCCGCCGGTTGCCGTCGCGCAGGTCGATTATATGCTGCAGGGCCGTGGACAGTCGGCGTGCCGGTTTAAGTTCCTGTGGTCGCCGCTTTTAACCCGGGCAAAGGCGTACAGCAGCGCTCTCGCCCCCGGTCGGACGCCCCGCCGCCCCCATGGCCTCCCTCCGCCCTCGAGAACCACGCCACGCTCTGCTGAGCCTCAACATAAAGGCTAAATGCGTTAAGCCTGCCCCCCATATAACTGGATTACGTTAAAATAAATTATGCGTGTCAGACCCACGGACAGGCTGTGTTTTGATGCTCGTACCCGTCGCTTGTAATAAACTTTGTGGCCAGTCCAGAAAGCTGACTCAAAATAATAGGGATTAGCCAATGAGTGATGGAATCGCCTCATCGGCAGACCCATCCCTCTGGTTCCTATGGTAACTCTGCCAAGACCTGGAGGTTTGGACTTGTCACTTATTATTTTGATTATGAATTGGTGTCATTAAACTTTTCTTCCCATAAAGGGCCTCGTAAGAAAATCAGCTCCACAGTCCTGCCCTGGTTGTTGGCAGAGGGTGAAGAATAACATACATCCACGTTCACAAGAGGGTTCTCCGTCAAGGGGGGAGAATATGGTGGCCATTCGACAACTTCCCTCTCAGATGTCTCCTATTGATTTGTGGGTAGTAAGGAGGCTCTCTATGTCTGTAAATGTATACGTGTGTGTGTGTGTGTGTGTGTGTGTGTGTGTGTGTGCTTGTTTGTACAGACAGGGCTTTGGAGAGTATTGGAGAGGCCACTTGAAAAGGCAATAACCTTTGCTAAGGGCGCGGATGTCAGATCCAGCCTCCCATAGCTGCCCATTGTGAGGCCGTCAACCTGCCACCTTGTGATTTGAAACCTTCCCCTGGCCGACACAAAAGGACACCCCTCCTGCTATCCATCCACCTTGCCTCTCTTTTCACCCGCCATCTCGCGCCTTTCACAAGCTCCCCTTCTTTTGAGCCCCACGATCAATAGGCGGTTTTGTCTCTTTCAGCACTTGGTGCAAGAGCTGTTTTTAAATGAGATTCAATGCAACACTGTATAAATATCTTTCCTATTCACACATGCATGCAAAAAATAAAAAAATGAAGAAAAAAAAAGCAAAAAGCCCTCATTTTCTGTGACAAACTACTAACATTATCTTGAATCTGACAGTGGGTTCTAAAGTGACGGTTCAGTTTGAAACAAATGCTGAAATGCCGTGTTTGGACTGCAGGGAGGTATGGTCATGGGGGGGGGGCTGTGTTCTGAAGTGTGCCTTTGCAGAGCAGTGCGTGATTCTCCATGTACGCTAGTAGCTGTTACAAGTCGTTAGCAGCGGTTAGCAGCAGAAGTGTAATACTTCCCTGCTGGAGTTCTGCAGAAATAATGATCTGTTGGGGCTGTATAGTTACAGCAGTTTCTTTATGGTCTCAAGCACCAAATCTTTGTCTGTAGTCTGTAGGAGCCACGGTTCTCCTGAAGTGGTCCTTCTCTCTAGAGTACAGTGTGTGGAAGCTACGGTTCTCCTGAAGTGGTCCTTCTCTATAGAGAACAGTGTGTAGAAGCTAGGGTTCTCCTGAAGTGGTCCTTCTCTCTAGAGAACAGTGTGTGGAAGCTACGGTTCTCCTGAAGTGGTCATTCCCTCTAGAGAACAGTGTGTGGAAAATACGGTTCTCCTGAAGTGGTCCTTCCCTCTAGAGAACAATGTGTAGAAGCTATGGTTCTCCTGAAGTTGTCCAACCCTCTAGAGAACAGTGTGTAGAAGCTAGGGTTCTCCTGAGGTGGTCCTTCTCTCTAGAAAACAGTGTGTAGAAGCTAGGGTTTTTGTGAAGTGGTCTTTCTCTGTAGGGGACAGAGTAGAAGATATGGTACTCTAGAAATGGCCCTTCTCTCTAGAGAACAGTGTGTAGAAACTAGGCTTCTCTAGAAATGGCCCTTCTCTCTAGAGAACAGTCTGTAGAAGCTCGGGCTTTTGTGAAATGGCCATTCTCTCGAGAGAATAGTCTGTAGAAGCTAGAGGTTTTGTGAAGTGGTCCTTCTCTCTAGGGAACAGTCTGTAGAAGCTCCTCCTGAAGTGGCTGTCCTCCTCCCTAAGAGCTTGTGGTTTTTGTCTCATAACACGTCCTGTGGCTGTTGGAGAAGGTGAAGGTGTATTGCTGTGTGGATCTGCCTGTTCAGCTCTCTCCTGCATGTGCAATCAATAGGCTGCCATTACAGTGCTGAATGTTCTAATGCAAGAGGTAAGCACCTGGCAAACGGGCCTGGATAGTTAGCTAGATAAGAAAGAGGCCATTAGTGAAGTGACAAAGCACAAAGGCAGCAGAGGAGGCAGAGGGATTAGGCCGTCAGGCCACAAATCAGGATTAGATGGCTCGCAGTTATAATTAAAAATCCCATTCCCCATAACAGGAGTGCGGACTGGAGCGAGAGAAGAGAAAGTTTGATGTTTAGCAGTCTGACGGAATGTCGGCTTGGCTTTCCCTCAGCGTATGTCCCCCTGTGTCTTTGTCTCTTTTTCTCTCTCTGTGTGGATTGATCCTAATCAGGGTTATCTGGGCACGGCTGATAGTCCTTCTCTGCCCTCGTCACACCCGAAAGTCAAAGTGTTGTGTAATTCAATTTGGTGGGAAAACAGTCCTCCCCACACACGTGCACACTCACACAGAGAGAGGAGGAAGAGGAGGAGATGAGAGGTAGAAACATTCTAAAGAAAGACTGCCATTTTTGTCCTTGTCAGCCAGTGATCAACCGGAGGTTGTCGGATCTTTCTCGTTGACTTATTGGTCCACTGTGTGCATGGTGTGTATGTGTGTGTGTGTGTGTGTATGTTGGGAGGGAATGTATGGATTCCTGCATGAATCCTCATTTGTAATGTACCTTTATGCATTCTGTGATCCTGTCTAGGCAGGAGTAGTCGGGTCAGAGAGTTTCTTCTCAAGAGAAACAGTCCTGCAGTCTTTAATACTGGAGGGGGAAGAGGCTCGACACTCAAGTGTGTATCTGTGACCAAATGATTTGGTTTTAAGACATTAACAGTTAGGCCAAAGGAACTGGGAGGGTATCGATGACCCTGTTTCCATGACAGCGCCCATCCAGACCGGCCAATTAGAGAACCTAATTATGGTCTGGTAGAGAAAACAGCGCTTGTTTGGACTAGCCGCTGTTTACCTTGTTGCTAGCAAAACTTTAGCTTTCAGTCTCCTCCTAATAGTGGCAGGGTCCGTCTCCTCGCTCAGCCCTGCCTCATTAAAATTAAAGCCAAACAATGACCCGGCCGCAGGAAAGCACACAGCAGACAGCCTTAATGAAACCGCCGCAGCAAAACTGAGAGGAGTCCGAACATTTTGCCACGTGTGAACAGTATTTGTGGTTGCAGATGTGTGTACGTGTGTGTGTGCTCGCGTATATGTGGGTGTGTGTACAGGTGGCGGGTCGTGTATTATGAATGTTCTTATGATTCCCCTAAATTATAGCTGATCCACGCAGGTAATAGCAGAACTTTGGCTTAATCCCCTTGCGATCAGCCACACACACACACACACACACGTTCCATTGTTCCCTGTTAGCTGGCTGGCACCAGTGCTGTTGACAACTGGGCTTCTTTTGGGTGGCCCACATGCACTCCAGTAGCGTTACACATGCACAGCAGTGTGAACGAAGTGTCCTGTGTCAGAGCACTTTGCCGATCCTCACATAAACCAGATCAGCTGAGCCGGGGAGGGTTTACATTGGCCATTACTAGCTTACCACTGCTAGATCTTGCTTGACTAGCCATTAGTGTCAGTGGGCTTTAAAACAAAAGCTTTAAAACAGCAAACCTCATTAGACTCTGCCTGAATAGTGAGGAATTATCTTAGCGTCTGCCAGCGCTGAAACGTGACGTCCTGCTGAGACGTGACGTCCCGCTGAAACGCGACGTCCTGCTGATCAGACACCGGCCTGCGTTAGTTTTCTCCCAGTTGTCAAACCCTTTCTGCAAGTGGAACATTAAGAGGCGGTGCCCATCCCCCGTCTCCCGGGCTTAATCTGTCCCTGGCCACGCGCGTCCTGACCACTCCAGGCCAGCGGAGAAGAGTTGGCTCCGCCCACCCACTGCGTTCCATTGGGTGTGGGTCTCAGAGGCAGGTGGGGGGGGCCTGGCGGAGAAAAGGCCCCACCCCTCGGTTCCATCTTTGAACTGTATTTCTGAAGTCCCTCAAACGTCTTAATGAAGGGAGTAGCAGGCGAAATGGTGCCCGCATGCCGAGACTGGAGGTCGCCCCGGTCGCTAATTACCCAGCCTGGCTGGAGTGGATGTGGAGATCAACGGCAGCGCCATCAAGCAGACCACTGAGCTCATTACCCGGCTAGCCGCTACGCTCGGCCCACTCGCCCACACTCTCCGTTACGCGGTGTTATATAGACACGCCAGCTGTAAGTGTTTAAGACACTGTGTTCGTGTTCTGAATGGCTTACGGCTTTGGCTGTATTCAAAAGTAGCCACAAGGTCGTAGCTACGGCTACGGCCTGGTCTCCCATCTCCCTGCGCGTATGTGTCCAGGGTCAGTATGGCCTTTAATGGAGCCGAAGGTAAAGACGGCCTCCAGACGGCTGTCCTGTCATGTAAGGGGAGACCTCGTCCTCTGCTCTCACACTCCGACATCTCCTGACTGCTGGGTTGGTGCCAACAGTTATGTGTAGGTGAAGCAGCGTGTTAGTGAAGTTGTGACGTGGAGACTGCTGCGTTGGTGCAGATGGCCTGTTGAAAGTCTATACTGTGCTGAGATGTAGTGTCTGTGCAGCTTAGGCTGTATCAGTAATGAAGGAGTGTCTGTAATTAGCAGCATAATCACCTCTGTAATATAAGCACTGCTCACTGTCACGCCCTGATCTGCAGCAACAAGGCAAGCAGCCACAAAAGTGCCATGGTCTACTCCCCCTCTCCTTTCCTCTTTCTCCTCTCCTCTCCTCTTTCTCCTCTTTCTCCTCTCCTCTTTCTCCTCTCCTCTCCTCTCTCCTCCTCACCTTGTTCTGTGACCCCCACACCCGCTCCACCCCCTTGTGGCTCAGGGGGATTCCGCTCGTTAGCAAGTGTGTCCTCACGGCGGGCTACAGCAAGGAGGATGGTGGGGGTGTTGGGAAACGGTGCAGCAGGAGGGTGGGGGTGTTGGGTAATGGTGCATCAGGAGGGTGGGGGGGTGTTGGGGGTACGGTGCAGCAGGAGGGTGGGGGTGTTGGGTAATGGGGCATCAGGAGGGTGGCGGGGGTGTTGGGTAATGGGGCATCAGGAGGGTGATGGGGGTGTTGGGGGTATGGTGCAACAGGAGGGTGGGGGTGTTGGGTAACGGTGCATCAGGAGGGTGGGGGTGTTGGGTAACGGTGCATCGGGAGGGTGGGGGGGTGTTGGGGGTACGGTGCAGCAGGAGGGTGGGGGTGTTGGGTAATGGGGCATCAGGAGGGTGGCGGGGGTGTTGGGTAATGGGGCATCAGGAGGGTGGTGGGGGTGTTGGGGGTATGGTGCAGCATGAGGGTGGGGGTGTTGGGGGTACTGTGCAGCAGGAGGGTGGGGGTGTTGGGTAACGGTGCATCAGGAGGGTGGGGGTGTTGGGTAACGGTGCACCGGGAGGGTGGGGGTGTTGGGTAACGGTGCATCGGGAGGGTGGGGGTGTTGGGTAACGGTGCATCGGGAGGGTGGGTGTGTTGGGTAACGGTGCACCAGGAGGGTGGGTGTGTTGGGTAACGGTGCACCAGGAGGGTGGGGGTGTTGGGTAACGGTGCATCAGGAGGGTGGGGGTGTTGGGTAACGATGCGGCGACAGACAGCAAATGAGCTGCTTAAGGATTTATTCAGAACGCAGTGAGATTTATGCAAAATGAAGCCGTAGGCAGGATAATCACGCCAGGCAGGTCAGTAAAGCCGGCGAGCGCTGGGTGCAGCGGCGGGTTATCGCCATGGCGGCGGAGAACGTGCCCGGAAAAAGCTCATTTCACCCAGCGGAGGAAGCAGCTCTCTTAATACACTCCCACCCCACTTCAGGAGCACGTGGGCGCTGTCCGCTTTATCACCCCCCCTTATAGGGGTCGTGTGTGCTGTAGGTCTCGGCAGACGTTAGGAGTGTGTGCTGTAGGTGTGGTCTCGGCAGACGTTAGGTGTGTGCTGTAGGTGTGGTCTCGGCAGACGTTAGGAGTGTGTGCTGTAGGTGTGGTCTCGGCAGACGTTAGGAGTGTGTGCTGTAGGTCTCGGCAGACGTTAGGAGTGTGTGCTGTAGGTCTCGGCAGACGTTAGGAGTGTGTGCTGTAGGTGTGGTCTCGGCAGACGTTAGGAGTGTGTGCTGTAGGTGTGGTCTCGGCAGACGTTAGGAGTGTGTGTGCTGTAGGTGTGGTCTGGCAGACGTTAGGTGTGCTGTAGGTGTGGTCTCGGCAGACGTTAGGAGTGTGCTGTAGGTGTGGTCTCGGCAGACGTTAGGAGTGTGTGCTGTAGGTGTGGTCTCGGCAGACGTTAGGAGTGTGTGCTGTAGGTGTGGTCTCGGCAGACGTTAGGAGTGTGTGCTGTAGGTGTGGTCTCGGCAGACGTTAGGAGTGTGTGCTGTAGGTGTGGTCGTGCTGTAGGTGTGGTCTCGGCAGACGTTAGGAGTGTGTGCTGTAGGTGTGGTCTCGGCAGACGTTAGGAGTGTGTGCTGTAGGTGTGGTCTCGGCAGACGTTAGGAGTGTGTGCTGTAGGTGTGGTCTCGGCAGACGTTAGGAGTGTGTGCTGTAGGTGTGGTCTCGGCAGACGTTAGGAGCTGACAAAAGAGCTTTTTGTTAAGCTTTCTGCTGGTACGCTCTGCTTATGAAAAACGAAAAGAAACACTTTCATCAGGTGAATAGAAACGGCTTAAATAAGGACGAATTTGACATGAAAAATTAAACCCGCCTGAAATGAAATGGGTAGCCATCATGTATTATAGAACGGTAAAGACATGTGCTCCCGGCTTGGCTTAACAGAAATGAAAGCCTTCTAAACAATATATGCTAATATTCATACAGTATGGTCGTCATGTCTCCCCTTGACATAAACCCCAGAGCTCACAACTCATATCCACACTGCAGTAATGTAAAGCCAGTGCTGTGTGAAACCTTTTGGAGGCTGTAGAAGATTGCAGACATATAATAATTATGCATGCGAATTGGGTAGGTGTATATGTGTGTTTGACCTCAATACACACCCACACACACACACACACACACACATTTTAGGCCTGTCTTCTGCAGTGGGCTCCCTTTCCTGTCCTGTAATATGATTTGTCCTGGTTACTGATACTCAGACGTTGCCGCCCCTCCAACCCCCTCCCACCCTCTCCCACCCCCTCCCACCCTTTTACTCCCCCCCCACCAACCCTCTTCCTCACCCCATCATCTTCCTCACCCCATCATCTTCCTCACCTCCCCACATACATTTCCCCTGTTTTCCTCACCCCCTCCCCAATTTCCACACTAACACAATTAGCATCTCGTCAATAATGCTCAGCATTTCATTTTGCTGCTTTAATTAACAAATTCAATTTGCTCGAACCGCTGTGAAAACAAATTAAAAGCGTGCAAAATTAAAGAGCACAGCTCAGAGGATGTGGCTAAGGTGATTACAGATGCGTTAAATTACTGCTTTCTTGTTTATTTTGTCTGGGGAGGGGAAAATAATAGGGGTTTTAGAGTATGTAGGCTACCTGTTCAGATCCGTGAGGTCACTCAACGGTATGATGCCTCTCAAGGTCTCTTTGCTTTGATCTTTTATCACTTTTACACTATTCTGATTTTCGTTGGAGCTCATTGTCTGTCCTGGCTTCCCGAAAGATCACTGTTTATGCTAGATATCTCCCTCCCCATCTCTCGCAAATGAAATCGACGTGAAATATAGAAATGGAGGTCTGATGGGGTCCATATGAATGAGGATTTGTTGGTATGGCAGGGGGCATTAACACTGTTGGATGTGTCGTGTCCTTAACTGTCTCTTCATTTGCCACAATGACTGTAGGCTCATCTAACTTACCTGTACTTACTTTCTATTTGTGTATTATGAGAAATAGAAAATAAAAAGCTTTTAGAATATATTCTGTCTTCTTCGGATAAACCAAAGATACACAAATATTGTCACCATATTCATCAAATCATAATCATAAGTGAAGTCTTTTTAGAATGGTTGGTATTGAAATATTTAATTATTGCGGTTTCATTATTCTTGATAAATATAAACATTTATTCTAAAATGTGTGTCTGATTTGTGAGAAACAGATTGAGAGACCATAGGAACAAGTGAGCGTGTGTGAGAGATTGAAAGAGGGAGCGAGAGAAAGAGAGAGAAGGAGAGACCGACAGATCCAGGTATTAGCGTATCAGTCTGGCTGCATCTGTTGCTCTGTCACATATTCTTATCAGTTTCAGCGCATTGCGTTTACATAGAACATATAGCCTGTCATTTTCCACCTTATCTCCTAAAGCAGAGGACGCAAACTTCTAGTTTTTAAACTTTCTATTTTCTTTCCCTCGGTGACTTTTGAAACATTGAGATTTAGCAGCAAATGCAGATAGCAGAACTGGCATTGACACTCCGCACTGGATCGGTCAGACAAGTTGATGTCAAACGAATAAACAAATTCCGATGTGACTGTAATGGCTGACTCGGCTGTGGCGTATAGGAGTGGTGTGTAAGAGCAGACGGCTTCTCCTGCCCTCCCAGCTCCTCTCACCACACACTGTTGTGCTCTTGTCCTCCCTGGGTCATTAGTGCTGCAGCTGACACTCACCCAGCCAGAAGCCTCTGTCACCTTCATCTGTGTCTTTATGCTGCGGGACGTTTTTTTTCCCGCAAGCCGGAGGCACAGATTGATAACTCACACAAATCCTGTCAGCATAAATCCAAACCATTTTCCACGTTCAGTTGCAGTTGTCAGGGATAATGATGTCCTACAGTGCAGCCCCGCCCTGCCATGCAGAACCACAGACAAGCTGGTGAGAAGAGTGGAGCACCAGCCTGGCCTGCTGTATGCCTCCTAACACACACACACACACACACACACACATACATACACACACACACACACGCACACACACACACACACACACACACACACATACATACACACACACACACACACACACACACACACACACACACACACACACACACACACACACACACACACACACACACACACACACACACACACACACACACACACACACACACACACACACACACACACACACACACACAAACACACATACACGCACACACACACACACACACACACACACACACACACACACACACACACACACACACACACACACACACACACACACACACACACACACACACCCCCATACACACACACACACACACACACACACACATGCCCTCCTCCACCTGGCCACGCCCTTCTCAGAGCATCGTCGGCTCTGGTTCCCTGCAAGCCCCGCCTTCTCTGTGTTCCTGTGTCCCCCCCCCCCACACACTTCGATTTTTTTTCACACTCTTTGTTCTTCGTGTTTGTTTCATGTGACTTTCTCCACGCAGAAGTGAACATTTCTCTCATTATGTCACGCAGTCGTTATCAGATAATAAACGACTCCTTACGCTCTCATTGTAACACAGTGGAGGTGAACGACCTGGATTCCAATCTGCTTTTCAAGATACGGCCCATTCTCAACCAGCTGTCCAACAGTTCCTACTGGTGGTGCTGTCTTTTGCATTAGATCGTGGAGTCCGTGACCTCCATGTTGTGGAAGGTGGTGTTCATCACTATATTCCAACACAGCCCCCCTCAGGTTCAGTATGAAGAACTTTGTTCTCAATGATGCTAAAATATCCTATGGCATTCTGGGATGTTTACGTTAGAGGAGCCCACTCATCTGACAGGAGTGTGGGGGTCGGCCATTTTGCTGGCCTGCTGAGGAAGAGATGCGTTACGCATGTGCTGAGTTGTTCATGAGTCACACATGAGTTGTTCATGCATATTTCCTACCATATTCCTTACCATGCTCCCTACCATGCTCCCTACCAGGTTCCCTACTATGTTCACTACCATGCTCCCTACCATGCTCCCTACCCTGTTCCCTACTATGTTCACTACCATGCTCCCTACCATGCTCCCTACCCTGTTCCCTACTATGTTCATTTCCATGCTCCCTACCATGCTCCCTACCAGGTTCCCTACTATGTTCACTACCATGCTCCCTATCATGCTCCCTACCAGGTTCCCTACCATGCTCCCTACCATGCTCCCTACCCTGTTCCCTTACAAGCTCTCTACTGTGTTTCTATCATATTCCCTAAGAAGTTTCCAAAAAGTGAAGTGGCATGTGGCCAGGCTGTGTGTAAACTAGAGCACAGTAGCCTGTGTAGGAGGAGGGGGACGTATACGTAAGCATGTCCTCTCCCTTCTGCGGCATAGTCATATTAACCCATGTTGGTGGGACAGGCTTACATTACACTTGTAAAGATGGCAATGCTAAATGCCACAGTTTCTGGGCCACGATTATTATTATGTATCAGATTGGAAATAAATGAACCAGTTTTAAACGTGTTTTCCCACCACATGCATGTTTAATGCACGATGTGCAAAGTATACCAGACTGTTTTGCAAAATAATTAGCAAATTAAAAAAATTTCTATTATTTATTTGCAGTTTTTTTCACAACAGCCTATTTGAGCGTAGCAGCCAAATGCTGAGTGTGTATGATTCATATGGGTGGTATCTAGAGAACTGGGTTTTCTAATTTCCCATGCAACAAAAGTCTCCTTGTTCGTGTTGTTATCTGTGGAAATAGCACTAAATTGTGCTTTGCTCACTCAGTTTCGCTCCCTACTTTCTTCCTACATCATCATCACTCATGAAATGCAGCCTGCTTGGACATTAATACCTTTGGCTCGTTCACATTTAATAGCAAATGGAATTCCTCATTCTCTACAGTTCGAAGCTGATACATATTCATGCTCGTAACTTTGAAAAGCGCTGAGGTCAAGAATTTGGTAATGTGTGTTGCCTTAAATTCAGCCACCTCGTACAGATGTACAGAAATGTACATCTCCTTTAAGAAATCAAGTCCTCGGGCACGTATGTCCACTGAGAAAGAAATCAGTGCTGAATTGGAAAGCACAAAGTTGTTTTCCAAAGTTTTATGGCCGATGTAGGGTCAGAGGTCAGATGTGGGGTTGGCACAGGGACAGTGTGCTCGTTGTGATGTCTCCAGGATAAGCTGTCCAGTTGCTTTTGGAAAACCGTAGTGTTTTTTTTTTTTATCAATGACGTGATTCCCTTCTTCATATTTAACAGCAAATACGAAAAATGCCGCAGATGGAGATTTAAATGAATCCAGGAGTCGGCGATCTTGGTACATTTCAAAATAGCTAAAAGTGCTGCTTTGGGCATAAATGCGCAATTGGGCAGAAGTATAAATGAAAAATAATCACGGTTAATGTTACATGATCCATAGGCAGCTGAACTGCTGGTGTGTGTGTGTGTGGTCTCCCGTTCTCCTTTGCTGTCTGATTAGATACTGCGTCTTCCTTATCTGATTAAGAAATTACTTCAGTCTTCATGTCCTTTAGTCCTTCTGTGGGTGACCCTCAAGATCTGAGACACACACACACACACGTACACGCTTGCATTCATATGCACTGACATTTTGACAACCAGCACTATGTGGAGTCTGTTGTTGTACTGTGTATGTCTGAGGAGTCAGTGGAGAGAAGTAGTTCAGCGCATATGTGTGTATAACAATAACTTAATGTATTCCTGTGCACAGCTTATAAAAATGAGCCTAGTAGACTCTAACTTCTACAGCTAACTCTGAAGCTGACTCTGAAGTTCACACTGAAGCTGACTCTGAAGATGCTTCTGGATACTGCAACACTTTGCTTTCACTAGTGTTTCCAGCCTGGAATGAACAACAGACATTCTACTAATCAATTTTTCCTCCAAACTGCTTATCAGTCAATAAAAAAGTGAAAATAAAAATATTCTCATGTACTTCAGCAGATTATCCTGGATTAATTTAGCCAGATCACTTTCTTCCGTTAATCAGTGTATGTATGGATACAGTGTACAGTGTAGCACAGTGTAGAAACGTTCCTGTTGTCACAGCACGTCTTCCAAACATCAGGTTTCAAACTTTAACTCAGGCAGGTGACTTTGTCTAAAGATAAACAGGAGTGACTGACGTTTGAGCCGAACACTCAGACGTGTTACCCAATGCCCACAGAAGCTTCGCCGTGTCTCTGAACGGCAGCCCACCTTGGGGACCCGGTGCTGGCCGCGGGCTGGGTTGATCCGAGGTCGCAGTAGGTGCTGCGGTGCCGTCTCAGAGTGCACTGCTCTCCTGCCGCATTACTGGGCAGGCCAACTGGGCCCAGCCGGGAGGCATTGATCCATGTGTTGTGTAAATACCAGTTCGCCCCTTCAGCTCACCGTAGACGGGAGCCTTGCCGACCTGTTCGGCCATTGGTAAGCTATCAGGGTCAGAACGTGATTGATTGATCGTGTGAATCCAGAGGTAGGTCATCGATTTCGTGGCGGGGCAACGAGGAAGGATCCTCCGGGTTGCCGTCCTGTCAGAGTCTGTGTCGGCATCGGCTGTGAACTGCGCTGTTTGTGCTTGTAATGGAGTCCCCAGTGGGCAAAGCTATAGGGCCTGATATAGGGAGAAGTGTAAAATAACCATCCACTGAATTTACTCCACACATCCACACACTGTTGGTTCCCTATAGCACACATTCCCAGATGCAAACACCCCACAGCGCCTTCAAGGTGAGATTTAGGTCTCGGTGACCCTGCTCTACGTGCCATAACACACATTCAGCCAGTTTTGTTTACAAAAATAAACCCTTCTCACATCCTTCCATCTTTTCTCTCATCCTCCTGGCTCTCCTCCCATTCTTTTGTCCTCCTCCCATCCTTCTACCCCTTCCGTCCTTCCTTCCATCTCTCCTTCCATTTTCACAATCTATTCCATTCTTCCTTATACCGTAATCCTCTATCTATCACCCATCTTGCAGTCTGACCTACCTCAGTTTGAAGGTCCATCAATCTGTGAGTGTTAAATCCTTTTCTTGAGGTTCTGTGTGTGTGCGTGCATGTGGGCGGGTGTGTGTGTGTGTGTGTGTGTGTGTGTGTGTGTGTGTGAGCGTGCGTGCATATGCTATGTCCAGTTCCGATTGGAGCCTAATGATCCCTCTGCTCTAGCACATCACATAGCTGATACTTGCCCTCTAGTTCTATTTAGAGGTGTGTGAGTGTGTGTGAGTGAGTAAGGAGGAGCTTAAAGAGGAGAGAAAGGCACAGAGAGAGTGTGAGAGAGGGCTGAGAGTTCCTGTGTGTCCCATTCCTGTGTGTTCACCCAGCTAAGAGTGCCATCTTAAATCAACCCCACCCAGCGGAGTCTGACGACGCCCAAACGACAGCACGGGTCCTCACGGCCAGCCAGACCTGCCCTTCTAATTGGCCTTTTTGAATATTTAATGAAATCAAGATGAAATTCAATCGTGGCTTTTAAGTGCTGAATCGGGGGTTTTGCAGCCCGGGCTGTGGGCCTTCTGCCCCTCCCCCTGCCCCTCCCCCTGCTCGGACCCCGTGCGAGCCCGGCGCAGGTGGCCTGGAAGGCAGCACCGCTCCGCCAGGGCTGGCCGCTCTCCCAAGGAATGACGCTTTGATCCGTCAGGTTATTTTTAACCTGAGGTTTCCTCCGGTCACGCGGCACAGGCCGCGCCCTCCACCCGTCCTCCACCCGTCCGCGTGCGCCGTTTCGGAGATGAGAAACTGCAGGACAAATGTGGACCCGCGGCGGGGTGCCTCGCGTACGTCTGCCTTCCTGCTCCTTCCTGGACTTTACTTTAGCGGCTCTCTTCACACCCATAAATGCCCCAGCAACCCTTCCTTTGCAATTTCCACCTGAATTATGCTGAGTACTTCAGAGTTTGATCTAGTTGTATAAAAATATACCGCGCTTAAGTGCTTCTCTGCTTTTCTTCTCTTCTTTGCGGGGTGTTTGGGAACTGTCGTGCCTTTTCCGAGCCTGCTGACTGGTAATGTGGGTGGTAATTTAGTTTTTTGCTTGCGGGTCAACTGTGTTTGGCGTGGCCATTGTGGAGCTGGAAGGAACTGGATCCAGGAGACGTGAGCGCTCCCCGGGCTCGGGGGCGTTTGACCGCTGTGAGCTCAGCAGGCTGCTGGAGAAGGCTGTGTAAGGGGAGAAGCCCATGAGAGCATGATCTCACCGTGAGCTCATCTCGCCGACCGCAATCCCAACACAGGGGAGCAGGTCAGCCCGGCTGGGAGGGGTGATGCTGGAAATTAACAAGGGTGTGTGGAAAATGTGTGTGTGCGTGTGTGTGTGTGTGTGTATGTGAGGGTGAGGAGGGAGTGTGTGTGTGTGGATGAGGAGGGAGTATGTGTGTGTGTGTGTGTGTGTGTGTGTGTGTGTGTGTGTGTGTGTGGGTGAGGGGGGGTGTGTGTGTGTGTGTGTGTGTGTGTGTGTGTGTGTGTATGTGAGGGTGAGGAGGGAGTGTGTGTGTGGATGAGGAGGGAGTATGTGTGTGTGTGTGTGAGGCTTAGGGGGGAGTATATGTGTGCGTGTATGTGTGTGTGAGGGTGAGGGGGGAGTATGTGTGTGTGTGCGTGTGTGTGTGTGTGTGTGTGTGTGAGGGTGAGGCGTCACCCTCGCGGGGTGTTTCCCACCTTAAGATGAGGTGAGTCAGAATGTTGACTCACTTTCTCTCTCTCTCTCTCTCTCTCTCTCCATCCCTCTCTCCATCCCCATCTCCCTTAGAGGGACTGTTGGCATCAGACAGAGGACCGAGGAGTGTGGCGGCAGAGACAGTGAGTCCCAGAGCTGGGAGAGATACAGGCGGCCTAAATAGCTTGCAGTGCATTTCCCTTACCTCATCAGTCCGTGGACGGGAGGCGTGTCACACTGGAAGGGGTGGAGTCTCTCCCGCTGTCATTAATTCATGCCTTTTTCTCACCAGGTCACATAGTGTAAAGTCAGGATTTTTTCCCCCCCACACAATGCTAACCTTGTATACTTGCCCTGTCTCTTTCCCCCCCTCAATGCTAATGTAACCTTCCCTACTAATGTAACATCCCAGCAAAACTCCCATAGATATCATCTAGCCTGCTAGCTGCTACCGTATGTGTTTTTAAATAGGTAGCTGGGGTGAAATGACTCAGGTTAATCTCTTAATATTGACCTTACATTAATGTGGAATGAGACTCCAAATTGTTGGGTGGGTTTTTAAATAACACCCCCCCTCACACACACACACAGACACACACACACTTGCCTGCATGCATGATAATCATCAGCAAATATGAAAAGTAAATTCAGGGGAAATATTGCAAATGGGCTTCGGGTAGATTGTGCATGAATATTTAATTTAGTCATAAGGAGTGAGCTTTAGTAAATGAACGCTTCTGCAGGCGAGGGCTTTTTCTCTTCCCCGCCGCCGCCGTCTGCCGTCTGCTGACCATCCTGCGTTGTAATCGCGGCCGTGCGGGTCTGTGCTCTGCCCAGATTAAACCGCCATCGGAAAGGTGCGCGTCTAATAAGTCTAATGAGATTAATGGCGTTATATGGAGAAGGTTTGAGACGTCTGGCCTATTTGCATGTCGGGTGTGAATGTAGGCCAGCGAAAGGCGAGGAGAAAAGTTGCTCTGGTGACGCAAGGTGTGGGCGTGAGCTTGGGGAGATGATGCGTGTGTGTGGGCGGGTCCTCCAGGCTCACTGCCGTTACGCCATCGGTTAATCTGTTCCGGAGGTTGACGCTGAGAGCGAAGCGGGAGGTGGGGTGGGGTGGGGTGGGGTGGTTTGGTGGGTGGGTTCGCACACGAACGGATGGCGAGCCATGCAGTAAACATGAGCGTCACACAAAGGGCTGGAATCACGTGGTTTGAGTGGTGATGCTGTAATTGTGACCCAGGCCACTGAGCTGGAAGAGCAGAGCTTTAAGCCCCACGGTGGATGAACGCTCCAGCAGGCATAAGGGCACTCTGGGACACCCCTCACTCTGGGACACCCCTCACTCTGGGACACTCCTCACTCTGGGACACTCCTGCACTTTGGGACACCCTTGCACTTTAGGACCCCCCCACTCTGGGACACTCCTCACTCTGGGACACCCTTGCACTTTAGGACCCCCCCACTCTGGGACACTCCTGCACTTTGGGACACCCTTGCACTTTAGGACCCCCCCACTCTGGGACTCTCCTTCACTTTCTTTCTTGGAGGGTCATTTCCTGGTATGCAACTCATTTTTGATAAAGATTAATGCAGCCTCTTTTTCATGCTCAAGATTGCCCTCCTAATGTCTCTCTCTACCTTTCTCTCTTGCTCTCTCATTCCATCTCTCCCTCCCCCATGGTCTCTTTCTTTTTCTATCTCTCTCTCTCTTTCTCTCATTCTCCACCAGTTCCTGGGAAACACTAAGTATCTTATCTCTGCAGGCTGAGGAATGACGGCTCGAGAGATAGAGAGAAAGAGTGATACAGAGAGAGAGAGGGAGAGAGCGTGACGCAGTCTAAGTGCTGTAATACTCTAATTAACCATAGATCTATTATCATGGTAAGGGTATCAGCGTTTAGCCACAGCTGCAGTGCCTCAGTGAGGGTTAATGAAAACCTCACCCTTCTCTGTCTCACTCTCCCTCTCACCTTGTAACTTTGCTTTGTGCCATGACGATACTGTGTATAGCTGTTTAAAAAAAAACGGTTCTGGAGAAACAAGGAGAACACAAGGCCAGCTGGAGGGTTGAATGTTATCCCTGAATATTTCCAGCGTAGCCACTTAAGTCATGGAGTACTCAGCAGGATCACCTCCACTGAGATCTCATCAGTGGGGCTTTTTTTTTTTTGGAAGGGGGCGGTAATCCTTCTTAATGGATAAAGCCCAACTGTAATGATATGATTTTTCATTTAAATCAGCTTAGTAAAGTGAAAAGCAAATTGTTATTGTGAGGGAGTTTAAGATGTGCTTAAGTTCAAGAGTTTGTGTTTCCTAGTGTGTCGGCGAATTGACCTTTTTCCACCATGAAGAACTGTTCGTGTTTTGTTTCATATCTAAAGTGCTCACCCCCCCCCTCTCTCTCTCTCTCTCTCGCTCTCTCTGATTTGATTGATGACCTCTGGATGAAGGCAGCTGAATTACTCGCGGCCCCTCCCTGGCTGATGCTGTGGAGGGGTTTGGGGCATTTGGGAGGGGGTGTGGGGTGGTGCAGGGGGGTTTGGGGGTGGTGCAGGGGGGTTTGGCGGTGATGTGGGGGGTTTGGGGTGGTGTGGAGGGCGTGGGGGGGGGGTTGGGGGCGGAGACCAGCAGGGTGGGCCCCGCCCCCTCTGGCCTCCACAGCCTCTAATTGGTGTGAAGGAGAGGGCTGGTCCCAGCGGGCTCTTCCTGGCTCACCGC
>JAGXOD010001391.1:902500-955000 GCA_020368025.1 Brachyhypopomus occidentalis | reverse complement strand
TCTTCCTTATTTTCTCTCAATCTGGTGATTTCCACGCTTGGCAGCCAGTCAAAGCGAAACTCCCGAACGCGCCGCGGCAAAATGGCCTTTGTTTCCTTTTTTTTTGCCTCCCTTTATATGAAATCTCCACAAACCGCTTCCAAGCATCGTCTCACTCTCATCTCACTGTCAGAATATGAGCTTACAGCGGAGCCGAGCTCCATGTGAACCTGCTGTTGGATGACAAGCCACTGATATGCATATGCATATCACTGTTTAATTTATACACATCATTTGCATCTGTTATACAGTTTTCGCTCTGTGTTCAGAGACACCTGCTCGAGTGTTTTCTTAGCTGTGTGTGTGTGAGTGTGTGTGTGTGTGTGTGCACGCTGGGTCCATGGACAAAGCCTCCTCGGGCACTGAAGGCTCAGGAATGGCTCCCAGTGGTCAGACGTCCTGCTGTGGCGAGACATGTGAGCGGGACCCATCCTGTCAGCCTGGGCAGCTGCAGGACCTGCAACACAGCCGTGCGCCTTGAACAGACTAGGGAGGAGAGTAAGAGAGAGGGAGGGAGGGAGGGATGGAGGGAGAGAGAGAGATAAACAATATGCAATGATATGGGGTCTGACAGGGACATCGTTTATAAAACAGAATCAGAGCGTTGGCTAGACAGTCAGCTGTGAAGAAAGCCCTATTCTGGCCCTCGGGATAGCTCTTCCCTATGAATTAGCATAGTTTGTATCCAAGGACTTCATCATTGGTGACTTTATCATGCTGATGAAGGAAAACAAAAGGGTGTGTGTGTGTGTGTGTGTGTGTGTGTGTGTGTGTAACCATCGTAGCAGGCTCTGCCGCTGGCCACCTCCCGCCTATTTTCCAGCTGATTTTTTCGAAGCGTGCACAGAGGAGCGTGGCGAAAGTAGTGTGAGTGTGTTAATGAAGAGAGAATCAACGCCCTAATACAGCAGACTGAGAGATGGTGTGTGTGTGTGTGTGTGTGTGTGATGGTGGTGGTGGTGGTTTCGGGGGAAAATAGGGGTGCTGCTTCTAGTGAGCCTGAGAAAATGTTTATAAAATATGCGCCATTAAAGCGTTATTTAAAATGTGTCTGGAGTCCAGGCCCTGAAGGTTTTTCGCTGCTTCCATTTTCTACCCTCATCCTCGCAAATATCACAATTTCACGCCTTCTTCACCTAATCAGCCACGGGTTTTCCATTCGCTGTGTGAAAAACAAAACAACACTCTTTAAAGATGCTAAATGAAAAACGCATGCTGCCGCTATTAAATTGTCTTTCTCCGTCCTGCAGGCGCGCGTGTGTGTGTGCTCGCGTGCGTGTGCGAGGGGGGGATATGTAAGAAAATGTAAACAACATCTTTACAGCCTACCTAGTGCCACGGTGGAGACAGCAGTCGCCATGTCTTTGTCGCCGGCGCACCGCAAACCCACGAAGACAAAGTGGCTCCAGTTGGAAGGGGCGTTTTGTTATTTCTGGCCTGAGTGTGTGTAATAGAGGTGGGTGCTGTGGGGCCTTTGTAGTGCACTGAGTTAGCAGATGATGGAGACAGTAAGGGTGAAACGGGGAGACGGAGGGACAGAGGTGCAACGATATATATACAGTATATATATATATATATATATATATATATATATATATATATATATATATATATATATATATATATATATATATATATATATATATATATGTAGAGAGAGAGAGAGAGAGAGAGAGATAAAAGCAAACAGACAGAGTGAGCCTTATCAATGTGACACTTCATAGCCACCAGTGCTGAACCACTCCTCCATCCAGCCTATCAGCGCTGTCCTCGTGCCCACCTGGGGCTGCCGTGGCTGGCTTTGCTGAGGTGCTGATGCGGTTACCTAGTTACCAGTGTGTCTTGTTTGCAGGGTCACTTCATTAGCCGGGCGCCGGCCCTCCGCCGCACGCGCCCTCCGCCGCACCTGCTGATCAGAGCGGCCCACGCGCTCCTTCCCTGAGGATGCGCCCTGCGGTAACGGCCGTCGATAAGCTCGACTGGCCCGCTGTCATTTTAACTCGTCTAGGGGCGGGGGATGGGGGATGGGGGATGGGGGGGCGTGTGCAGGAATGACATCACACGTGCGGTTCATTGTCAGGGGCGTGTGTGGAGATGGACGTTCGGGCATTTTATCTTGTGGCAAATTGACATTAGTAGCTCCTTCACACAGCTGTTCCACTGTAGGCACTGTAGTAGCTCCTTCACACAGCTGTTCCACTGTAGGCACTGTAGTAGCTCCTTCACACAGCTGTTCCACTGTAGGCACTGTAGTAGCTCCTTCACACAGCTGTTGCACTGTAGGCACTGTAGTAGCTCCTTCACACAGCTGTTGCACTGTAGGCACTGTAGTAGCTCCTTCACACAGCTGTTCCACTGTAGGCACTGTAGTAGCTCCTTCACACAGCTGTTGCACTGTAGGCACTGTAGTAGCTCCTTCACACAGCTGTTCCACTCGTAGGCACTGTAGTAGCTCCTTCACACAGCTGTTCCACTGTAGGCACTGTAGTAGCTCCTTCACACAGCTGTTGCACTCGTAGGCACTGTAGTAGCTCCTTCACACAGCTGTTGCACTGTAGGCACTGTAGTAGCTCCTTCACACCACCGTTTGACAGTAAAGAAGCAGTAACGATGTGATTGTACCAAACCATGCAGTTTTTCCCTGTTGGAAATGTAAATACAACGTCCAGAGATCCTTGAGTTTAAATAAGATCAAATATAAAATATACCTAAAATACTTATATACCCGTAGACTGTAAAAATAGGTATTATACACAGGGTGTATTTAATTTAAGTGTTTGGATTTCTCTGGACTAGTTTGGTCTGTCAGTTTGAAGGACTGGGATACTAGGATGAAAAGTAAATGTAATATTGAAAGATTTTAAATGAAAAAGGCTTGTAAAAGTACTTTGGGGACTTTTAAACTCGCACCTGCCCACATATTGCACACAGCACCTGACTTTGAGAACGTGTTCTTGCGTGACCACTCGGTGACCATGGTCGTCATGATGATGCACTCACGTGCCAGCCTTGCTCCTTTCTGCCTGTCTGAACAAGCGTGTAGTCGAACACCATTTCTCACCCGTGAACACTGTCCGACACTAAGACCCTACAGGCCTCACCTGTTCAGCAGCTTGGTGGACATCTGCACAGGTGTTTTATAGCATCTGCAGACAGATGATGTTGCTCGGCTGTAGGTGTCGACACCTACAGTCGTTTACCTCATTTTGCTGTTTAGATCGAACATCCAATCAAACGCATTCTGCAGACATTTGCTAATTGCACATTTGCGGCTCATCGTCTGCCCCCAACGAGGACAAACGAAGGGTCCGCACTCCGCAGGACTGCCGCCGTCTCGGCACGAGAGACGCTCAGGCTGTCCTTCATACTAACTCAGCTTGGAAAGCATATTTAGAGAGGCCGTGGGCGAAGGGGGAGGGGCCTGAAGGGGGAGGGGCCTGAAGTGGTCGGTGGCTGTGGCTCCCTTACCCGGCCGGACCAATAGCGCAGGCCCCGGAGTGGAGCCAGTCACGAGAGCAGGACGCGAGAGCCAGCGCGAGAGCCAGCGCAAGAGCCAGCGCGAGAGCCAGGACGATAGAGCCAGCGCGAGAGCAGGCGCGAGAGCAGGATGCGAGAGCCAGCGCGAGAGCCAGCGCGAGAGCCAGGACGAGAGAGCCAGCGCGAGAGCAGGCGCGAGAGCAGGACGCGAGAGCCAGCGCGAGAGCCGCCCTAACGAAGCGCGCTGTACAGGCCTGGAGTTTGAGCACTAGTTCGGCAGCACTCATTTGTTCATTTAAAGGAAGATCAATGGCCTCCCTGCTGCGTCACAGCGGATACCCAGCAGGAGGGCTCACCAGCAATGATACCCTTCTAAATATTTGATGCTGGTTGGTTGGTGGGTGGGGGTGGGGGTGGGGGGGGGGTGGAGGGTTTACACAATATAGTTTTGCTGCTGTTCTCTCTGTCAGTTGAGCAGACCGTCTCAGGGCAGCTCACATTAGTAATTGATGGTGCCCCACCGTGGCCTGTTTTGAGGCCACTGTTCATTTCATGGGCTATCACGTTTTTTATTACCCGGCTGATGCCTTCACGGCCAATTAATTATTCATGATGTGCTAATTAAGGGACAAAATAAAGTAGTGCAATTAAGACCAGTTCAATTAAACAAGAGAGGGTCCCTGCCTGCTAAGTTGTTTATCAATATAAGATGAAGGCGCCAAATAGTTGCATCCTTGACTGACCCTGACTGCCTCTGCTCCCTGAACATACTGGACTCTTTATTTTAAAACATATTTCTAATGGTCTCTAAATGTTCCTGCTGTCCCCTCCATACCACAGTCTGGCAGAGGCAGCACGTTCTGAGCATGCCAGGCATTTGGCTCCATATTTAGCTAGCCAACACACACACACACACACACACACAGATGTGCTTGTACACACACACACACACACCTGTGCAAGCCCCTGTTCCTCTCCCAGATTGGCCCAGGTGCTGGGTTTTGATTGGCCGAGTCCTAATGGCCGCCGTGTTCCCTGCTAATGCCAGTGTCATTGCTCCTCTTATCCATCTCTCCCCCTCATCATCATCATCATCATCATCATCCTCCTCATCTGGCGACATAGATCAGACCTGCTGCTAGCAGCTCACCCAACAGCCGGACACTTTTCCATTCCAGTCACAGCGCGGCCACCGCCCCCTCCAGAGCTGCATCATTACAGAGATTATCCCATGTCTTTTAGATAATGATGGCTAATGTATCACCAATAAAGATGAATGAGGGGGACTGGGAGCCTCTAATTGGAGGGACATGATGTCTGACTCTGTGTCGGCAACTGTGTCTATAGTGCCGAGGGCTTTGCGGGTTGATGCGCCTCTCGGTGCATCTGGGCTGGAAGGGTGAAGTGAAGAGTAATTATCCCAGGGGTCTGGGCCAGTAGCTGCTGGAGCGTCAGGCGATCCAAATGCACCCTGGATAGGACCAGTTCAGGATTGGAGTCAAATAATTTGAGTCACACAGGAAACAAATTGAATGTATTGAACCGGTTCAGCATCTTATTGTGGAAGTCAAATTAAGCATTTTTAATTCAGGACTTCCTGCATTGTAGAAAATATAGTGTACAGTTCAATGCTGTGTTAATTTGTTGTGTTAAATTGTTAAATCCTTGTCGCCTTGTTTGTCATTTCTAAGCGCGATTGTTTCTGTGATTTCTGTGAATACATAGAAAGATCATTTGCTTTCCTTTTATTTATGATTTTATGACTTTAAGGTGACATTTACAACAGGGAAAGAAAGACATGAGCCATATTTATAATTTGTGAGTGTGTGTGTGTGTGTCTTTTGCCTTAAAGAAACATTTCCCCTTTCCCCCATTCCTAATCTACAGAACGCTTTCAGTCTATGGACCTCTCGCGCACCCTTACAAAGTGAAAATCCGTTGCCATCTTCAGACTTGTTTACAGTCTCACTCCCCGGAGCGTGTAGCTCAAAATGGACATGGGGTTCATTGTGCCTTGAGCTGAGACCACTCGAATGCCTCAGCCTCGGGATCTGGGTAGTCCTGCTGCAGACGGACTGGGGCTGCAGGACATGCCAGCCATTGAGGACCAGATTAGATTAACAGTAATCCTCCCAGAGTGTTCTGAGCCTTGTCTGTGCAAACTCTAGTCCCTGACCGCATCAGTCCCTCTCCTGTGGCTGGGCCCTCGCGGCCAAGGGCCCCAGCCATGCCGGCCCCTCCTCTCCTCTGCCTGTCAGCACTTAGCCAGAGCCAAGGAGCGTTTCGAAAGCCTCCTTTGTGTGGTCAGAAAATTGACACAGGGTTTGGGGCTGGGGGGGGGGGGGGAGACTGTCACAAACATCTGAATCCTGTTGAAGTGTTTTGTTGTTGTTGTTTTGCAATCGATTGCTCTTTCCTTTTCATTTACCAAAACCTCATTACAGAGACCAAGGCTTACTGTGAAATATACTTAGACCACATACAACAATACACTCGATGGCCACTTTTTTTTTTTGTAACAACACCGTCCTGACTCTGGGCGGGCACTTCCTTTGCAGAGCGGCCTGATTTCTTTGTGGCATGGATTCCACGAGGTGTCGGAGGTTTCGGTCCATGTTAACAGGATTGCAGGTAGTTGCTGCAGATTCGTCAGCTGCTCAGGCAGCGAGTCGCCCGTTCCACCACATCTCCACCGTACTTATCAAACTGACATCTGGTCACTGGGAAGACCACTGACGTACACGGAAACACATTGTCACGGTGACGGATCCAGTTTTAAGATGACTTCTGCTCCACGATATAGTCTATTATTATGCTAGTAGTAGCCGTTATAAGATTGTGAATTGTAGCCATTGTGGGTGTATTGTGACCGTTAAGGGATGCACACGGTCAGCAACAATACTCACATAGGCCGCGGCATTCGAACGATACTCGACTGGTAGTAGCGAAGCGTGATGCGTGCGAGGAAAACTCCCCGTACGATTACACGGCCGCCGCCAGTCTGACCTGTTGAGACAAGGCAGGTTGGGACGGTGAATTCATGCTGTTTATGACAACTTCTGACCTTCTGACCGTTGCTGCAGAAGTCCTCATTCGTCTGACAAGGCAATCCTTGCCCCCGTCATCGCATGTTTCCTGTGAGCCTGTGGCCGCTGTAGCATCAGATTATGGTTCTTGGCTGATGATTGTGCTGTTGCAGATCAGCCGCCTCAAACTTCATAGTGATGTTTGCTTTAAGATGCTTTTCTCCTCAGCACAGTGGCAAAAGAATGGTTATTTCACTTGGGTAACATACACACACACACCAAAAAAAAAAAAAAAAGCTTTTCATCAAATGTGCTTTTTTTTTAATGTTCTTTGTACCTGCTGTCTGCTCTCAAGGGAAGGGAACTTCATCTGTGTGGTCACATGAAAACACTGGTCAGGGCTTGATAGTCAATCTAAATCAAACAATGATGAAAAAAAAGATCTCAGGAAAGGAAGTAGCATCCACAGTTCTGCTTCACTTGCTTTTCAATTATGGCAGACGGAGCAGAACAGAATTGTTAGTGCCATTTATCGAATGTGCTTCCCTCTGCATAAAAGTGCACGTCAAGAAATCCATCGCCGTGTATAACAACCTGTCTGTTTTACAGCAACAAAGAGATCCCACTCTTGCCAGATAGCCAATGCCAGTTCATTAGGAACAAGGAAGGGATAAAAAGACTCAAGAAAGACACACTGACAAAGACACATTTCTCCATCCGCACATCTACAGTGCTGGTAGTCACCCTGAAGAATACCTCTTGGCTCTGTGCAGTCACATGGTGCAGAACAAAAGCAATTGCTGAATGAATCGATTATGATAATGATTGGTTGGTGTAAAGAGCTTTTTCTCACTGAATGAAAGTGAGATGATGGATTATTGGAAAAAACATTAACAGAGATCTTTATGCATCACTGGGTCCCATCTTTCTCTAACATGAAGAACATCGGATATGCCTTTGGTTGGCCACACCTCTTTTTGACTTTTGAATCTAAACTTGCAATCTGACTTTTCACAGGCATATTTTAAGTCCTATGCGCTGGATCTCAGAGACAAAAAATTAAAAACAGTATTTCAAAACAGGAGAGTGTTTTTACAGTATATCTTAAAGCTTAAAGAACATTTATACCTCCATTTGTAATGAATGTATAAACATAATGGCAACAAATTAAGCAACATATTACATTAATCAATTAATCATTAATGTAATTAATTTGATGGCAGCTTTAAGAGCCAATTTAATGAACCTAATGTTGGTGTTCATGCCAACTGGTAGTAAGGATTCATGTAATTCATTTTTAATAGACTTGACACCACAGATAATAACTAGAATGTGATTATGTGAACACGGTACAGTGACTCTCATGCAATCGGCCCAGGAGATCACCACCTCTAGCATCTTGAACATAGGCACAGTTTGTAAATACACTGCTAACATGAATTAAAAAGTAATCTGCTCATTGTTTGGATTGATAATGTGCAGTGATAATTGGGAATAAGATGGTAAACTCTCCAGACATCAAACACAGTACCTTTCACAAGCCGCATTTTATTCGGAAGATGAAAAAGGGTTAGTATAGTTTATACTCGACTTCTTTTTTTTTTGGTGGGGGGACGAAATTGTTCAATGATTAAAAACTGTCAGTCACTGAGCCCCCTGTGGTGTCCTTCATCTGTCTTGATTAGTACAGTCTAAGTCAGAGGGGGCGCTGTGGACCAGACAGAAATAGTCGATCTCAGAAGCATTTCCCTTTGTGTTTATATTTTTAATTCTTTTAGAGGGAAACTGTCAACCATATCCAAAGTGCTGGACCAAAGAGAAATAATGTATGCTTTTGTGAGGTTCTTTGAGGACGATATGTGCTATGCGTTACCCGTTTCAAATGTGAAAGATTTCAAACCTCTGCACAAAACAGATTTTGATAATCAGAAGGTGTATCTGGTTCTCAGAAGTGAAGAGAATGGTACAGGCCAGCCAGGCAAGGCTCAGATTCTCGCTCTCGCAGGTAAGTTGTCCAACCGCATGCCTTTTAATTTTTTATATTTAATTTTGTACACTTGTGCTGACTTTGCCAACATTTTCCAAATAGCCAGGAACTTCACTGAAACACACCACAGAAATATCGTAGCGCGCGCTATGTGGTGACAGTTTGTCTGATTAAAGGGAAACGTTCGTTTGCCAGTTCTGGTTGTTCACTTGTTTTAGCATATTTCGAGGGCGTTTTACCTTGCTAGCTAGCTCAACCATTAGCAACCTCAAAAGCTATTAAATTTGTCATTCAGCCTTTGGCACCGGTGTGGCTTCCACGACCGCGATTGCCATCTTGTTCAATATACAAAGATAACTTTTATTACACCGTAGCAGACGGAGAAGGATGCACTTGATCTAAGGTATTTAGCTAGGTAGGTGTTTCGTAAGTTAGCAAGCTGCTAGCTAGGTATGTAACGTTAGCCCAAATGCTAACGTTAGCGGCACTGAAGAGACATGACACATTTCAGTGTAGCTAGAGATGGCTAGCTAGGTATGTTGAGATGGCTAGACAATTCAACTTTAACCGAGCTTGTTTTGGCAGACGTGTGTGCGTTTGGGAAGAACGTGTAGTCTACAGGACACTCGGCGCCTGCGGCATTTTGTCCCAGAAAACGCAGGAGGAGAATCCGCACGCGCGCGGCGTCTGTCTGACAGAAGCCAAAATTGCATGATCAGTGGACGTCTGCGTGGGATGCAACTCCTGCTGCAGCTCTGTTATTTGGCTAGCTGTCTGAATTATCACTCTTCGAGTGTGGCTTAGTCCCATCGTTCTAATGGGTGGCAGCATCTCTGGTCTTTCTGGTTGCAGAGGTCTTTTAAATAGAAGCGAATTTTTATAGACATGATGATTAAACTTTTAATTAGCTCCTTCCTCATTTTGCGAGTGAACTATCTTAAGTACTACTGACCACTGTATAGAAGTACACTGAAAAGATGGTCATATTGAAGCTGCTTCAAAATGTATTGTCCTGTACACAACCACACTGTAAAAGAACTTGTTAATAGCAATGTTGTCGTCAGTGTTTTGTGATATCAATATATTTTTTGTTTGTTAATGTACAGAATACAGAATGTAAGTTTGCTGTTGACATATTTCTGACTTCTTTATTTTTAGATACCATTGAGGAATTTGAGGACAGTATTATGCAAAAGAAGATGAAAATTCCCAAAATGTCAACCAGGAATGCAGGACATGCAGTAGAAAATCACTTTGGTGAAGAACGAATACCCCTCAGACATAAAAAGGTACAGTAAGACAGCAGGTTGGATTAGTTTGGGATTCATGCATAGATTGGGATTGGTTTAACATGGATTTTGCACTGATGTTTTGTGAGGGGGAAATGTTTTAGATTTAGACCAGAGCAGCATGGTTCTGATGGGTGAAATTGTGTGTGATGACAGTTTTATATCCATTACTGTATATTGTAAGGTTTTGGCATTGCTGTTAAATGGTACAAGTCACCACAAACGCTCACTGGCCACTGCATTACCAACACCATATGAATACAAGCTAGCATGTGAATGCTAGCATTTGTTCACAGCCTCTGTTCTTTGTGCCATGAATTCCATAAGGTGTTGAAGACATTCCTCTGAGCTTTTTGCCCGCATGCTGACATGATTGCATCATGTGACCGCGGCAGATCTGTCAGCTACATGTTCGTGCTGTGACTCTCCTGTTATACCACATCCCAAAGGTGCTCTATTGGATTCACATCTGGTGACTGGAGAGGCCACTCAAATACAAAGAACGCACTGTTATGGTCATGGGACCAGTTTGAGATGACTTGTGCGTTGTGACACAGTGTATTATTATGCTGGAAGTAGCCATTATAAGATTGTGAATTGTGACCATTAAGGGATGCACACTGTCAGCAACAATGCTCGCATCGGCTGTGGCATTCAGGCGTTGCTCGATTGGTATTAGGGGACCTGATGTGTACCAAGAAAACATTCCCCACACCACTGCCACCATCAGCAGCAACCTAGATTGTTGTCACAAGGCAGCTGGGTGGCAATGGATTCATGTGGTGTATGTCAAATTCTGACCACACCACTTGAATGTTGAAATCGAGATTCCAGGTGGTCGTCTTTCCAGTCTTCAGCTGTCCCGGTTTCGATGGGCTTCTGCCCGATTCTGCCCAGGTTCCTGTTCTTGGCTGACAGGAGCCTCGTGTCAAGTTCTGCTGTCGTGTCCTGTCCACCTCGAGATTTGACATTGTATGTTCTGAGATGTTTTTCTGCTCACCGTACTTGTAAAATTGTGAGAGGGTTTGTTTGTTTATTTATTTATTATCACTACAGCCTTCCTTCTTGTCGCCTTCCGCCAGCGTGGCTGTTCACTTGTGATCTCTGTCATCAACAAGCCATTTCCACCCACTGCACTGCCACCCACTGAAATGTTTTTTTGTACAACTCTGTAGCCCCTAGAGACAGATGTGCTGTGAAAATCACAGGACACCAGCAGTTTCTGAAATGCTGAAACCAGCTTATCTGACACCATCAGCCATGACCATAGTCCCTCAGTTCGCATTTGCCCCATTTTGATGTTTGATGTGAATATTAGCTGAAGCTCTTGACTGGCTCGGTCTGAACGAGGAGCAGCACTTTCTGAAAAAGACCGAATGAATGGCACAGTCACTGGCATTGACTAACGCCAGCCACTAAGACATACGCTGGGCCTGCTTTTAAAACCTAGAAGCAATTATCCCAGCATTGCTTATCACGGTGTTGTGTTCATATTGGCTGGAAGCCTTCAACCTGCTGACCATTTAGTCTACTGCTTTTGTGTGGGTTGAGTATAGCTGGCCTGTGACAGCACCATTTCATGAGGCTTCGGCCTCACTCTGGAGACCAACCTTCTCAGACGGCATTTGGCCGAGGTGCTGGAGTGTCTGGACCGTTGGGCATCGCAGTGCATGTAATTCCCACTTTTTGACATTGCGTTGTGTGGATCTGCTGCGTTCCTCCGTCAAACAAGAACAAGAAAGATAAGCCAAAGTATTCACTCACATTTGGGTATCGCAAAGACTCTTACGTTGATTGGGCTTCCTAAACGTGCAGTGTTGCACGGCCTCTGTGTAGGCCTGAGCTGACGACTCCAGTCAAAAGAGAATGATTAGATCCTCTCCGTTGTCATGTGAACCACTTGTGTCAGAGCCAGGAAAACACTAGACTGTAGAATACCGTGGAGCTGAAGGGTTTGCGTTGGGACCCTCACCCCCCCCCACACACACACACACACACCCCACACACACACACAAACCGGGCCTTTTTAGATCATGTACTCTAAGATCAAAGTGTTGTTCTCAAGGCTTGATGTCATGTGGAACTCACGAGTATTGACTGATTTTGCTCCTTTGTTTCATTGCCTCATCGATTTTGGTTGTCCCCAATAGCAAAATCAGAGAAGTTATTTTTAATGTGCAGCAGTCCCTGTGCGCCTTAATCAAATGAAGCGTTGGAAACGAGGGGAGTGTCCTCCTAAACTCTTCAACCCAGCGAAACATTGTGCAAGGAGGTTAGGTAGAGCACTCACTCCAGGTTAACACCGATCCTCCCTCTCTGTGTACACATCATGTTCCTGGCCAGTACTTAACCTGGATCAGTGTTTGTGTAACCATGCCTGACTGCTTGATCTGACGTTCAGATAAGCTTCTAACAAGAACATCTGGTTTACTGGGAGCGAGGAAGTGCTTCAAGGGTGTACAAGCAAGTTCTGCAATCTTGTTTCTTTATTAATGGGGAAATAAGTTGTGTTCTGAAAAGGCAGGTTCCTCTAGCCTTCTGGTGGCCAGTGGAGATTATACGTGTTCAGTTTTGAAGGCTACTGTCTCCCCAAACGAAAAACACAAGTTCGTGTTGGGGTTGTGTTGGGGTGCCGCACCAGTAGGCCAGAGTGGGAGGTTGTGTTGGGGTGGGGTGCCACACCAGTAGGCCAGAGTGGGAGGTTGTGTTGGGGTGCCGCACCAGTAGGCCAGAGTGGGAGGTTGTGTTGGGGTGTGGTGCCGCACCAGTAGGCCAGAGTGGGAGGTTGTGTTGGGGTGTGGTGGTGCCGCACGAGTAGGCCAGAGTGGGAGGTTGTGTTGGGTTGGGGTGGGGTGCCGCACCAGTAGGCCAGAGTGGGAGGTTGTGTTGGGGTGGGGTGCCGCACCAGTAGGCCAGAGTGGGAGGTTGTGTTGGGGTGTGGTGCCGCACCAGTAGGCCAGAGTGGGAGGTTGTGTTGGGGTGTGGTGCCGCACCAGTAGGCCAGAGTGGGAGGTTGTGTTGGGGTGGGGTGCCGCACCAGTAGGCCAGAGTGGGAGGTTGTGTTGGGGTGTGGTGCCGCACCAGTAGGCCAGAGTGGGAGGTTTGTGTTGGGGTGTGGTGCCGCACCAGTAGGCCAGAGTGGGAGGTTGTGTTGGGGTGTGGTGCCGCACCAGTAGGCCAGAGTGGGAGGTTGTGTTGGGGTGTGGTGCCGCACCAGTAGGCCAGAGTGGGAGGTTGTGTTGGGGTGGGGTGCCGCACCAGTAGGCCAGAGTGGGAGGTTGTGTTGGGGTGGGGTGCCGCACCAGTAGGCCAGAGTGGGAGGTTGTGTTGGGGTGGGGTGCCGCACCAGTAGGCCAGAGTGGGAGGTTGTGTTGGGGTGTGGTGCCGCACCAGTAGGCCAGAGTGGGAGGTTGTGTTGGGGTGTGGTGCCGCACCAGTAGGCCAGAGTGGGAGGTTGTGTTGGGGTGGGGTGCCGCACCAGTAGGCCAGAGTGGGAGGTTGTGTTGGGGTGCCGCACCAGTAGGCCAGAGTGGGAGGTTGTGTTGGGGTGTGGTGCCGCACCAGTAGGCCAGAGTGGGAGGTTGTGTTGGGGTGTGGTGCCGCACCAGTAGGCCAGAGTGGGAGGTTGTGTTGGGGTGTGGTGCCGCACCAGTAGGCCAGAGTGGGAGGTTGTGTTGGGGTGGGGTGCCGCACCAGTAGGCCAGAGTGGGAGGTTGTGTTGGGGTGCCGCACCAGTAGGCCAGAGTGGGAGGTTGTGTTGGGGTGTGGTGCCGCACCAGTAGGCCAGAGTGGGAGGTTGTGTTGGGGTGTGGTGCCGCACCAGTAGGCCAGAGTGGGAGGTTGACACTGAAGTAACCTCCCTCCGTTTCCCATGTTCTGTTGGACTTCTGGTTTCAGAGGTGCGATTTTACAATTGCACTTTCACGTTGCTAGAAAAGTTGCTAAAAAAAAAGCTGCAGATTTGTGCCTTCGCTCAAAGTAAAACGTATTTCTTCGCGTGTGCGTTTAATCACGAAGGCATGCAAAGGCTGGATGTAGTTTTATGTAGTTTCACGTAGTTTAACCTACTAGCAAGGGTTTGCAGTGACGCTAACTGCCCAGTCGTGCCCCCTGCAGGTGCATCCTCAGGAGCAGCAGAGGACCTCCTCCAAGAGCCTGGCTGCCGTGGTGGCGCGGCTGGAGAGGAACGCCGTCAGCTCCTGCGCCGAGGGCGAGGAGCTGGACCGGTTGGCCGAGGAGGAGGAGGAGGAGGAGGAGGAAGAGGAGGAGGAGGAGGGGGCGGCGGCGGGGGCGGGGCCAGCGGGCGTGGTCCCCCGTGTGCTGTATGAGGAGCTGGTGCACAGCTACAGGCAGCAGGAGGAGGAGATGCGCAGGCTGCAGCAGGAGCTGGAGAGGGCGCGGCGCCAGCTCCTCCAGCAGGCCAAGAAGCTGAAGGAGCACGGCAGCCTGCTGACGGAGGTGAAGGAGCTGCGGGACTTCAACCGCCGCCTGCAGGACGTCCTGCTCATGAGGTTGGGCAGCGGTAAGGCACGCGCACACGCACTCACACACACACACACACACACACACGTTAGATGTGTGTCTAAACCAGCCGTCCAGTTATTTTACCAGTGGCAGCAGGCGAAGGCACATGGCTGCCTTCTGTAGTCAGAGACTCTGGGTGTGTTACGGGATGATCTGGAACGATTGGTTGGATTGTTGTAATAGTAGTTGTGGCGGGAGTCTGGTGAGGTCTGCGTCTGTGTGGAGTGACACTATTACTGTGGGTCATGATGTCACTCCACACAGCCTCAGCCTCGTGGTCGTTGGCCACAGCGCGGCATAACGATACCCACAAGAAGGATGTCAAAACAACTGTACTTTGCCATGGCAACAGTAATAATAACAGTATTGTTTCTTTTCAGTATATAGGCTATTTTTTTTTTAAATAAAAGTGATCCTCTAGCTTTGCCCTGAAAAATGTTCAGTACATCTTTTAAATCTCACGTATATTGTTCACATGTATTTATTCTGTTAGGAATACAGTTTTTTATGCGACTATGTTCCTCACGCTCTTGTAATCAGTTGGTCCTCAGGGCCGCAGTGCTTTTGTGAGAGGTGTGTTTTCATCTCTCTCTAAACTAGGCCTGTGCATTGTGCCTGTGCAGGAGTGTCTCCAGTGCTTAGAGTAGTGGTGGGAGGTGATCACTCCCGAGACTCCTGAACCACACAGCTCGCTGCTTAAAGAGGACATGGTGTCCGGAGGTCTGGGGCCAGCTGCTGTGTGTGTGTGTGTGTGTGTGTGTGTGTGTGTGTGTGGAAGCGAGCTGCTGGTGAGGGGTAAAGATTAGCCTGGCTAGGGAGCGCTGGGGTCGGCAGTGCAGCGCGCTGACCGATATTAAAACTCATCAGCCAGCTTACGGGGCTAAAATACCCCGGCTGTCTGGAGGCCCCGCTGGAGCTGTTTCCCAGGCACCACCCAGCGTGAGTGGGGCAGGACCTGGGGGCTGTCCTGCTGGCCCGGATCAGCCCCGGCTCTCCGGACAGAGAGGCTGTGGGCGTGCGGGGAGCCTCCTGCCTCTCCCTGCCCCGCTGTTCCTTCCACTGTGCCACGCCGAGGGAGGGCAGATTGGCACCTCCGTTAACCTGCTGTTCCACGCCTCACTGCCCCACAGAGCCCATGCACGACAATGGCACTCAGACAATCAAAGCCGAGGTGGTGGAGCCAATCACAGAGCCGCAGGAGGTGTGCCGAGAGGAAGCCAACACTAGCTCCTCCCACTCGCCCTCCCCGAGGACCGTCTATACCTTCAATGATGGCAAGGTAAGGGACCCTCCTGTTCTTCCCTGTGTTTGCGTCTCTCTTTCTCCCTCTCTCTCTCTCTCTCTCTCTCTCTCTCTCTCTCTATCGGCATATTGGCTTTCGGGTGCGGCAGCTCTGCGGACGGGTCTGTGCTGTGTTGAGATCTCGACGCCCACATGTTAAAGTGGCCTATCTCTCCCTGCGCTCCAGTGTTAGTTATGGACATCGATCTGGCCGCAATCTAGATATTGCCAGGGACTTCATTTATGTACCACATTCCCTGCTGATATGTGTCTTATTGGTTTCATGACACTAAATGAAAACACACACACACTCACACACACTGTCCTCAGCCAAACAAAGGCCCTACCCTTGTAACCAGTGTCCTTCCTTCGTGAGACTGCATAGGGAAACGGTCACACGTTTGCACACACTCTTTGCTTAGTTTTATTGTTTTGGAGAAGAAGGGTGAAGGTTATGAAAATGATGAAATAAAACATATGCCGTTATGCTGTATCTTAGATTTTGGATTCTTCAAAGCGGCCACCGTTGGCTTTGATGACAGCTTTCCACGCTAGTGCTGTTCTCTGAAGCGGCTTCAGTGGGCTGCCACATAGCACGCTTAGCCCACTGATGATGAAACTCGCATATGTTCAGCACTTGTAGAGTGAGGGGCTAAAGTTATAAATGAATAATATTTGAAAATATTTCATAAGGTGGCATGTAAAATAACATTTTCAATATATATTTGTCCTTTGACTTAACAATAAACAAATTTAAACATAAACCTTATAAGAGCGTAGAGGGCTTTACTCGGCTGTGATTTTGCCGAGTCCTGTTGGCAGACGGCGAGCAGAAAGGTTTCTCAGACCACGAAGAACCAAGGTAAACTAGGTCTTCCACACATTCGCCCATGTCAGACATTTGTACTGATGGCGCTGTCCTGAGTGGCGGCTAGCTGGTGTGGGGGCAGGCCAGTACATTAGCAGGCCGCTACATTAGCTCACCTACAGCTCACCAGACACCCGTCACTGACCGTCCGCACCGTTACTCCACCTGCTGGTCTGCTTCTCACTGGCCTCCGCAGCGTGCTGTAGCAGTCAGTATGGCACCTGTCTAAACGCACCCATCACCCAGCAGGCCCGGCGGCCGGGGCCCCTGATGTATTTATGGAGCGCCACTCCGACGACTTTAGCCTTTGGGATTGGCTGTGGGAGGGTGGGCGGGGCACGGAAGCCCGAGCCTGTCAGACCGGTCGCCGCAGGCAACAAGAGCTGAAACACCTGCTGGTTATGGGGAAATAGCAAAAGGCTTTGTCAGACGTAACTGAATTTTAGACCAGTAAAACCGCATTGTCATCAGGCTTTTGGAGAATAAAGTTTCAGTTGGGCTTTAAGCTCGACTGTCCCAAAATATATGTTAATATGTTAACAATCTCCAGATGTCCATAGTTTTTTATTTATTTAACTTTCATTATTATTAAAATCTATTAAAGGCAGGGGACCTTGACGTGAGCCAAAATGGGCTGAATTACGTCCTCCGTGTGCGCGCGTGTGATGCTTTGTGAATTAAATCCAGATGGTGCGTGCCTCTCCTCTAGGTTCACCTGGGTGGAGGTATCTGGGTGGAGGAGGAGAAATGGCACCAGCTGCAGCGCACACAGGGCGACTCAAAATTCACCAAAAACCTGGCGGTGCTGATCTGGGGCACAGAGACGCTGAAGAACCGCAGCGTGACCGGCGTAGCCACCAAGAAGAAGAAGGACGCTCTTCCGAAGCCTCCCCTCTCGCCCAGCAAGCTGAAGATCGTACGAGGTGGGTGGGAACCTTTTGGGGCATCGTTCTAGCGTAATGATGAGGTTTGACTTTGGTCCATTTGTCCTTCCGTCCGTTCCCACAAGTTTCTTCAGTTTCCATCGTAACGCTGAGGTCCTGATCTGACGTTCCGTTTCAGAGTGTCTGTACGACCGCGTGTCCCAGGAGACGGCCGACAGCGCCGAGATCACGCAGCGCCTTTCCAAAGTGAACAAGTACATCTGCGAGAAGATCATGGACATCAACAAGTCCATCAAGAACGAGGAGCGGAGGGAGTCCAAGCTGCTCATCCGGCAGACGGTGAAGATGGAGAACTTCTCCTACGACGGCGTGTAGGGTCGGCGAGACTCCTCCCCACTGGTTCTCGCTGCTCCTCACGGACCCGCTGGGAGGAGAAGAGGCTTCACGTGATCACCCTCACCCCCCCCCCCCTGCTGCCATTTGAGATTCTCCCTGGAGCCCAAATAAGAGGCCTTTTTTTACCCTTTATTACCCCAGTACACCTCCAAGCCTCTCCGACAGCTTCACCCCCAAAGCCCACACCGCCCGTCAGGTCTGTTGGCGTGCGTGCAGCGAACGAATGGGAGCTTCTGGGGAGGCGGGGCAAGTTTCTAAGCTTTGAATGGGGGGGGATATTGAGGGCGTGTGCGGTTAGTTACGTAACGCGCGTTTGACAGGAGAGATCCTATAAATCACATCCAATAAGAATGTGTGTGGCACATCAACTGGTGTTCTGTGTCAGAACATGTCCAAATGTCTTTAAGTGGAGAACAAAGGTTTTTCCCCCCTCTCAAAAGAACCGTTCTGTTTTAAGGAGAACGTTCTTTATTAAACACGAGTGCTGTTTGCGTGGAGTCGAATAGGTCTGTCTGCTGTTGGTTCTTGTGCGGGGAGACTCAAAAGCGCACCTTTTAAACAGGGTTCGTTCCTGCCGTGTCTTAACGGGAAACGAGTTGTTTGATTAATATATCAGGAAAGGCCCAGTAGTTTAGAACCAGTACGTACAGGATGGCCACCATCTCTTTCTTGTCCTGGATGGTTTCGGGCACTTGGGTGTTAAGGTGGTGTCTTCAGTTAGATCTGATGGTGCTAATGACTTTTAGTGTTTCTCAGATAGCCAGCAAAACCGTCAGTAGATGTCGTTACTCAATTATTTATTTTACATATCAGCAATATGCTTTAGTTCATCCTTTGTCCTGCATTTGAGGCGATGTATCCGAACCTTTTCACAAATAAGTGGACGTGAGTTGGATCTGACTGTGATTTTAGTCACTTGATAGACTAGACATGGGAGGTATTTTATATTTTAATTGCCTTTGATAGGTTGTCGATCATTAATGGTCTCAACTTAGAATGCAGCTTTTGCTCAGGCAGAAGTGAGAACTAGACTGTGTTTATTTATTTTTTTTTTTGCCCTTTTTGATTTGATTTGGCGACCACTGGGAACTGCGTTCTCTGTTTTTATAGCAAGCTGTGATTGTAATACAAGTCGCTATTGCTTAAACTGCACTTTGGAGTGTGAGTGGAGAGGCGTGGCGGCTGCCGTGTGGGGACGTGGGTAAAGCTGTCGGCAGCGCTCGGTGTTAAACGTGTCGGTCTCTTCCTTTAGACCGGACATACGGCAGGGTCCCTACTCCCAACCTCCTCCAGGGGGCGCCACTAGTGGGGATGAAATACGATATGGTGACAACTTCCAGTGAGCCATGCCATTCATGCGCTGTTTTTTGTTTTGTTTTCGTTTAGTTTTATTGCCCCCACTTAGTTTTCGTCCCCCTTTCTATTTTTTTTTGTTTTACAAAAGGTTTGTTTGGCTATTTAAAAGAAAAAAGCAACAGACAAGAAAAGGGAAATAGGTCTCCTTTCTCCAGGTTCAAGTTCTCAACTGTGACGACGTTAACGCCAACTGTGAATCAACCCCCGATCTGCCTCTCAAGCCTTTCTCTAGCCTCGCTTTGGCTCCCGGTCTTTCTGTTGCTTGTGTTTTCCCAACCTCTCGAGATAACGTGTTTTCTTAGTTAAATGACTTTACTGTGGGGGAGGGGGGGGTTATTGTATATTTGAATATATATTTGGGACATGTTATGTTTTGAACAGTTCATGATTTGTATCCAGGTTGCACCTTATTTCGCTAAGGTCCCCGTCTGAAACATCTCTGTCAGCTTCTGCCTTTGTCCGTTTCATGCGTAGATCAATCGCGTTCACTTTCGCTCGCGTGCGTTATCGTTTGAGCATAGATCGCGTGTAGGAGCGAACAGGGCTCGTCACAAATGTATTCTAACGGAGTGCTGTCAAAAAACATAGAAGCATTTTGCATATCTTAAATTACGAGCACTAATTCCTGGTTGTCACAGCACCCCGCGAGCTCCTTCTGTCACGTCACTGTGAGTCATTTGTCAAAGGGAATCTTCCCTCTTTTTGTTTGATTTCTCTGTTTTCTGGAAGCGTGCCTCTAATTGGAGCCGGCGTAGTCACCGTTCAAGACAGCACTTTAATCTTAAGAAACGCTATATCATAATGATAGGCAAATATGGGTCTTAATGGTTAGAAATTACACGGATGTGTTAAGTCCATTTTAGTGTCTACTAGTGAGATGATTTTTATGGGATGGTTTCTGGTATATATATATATATATATATATCTTTCTATATATATATATATATATATATATATATATATATATATATATATATATATATATAGATAGATAGATATATAGATATAAAGATTTGTGTGAGATGGTTCTTGTCAAATCTCCATTTTTCTTTATCTATTTTCCCTTTTCTTTCTTTTTAAATGACAAACCAAGTTTAGCACTTTTGTACCACTCCACGGCTGGATAAAAATGCTTCATATATCTGTGAAAGGTAGTTTTATCTTAACTGTTTCCTACCTTAACCTCAGTGTCTAGGTAATAATAACCGGACAGCTGGTTAGAGAAAAAAAATCCAGATTATAGTGTTGTGTGGGATTTCATTTTCCTATGTTGGTGTGTAGATGTCGTGTGACGTGTGCTGTGTATCGCTCCGCTAATCATGACATGGCGGTGTGTAATGATGCCAGGGACGTGTGTGCGCGGGAGAACGCCAGCCTTAGCCAAGCTGATGTGGAAGGATAGCCAAAAGAAACTGTCGATCATCCTTTTCGTATAGAGATTCGTCAGTGGATACGTTGCCTTGAACAGGAGGAAACACTTCATAAGTGATTCCTTTTCTTTTTGACAGCCACTCAGTGAGTGAATTTGGGCTGAACAGCTTTCACATGCAATATGGGTGGAAAAAAAGAAACGTAACGTCCCTCCAGTCGTGAACCCTAACAGGGAAAATGTAACTGTGAAATATATCCATTTAGATTCTATGGCCATGATGAACTATGGTCATCAAACGCTTAAAAGCTACACAAGCCAACCAGTAGACCTCTCTGAGATAATAACTGTGCTCTGGTCTGCACTAGTGAAATCCGTCTGTCCTCATGTTTCGTGCGCGTGCTGTTTAGTGGCTGCGTCACAGTGGTGCTTTAGCTTTGAGCTGCTCCATCCGGATCCAAAAGAACCTGCCAAGAAGACCAGTGCAAGGAGGTCGTGCGGAGGCCGTGCCCAGAGACGCCGGCGGACGCGGGGTGTCGCGCCGCTGGGGTTATACGCCGGCCGGGTGCGTTTTCGCTCCTCCGTCGGCGGGGGTGAACAGATGCCAAAGTGGCTGTTGAGAGCACTGGCTGTCAGTCAGCTCTGGTATGAACTTGCACAAAAATGGCCCTTGCCAAGGTTGTTATTCAGAGTTATCTTAAAAAAAATAATAAAAAAAAAGCAGAGGCTAAATATATTTTTGTTTAACTTGTATTTAGAGGTGTAAGATGTTGCTGTAGTTGAACGTATGCCATGGTCGTGCTGCTCTGTCTCATTGCAGAAGCATTGCGCTTTTAGCTGGTGTGTTTGTGCGTACTCTTCTTTTAGAGGACATTTTACAAATCTGTGTTTTTCTTTTGTCATCCTTTTGATTATTTTTCTTTTTGATGCCAAAAAAGGAGGAACGGGGAGATTTTTTTTTAAAAAGCGCTAATCTACATGTATAAAGGGTAGTGTTGCTCTGGCCTGCACTGTATATCCACATACAGAGATTGTCCGTCAAATGCTGAGGACCCATCCACATGTTACACAGAACTGCCCAGTAGTTCACTACAGCACTTCTGCCCCTGATATCACTTCCTGTTTGAAATCACCCCAGCCAGTATCATTGGTTCGCTGTTTCATGATCAAATTATGGTCTCGGTTGCATTGAAATTATTCAGGGCCCAGCTCAGAGCAGTTCATATTAATCTCAGCTTTACGGGAATGGGAGGGGCAAAGTATTTTTTATAAAAAAAAAAAAATCTAGCTAACCAATCAGGTCGGGGGATTCTTAGGCCGTAATAAAACGTGTACAATCACAATCCTACCTCATTGCTTTTCACGTCTCTGTAGTTGTCCTCCCTTCATAGGACTTCACTTAACACTTGCACAGATGTGTAAATAAATCGCTCGCTCTGTAATGTCTTTTTTTTCTTTCTTTTTTTTTGTTTCTGGTTGTTCTATCATCCTGTTAGTGATGTACGTGCTTTCAAGAACTGTTTGACAGATTTTTGAGTCTCCTATTGGTCCGCCTGACTTGTATAGGGGTGTATCTTTAACCCATCCTGTCTGTGATTCTGTCAATGTCATTGTTGCAGTAAATCAGTCCGGTTTCTTTTCCATGCTGTATTGCTTCGGTTTTTCTCTGGTCGATGGTGCTATGAGCACGGGTGTCGTTTACCTCAGACGGTGCTACTTTTATACTGTGGTGGATGTCATTCAGTGTCATATGATCAAAATCAAGATGTACATTTTATTTGATATTAAATGAAATCAGGACACAGACATATCTTTCTAATCACGTCACACATGCCATAGAATCATGTCTAATTGGTGTTGTATTACCAGTTGTGTATACTATATTATTCAGAATGTGTTTATAAATAACAGTTAAATGGTATGTGCAGAGTTTATTTCTAAGCAACTATCAGCAACGACAGAGTCCGATGTCGTAGTAAGCTAGCCAATTCATGCTGTCTATCTACCTGATCCATGCTGGGCAGTCATCCCATAGAGTAACATGGTCCTCAGCAGTGAACCTCTCCATTTCTACTCTAGTGACCTCCTCAGAACGCCAATATGAGTGGTGTATTACCAATATATTTTAGGTGTTGCAATACGCTGCAATATATTGTAGAGGGTTTGTATAACTTACCAAAGTGGTTCCCACCCAAAGACGGTTCATTTGCGGTGTATCTCCTGAAGTTGTCTGATTGCTAAACTATACGGGCTTGATTATCAATGCTTTATCAATACTTTATTAATATCAATACTCTTACTAGCGTCCTGTAAATAGTTTCATGAGCTGCATTTGTTTTGCCCCACACAGTAATGGCAAAACGTGCTTCTCCTTCCAGAGCTTCTGCCAGTACATCGTCCTAATAACGTTCACTTTTGTGAACATCAGTGATCAGTTAAAAATCTGATTTTTGACATTTTCTTTTCTTTGAGAACTGAAATTGGATTTTTGGTTTCGTTTTGTGTTCCTCACCGAACATATTCAGCTTCAGGATGGCGTCTTTTCACATTGGATGAGATGAAATGTATCCTGAACATTTATCAGTTAACCTCGGAACCAATTACGGTGATTGTTTGCAGCGACCATGTTGCATTTAAATCTGTCCTTTCATTGTCACGTTTTGTGTCTCTTTCATCAGCTTTACTGTTGCTGCTGAATAAATATATATTAGTCTAGTGTCCACGTACCTACCAGTGTATTTCAGAAAGGCACGAGTTGTGCGGGTCTTTTGAAATGACTGTGAACTTGCTTTCTCTTCGGGTCCCGGGTCTTTGTGGGTGTGACTATTAAACACACACGCACTGCTTTCTCCACATTCATCTATTCTGATAAAGGAGTACACGTGAACGTCTTTACCTTTCGGCTTGCTGTTACCACGGTGATCCCAAGGCGCGGGCGGCTCCCCTCAGCCTGGGCGGAGCCTCGTTTCGCCGCCGGGGGGGGGGGTAGAGAAAAGGCGTTTAGTTTCTGCAGAGGACCTCGGAGCTGTTGGTCTGCAGGCTTAAGCAGGATGTAATTAAGCAGACCTTTCTGGCCCCCCCCCGTGCTGTCCTTCCTGCTGTGATTACACAGGCGAGCGGAGAAACGCCGTCTCCCCTCTGAACACTCCCTCTCGGGCGCAGTGCTGCCGTGGACAGCCTGCTTCACTTTATTGTATATGTGCTGCAGTCCAAGTACTCTTGTCCTATGTACAGATACACAGAATAAATGCAGACTTTTATTCTACAAATAAAAGATCCCTCCCAGGGGTCATCAGTACTTTGTCTTTGTGCCCTGTGTGTTCGGGATGGGTGGGCCAGGGTTGCTTGCTTGGTTTACTATGAAAAGAGAACAGATCCAATATCTAAACGGCATGGCAAACGGACAGGGAATGCACATACCAGCAGTGGGTAACACACACGACGCGACACACTCACCTAACACACGACTACCGGCCGCTTACATATGATGTAACCAAGAGCTGGTGTAGATTGAATGCAAGTTATCAGGAATCGGCTATTATTGAGCACCTTCATTCCTTCTTGGTGCACGTTGTATCTAATTTTCATTGTTCTAGTAGGTCCCCCAATTGTGTTGAGCAGATTAACGAATGAGATTATCTGAGCAGCCAATACGAGTTGATGACTTCCTTTGGCTATGTCAAAAAAAATCACAAGGTGCAAATATGTCTCGATGTCACATTTTGCTCGCTATACCCGATAACTTTTAGTTTGTCACGTGCTCATTTCTTTTGGTGTTAACATACATTTAAAAACATCTGTATATACCCCAAAATATTGTGATATTTGTGCAGAAGGCTCAGTTAGAGTGTGGTCGTATCTCCAAGCATACGCAGTGCTTCAGAAGCTGGACACTTGAAATGAAATATCCTCCAAAACCAGAGGTCAGAAGAAGAATGAATAAAGAATGAAGAAGCTGATGTGGAAGGACTAGTAGACGTGTGGACTCAATGAAAAGTCCAGTCCCGTGAGTGCACTGGTGAGAGCTATATTAAAATGTCCGGCCTGGGACTTTTTAGATCCAATGAATAACCTTCCTTCAGGCTGTTATTGTCCCTCACAGTGTCCATCGTTAACTCTGCATTCAGGCCCACACCCAAGTCCCACTGCCTCCGAACCAACCCGGAGCCTTGGGAAGCGGCCGAGCCAGCTCGGTAGGCACCAGTGTGGATACCTCGCTGGAGCCCAGTGATCTGTCACCCTTGTGTCCAGATGCTCCTTCCTGAGTCAGTTTCTTTACTGAGGGTGTTGAATGGCGTCCGGGACATTGTCGGACAGCTCTCGGTTTAGTTGTTTGCTGTGTAACAACTGCAGTATCCTGAAGTATCCTTTATATTGGTCTTCACACACACACACACACACACACGCATGCTAGCAGTGGAGTGTGTTTGATGTGTGGTGTTGAGGCAAGCCACAGCCCAAATGGACTCAAGATTAAAAGCTAGATTGATCTCAGTGTCAAAGAGAGATAAACACACTGGCCAGTCTGATTTATTGGGAAGGCAGGGAGTTAATATCAGGCCACCTAACTACATTCACACACAGTGTGTGTGCGCATTCATATATATATATATGTGTGTGTGTGTGTGTGTGTGTGTGTGTTAGTGTGTGTGTTATAACACTGCTAAATGGCCATTGTAATATTCATTGAGCAGTTATAAAAGATGATGGTTAGCTTGGTGGAAACTATATTTTTATATTTGTAGGGCTGCTTTTATTAATTCCTTGTTGATATTGTACTCTGTTTCCATAATTGCTGCCTGGGGGCTTCTGCATGCGTGGAGGAAAATGCACCGCGCTGCACCCCAGACTCCACCACACGGCCTCCACCTCTGCAGAGCCCATATGGTGGATCTCCACTCTGCCCTGCCCAGGGGGACTGCTGAATGTCATTAGCACTAACAGTGTCCACATGGCCATAATGTATAGCAGCGAGGGATATTGGCAGGGAGATGATTCGCTGTAGTAATGATGGATGAAGCGTGCACTGTGGGCGGCAGGAGGGTGGGGGTGGGTGGGGGTTGGGTGGCTCCTTCTCTGCAGCGCCACACGCCGAGTTTCCCTCAGCTTGTCCTGAAGTAGCTGGGTTTAGTAGGGAGGAAGCAACGACTGTGTCGTGGCCGCTGTTTCTGGGGCCTTTTGATTGGTAGAGACTCGTTGCTGTAGATCCTTCACCAGGCAGGATGCATGGTGGAGATGTCTCTGCCTCTCATTGCTAGGAGACGCATCGATCAACTGGAGCCCGCACATTGTCACCTGAATTCATGTGCATTTAGAAGATGCATGTACAGTCCCCCCCCTAGTATATAGCTGGGAGGTTTCTGCCATGTTAAAACTGGGCTACTATTAGGACAGGGAGAGGCGGGAGGTTTTATGGAGACGGCTGCTGTTAACTGCTGGATATTTTCAGGCTCGGCTCTCTTGGGTCCGATCCGCGTGAATGACGAGCTTCAGCACCTTTAGAAACGTGACGGGAGGGGAGGAGAGAGACAGGGATGTCAGAGAGCGCTACGAGACTGCAGTCCGGGACATCTCTGAGCAGCGCGGGCACAGAACCCCCCACGCGCTAGTCCTCGCACCTTCTGAAAGCCTCCTCTCCCTCACTCTGAACTGCATTTCTCACCCTCCTCCCTGCCTGCTGAACACGGCTCTCCTTAATCTCCCCTTTCTCCTTGTCTGGCATCCTTCACGAGCTGCGCTGTCACTCCAGGCCGCCGCAGGCGGAGCAGTCGTGGGTGGATCGATGGGTGGATGGGCGGGCGGATGGGTGGGTGGTGCGGGGTGCTGCAGGTAGCACCCTCCGCCTAGGAGAGGGCCTAATTGGCCGTCTGCCGGGACAGGGCGCTGCGGTGGAGCCCTGGTGAGTGATGGACGTTGAGGCAGGCGGATGGGAGGAGGTGAGGTGCGAGTTAATGAGCAAGACCACGGGATGCTGGTTCGAATTTCCACGAGTCGGGACCCTGAAGCATAATAAACTGTTGAGCTCTTCTGGAGCAGTGCTGCAGCTGTGCGCACGTGTGTGTGTGTGTGTGTGTGTGCGCGTGCAGCAAAGTCATCGGAGCAGTTAATACAATGAAGTATAAGGTCACGTTGGAAGTGGCAGCTTACATCCCCACACTTACGCGTTTCAATATATATACATGAAATTTCTACATGGAAACCCCGAGGCCGCTAATGCTGTTTTCCGGTTGAAGGCGTCGGTGAAGTGTGTTGTTACCCGCGTTGACACGCCGGTGCGTGCACAGAACCCGTCTCGACGACCAGGTGGCACAGAGAGATGACCTCACACACCCCATCTCAGCGGCGAGGTGGCTCAGAGTGATGACCTCACAGACCGCGGCACTCCTCGTCCCGCCCCTCGCCGTGGTGCTTTGTTGTCGTGGTAATTATCTTTTAAGGAAGGTCGTTTGCTCTCGGCGCGGCAGGGCTGGTAAATGCCATTAACCTGTGCGCTCCATCGTCAGCAGACTTCTCCATCGTCCGCAGACTAATCAATGGAAGGAATCTGCTCGGGGTAAATTGTTTTTTTATGGCTATGGTATATTGATGCGAGCACATTGATTTGGCCAGGTCCTCAGTGTGAAAAAGGTTAAATGCTTGTTTCTGAAGAGGAGAAGAGGAACAGGAAAAAGCTACAGACTATCAGGGTAATCTTACTTTTCTCGTTCTCTCTCTCTCTCCCTCTCTCTCTCTCTCTCTCTCTCTGATTAAGTCTTTTCAAAAAGTTCCATTTGTCACACAGGAATATAAGTGGCCTTTAAGAAGGTAATGGGGAAGTCACTAAAGATTTCTGAGCATCCAAGTCACCAGACCATACAGCTCAGTGTAACACCATCAGCCAGAGGTGTGTGCTAGCTAGCTGTGCTTTGATTAATATCCTCCATGTACCCAAACAAATTTGCTATATAAGTACCATAAGCCACGATGTTCAGCAAGTGTATGTGACATCCCCCCCAATGCTTTGCCTCCATTCCCCAGTTACTGCAACCCAAATGGTTTGTTTTATATTAGATGCTTTGTAAAGTGTGATGTAAGTAATTCCAGAAAGATCTGATTACCTTCATTGCATTTACATTGTGTTAATGTTAGCAATGTGTCAAAAATATTTTAGAGATACTAGCAAGCTAATGTGTCACTGTCAGTGTTTTGTAACTGGCTAGCTAGCTAATGTAAGCCTCCCTGTCAAAAATACTTCCCCGCGCACATTTCTTCTTTCTTATCATATTCACTAATACGTGAAAACGACTAGCTCTTCGGCATTGCACTACTGTAGCATGATACGCTGCTATTTAGTACGATCCACACTATGTTTGTGTAATACATGACACCTCCTAAGCACAATCCAAACTGGCATTATTAACCTTAAAAATGGGGTTCACCAAATTCAAAGCTCAACAGAGTCACCAATCACAAAAATATGATGTTAAGCCACTTTCAACAGTAAAGGTTAGCTGTGTGTCTAAGGTACTGTATGTAGGCCACCATGTTGTTCCACAAGAGAAGTTCACTGGATTTTGTGATTTGGACTTTAGTTATCCACGTGCATTGTGGGCCACACTGTGTGAATCTAGATCAAGCTGCTTGCAAGTCATCGGTCTGGACATGTTTTGCATTGGATTGACTCTAGACTGTCTGTACAAGCTGTGTAGAAAGTACAGAACTGTGGAGGAGACGCTGTGCACAACTTGAAAACACTCTGCCCATCCAGGCGGGTGGTTAGAGGTCCAGCAATCAAGGATGTGGTCAGTTAGTATGAATGTATGCTGCACAGTCTGGATCACGACAGAGAATGACCCACAATCAGCGAGCCACAGCGAGAGGTTTGTTGGATACATCCAAAAGACGAACCAGCATCCTTGGACTTTTAACAACATGTGAAGTCATTGAGGAATGTAAATGAATATGGAGGAATCTGGAAGGCCAACTGCAGCAAAAACAGCATTGAAGGCAAAAAGATTAGAAGTGGAAGTCAAGAGCTTCTTCAAACGTGCGGCAACGTTGGCATCTCAACTTAATATTCTGCTCATTACTCTTCTCCACCTCTGAAGGCCGACGAAGCCACTCTCAGGCGACGCCTCTGCTTACGTTCCAGGAACAGCTGAAGAATATTACGGGGAAGAACCTCTGCACGATTCTGGACATAATTGATCAGCATTTAAATGAGAGGTTTAGTCAGAGTGGCCTTCAAACTCTTGCTAAACTGGATAACATCCTTTTAACTGGAGAGATTGATTCTTCCATCACTGTCCAATTCCCTGAGCCAAACTGCACATCACTTGAGCTGCAGCTGAATGTGTTCAAACATTTAAAACTGTGGGGAGAGCAGTAGCACTGAGGGGTCGGGCGCTCTGAAAAATAGCGAAGCTGAAACTCTTATTAGACTTTTAACAGTTGAGCTCGTTGGTTCTGCTGAAGCTGATTTAAGCCTCGTTGCTCCGAGAAGACTGAAGACCTGCCTCAGAATTACAGTGGCACAGAATCACCTCCCATCATCTCTCAGCAGTTTGGCAGTTTGCCATATACACAAAGTCAGACTAGACCGACTTGACAAAGAGATTTGCCAGCAGATTGTCCCAGTGAATGAACACAGAACGATAGTGCTGGGGTCTTTAGTTTTGGTGAGGAAGCAGACAGACTGTACTGTATTCATCCTCCATCTGTCTGCTCCACATCTGCTCACCAACTCTGCCTTTGGAAGCCTTGTTTGGTCCTCCACTTACCCGCATTGTACCACCTCTTTCATACTGTCATTGTACTCTCTCACTCTCTCCCTCCCTCCCTCTCTCTCTCCCTCACTCACTCACTCTTTCTCCCTCCCTCTCTCCCTCACTCACTCACTCTCTCTCCATCTCTCCATCTCTCCCTCCCTCACTCACTCACTCTCTCTCCCTCCCTCACACACTCACTCACTCTTTCATCTCTCCCTCCCTCACTCCCTCCCTCACTCACTCTCTCTCTCTCCATCTCTCCCTCCCTCACTCATTTACTCACTCACTCTCTTCATCTCTCCCTCCCTCATTCACTGGAGTTAGTGGAGTTTAAAGTCTCTTTGGAGTTAATGTGTGTAGTGTGTGTTGGTTCTGGAGGCCTCCTGCCCTGCACTGCTGTCACACACTCCCCTCAGCTCACGGAGGGCTTGGTGATGATTCGTTGGATCATGTGTGTTTGGAGCAGGGAAGAAAGAAAAAAAACGCAAAAAAAACCCAAAATGGTGCTGAACGGGCTTGTAGGATCAGAGATGGCCATCTTGGCTCTAATGATGGTTTCCTTATTTACAAGGTTTATCAATCACTCTAGATTCACAAATGGAAAGATCCTATTCATGCAATGTTGGGACATGGCCGTTAGTGACGTCAGCATGGTAGGTGCACTATGATTGACAACTAAGTGATTATGTTATTTGTTCACGTAGTTCTACATTTGAGTTGTTGTGTAGTTGTTGTAGCCTCCTAATTTTGGTCGTGCACGCTTGCCAGACCAAATTTGCACCCCGTGTGTATCAGTGCACTGACGGTGCTTGATTGAGTTGTGTTACATTCTGGCACACTTGGGCCTATTAGAATTAACCACTCACTGCAGAAGAGATGGGTTAGAAAGCTGATCTGTCTCTCTCTCTCACTCTCTCTCTCTCTCTGTTTCTCTCCCCCCTCCCCCGTGTCCGTCTGAAGCAGAAGGCTTTTTAAATGACTTCGATTAATGCAGAATGCTTCCTCAATTAAAAATCCAAAGCTATCATGAATTTTTCATCCTCAGAGCGTTTAAGCTAATTATGGCACAAATGGGCCACTTTGCACCAAGGCACCGTGGCGCGGGCTGACATTGACGGCTAATGTCACTGTCACAGGACCTCACTCCGCAGTTATGCTAATCAACACACCTTCTTAGTATTCCTGATAGAATATCTCCACCACACACACACACACACAGACATGCAAGGTGTGTGTGTATGTATGTATGTGTGAAATTAAACTCTTTAATGTGTGAATATATATTATCGCCTACTAAGCAATATCTTTCTGTATGGAATAATTTTACTGCTTATTTAGAGAAATCTGAGACATCTTGAGTGATTGATCTGTGGGGAGTGTTGTGTTGGCATTTTAATGACCTGAAGTGCACTGAGGGACAGGTGTGATTTACAGCGCTGGGTCAGCAGTAGCACTGAGGGCACATTGCACTTTTCAGCTTTCAGATTTGATGTGCCATTGCCACTATGGCTTTTGTTTGCTTTGTTTTGTTTTTACTTATTTATTTGTTTATTTTAACCATAGATTAAGCCGAACTACGCTCGATGTAGAGTGAGATTCCCACTGATGTCTGAAGCTCCACGCAGGACGAAGGGCACCGTTCCTAGAAAGCCTGTTCCTAGAAAGCCCGCTTAATACAACCAAAAGGCCGTAAATAGTACCCTGTATATGTCAGGCTTTATGGCTTTGACCAAGACTGATGTGTACAACTGTAGTTTTACGTCCTACTGTACTTAGACTTTAAAGCTTCAGCAGGTGAGTGGTAATGGTTGACAGCATATCTTAGGTTTAACAACTTTAGCCCCTACCCCTACAGGGACCATAAAGGTGCTTCTGCACAGAACCTGTTGATAAAATTAGCTTCAACAGCATGGCTCACCCAAGTCTGAATTAGCACGGTCTCTATGGAGGTCCAGGGACAAGAGCATAGCCTTTTAAATACTTTATTGAGTTTGAAGATTCAAATCAGATGAAATATTCATTGACACTGATTATGCTGAGATTATTACTGACAGCTCGTCTGATGTGATAAGGGATTATATCATGTAAATAATGCATACCTCCCATATTAAAAATATCTGATTGTCCCATCCAACTAGAAAGATGGGGTTTCCTCTGGAATTAAAAGCTGATCAGGTGAATGAAGATGCAGATTTGCATATGATTAATTTAAATATTTGGAGGTCTTTTCCATAAACCTCTGCCTCAGGGGACAAACCAAAACGATTTTTTTGGAGCCTGCGTGGCAGGTGGAGGGAGAGACTGGGCTATTTTTTAAAACTTGCGTTGAAAGTGGGTGGCAGTCATTTAGCAGTCTGTTATTTAAATGGTAATGTGGTGGAAGGGGAGTTGTTAAACTTGGTGTGGTTAACGGTACGGAGCTGAGAGAGCTTCAAAGACACACCAGCATCTACCGGTGGGAGGCCACAGGAGTTTATCTCCACCTGTCTCTCCATTTCAACCGGGCTGCAAACTCAGGAGCTAGCTATGGAGATGACACTCCCACCTCCCCGTAACTGCGAATAATTAATTAGACATGATAAATTATTCCGTTCTCAGTCCACCACTGCGATTCGGACTCACTTAGGCCCTTTTGTGCCTGTCAAATGAGTATTAAAATTTCAGAGCCCATGTGATTAGCTAGCATATAACGGAGCTGTTGCCCTTGCTCAGAAGCCCCTAGTGGTCACGAGGCACTGTTAGCCCCGCCTCCGTCTGAGGATGTGGACTTTCCTTTACAGAGACCCGCAGCTGTCGGTGCTGCCCGGTGTAAGTGGGTATTCCCGGGCTGAGGGCAGAGGCGCAAGGGCTGGGAGGCTCCGCCCGCCCCGGTGCTGCCCCCGGGTTCAGCTCCAGGATTGGCTCAGAGCACGACCCAGATGTGCCCGAGACGCCCGAGCCCGCCCACTTTCAGTCCCGGTTCACGGAGCGAAGTAGATAACGCTGGGTTTTAAGCTGGGCTTTGTCGGCGAGTCTGTTTCCATCTTTAAGCCTACTTTGTTTGCATGATGGCTGAGCGTGGTGGGAGCTGGAGCTTACAAAGACTTCGGAGACATACAGACGCTCGGCTCTGGTTGAAGTGTTGAGAATTAGCGCTCAAGGACTCTATAGCTGAATACATATTTTAGTAGCAAGTGTGTGTGTGCGCATGTGTGTGTGTGCATGTATAGGTGCATATGTGTGTGTGTGTGTGTGTGTGTGTGTTTGAGATGGCTTGGCGGTGCACAGGGAGGTGGAGGCCAGTGAAGTGGTCGTTGGTTCTCATAGAGGTGAGGAAGTGTTAGGAGAGCACGTGAGGGAGAAGAACGCCTGCCTGCTCGTCCACGCGTCTGTTGGTGCCCCGCTGTCCTCGTGGGACACCGTGCCTGTCACCTCCTGTCTGGTCCCGCGCACACAACCAGTGTGTGTGTGTGTGTGTGTGCAGTGGGGGGCTGAAGTAAAGGAAGTGTGAACACATTCTACACACAACAGCAACCTGCCCCCATACTTACATACAGTGAGGATCTATTGTCACTTCACCTATCTCTCTCTCTCTATCTCTCTCTCTCTATCTCTATCTGTCAGTTCTTGCTCCCTGCCCAGTTATGATTGTGCGGTGCAGTTGTTCAGTTTGTAGCGAGTGCAGGACGCCGCATATGTGTGGGACTGCCAATTGAGTCTGACAGGTTATCAGTGGCGTAGCCTGAGGCTGCGTCTGAGAGCGACTAGCGCTCGGCTGTGATCACGCTGCCCTTTAAGAGCTCTGTGCTCCTCCGCCTGACAAGGGGCCTCTGCTGAGGCCTCATTATGATGGCGCGTGAGGAACGCGCGGTTATTGCCTGCAGGTACGGCGGCCCCGCATCTCCGCGCTGTTAGTGTGTGTGTGTGTGTGACCAAATGCCCACCTTTTCTGGGAGCCTGGGCCACAGGTCTCATGGGAGGCTGCTGTGTTGTCAGTGCGTGAGATAATGAAAGGCAGATTATGAGCTCTTCATAAAACAGCCATGCAGAGCGGCGGCGAATCAGAGCTGCTCTCTCTGACAAGAAGGCGGTGATGTGTCCCCGTGGGTAACGGGAGTCAAGGGGCCAGTGGGATCTCTCTCTCCCTCTCTCTCTCTCTCTCTCCCTCCCTCTCTCTCTCTCCAACCTCCCTCCTTCCCTCCTAGCCTGCACCCCCCACGCCTCACTCAGTCTTGTCTGACAGTGAAGGTCAGGGGCGTGTCCTCCTGTCTCCGTCTCTGCCTCCGTTGTCTTGTCTGTTGACAGCTACTCCTGCGGGAACAGGCCGGGGCTCCACTCACACAACTCTAATAATTCATATTTCATTAATGTTCTCCTCCAGCTCGTAACGCAGCCCCGCCCCCCCCAGCTCAGCCCCACCCCCCCCCCAGCTCAGCTCCGCCTCCCAGCTCAGCTCCGCCCTCCTCCAGCCAACGCATCCCGATTAAACATACACCAGCTGGAAATCAAGACTTCTAACTGTATTAAATCTCTGGATGAGTTGTGGTAATTAGTAATAAATTATATTTCCTCTGAGCTCGTCCTAGGATGGCAGGTGGCTTTGTACTGAAAATACCACCATTCTTTTTGTGCTTGGCAAGACTATTTGATTGAAGTGCAAATGTTTCCCATCATGCAACCTTCCACCAATGCTGTAGATGACCAGCAGAAATGCGAGGGCACCACAAGTGTCTGAAATTGTGTAACCGGCTTGGCCATTGAATCCTGACCCTTCACTTTCCACGACCAACCCCCCCCACGCCCCGACCCACACACACACACACACACACACACACCCCACTCTCCCCTTGGCCCGTTCGCACTTCTCAAACTTCATTCCCACCGCATGCTGGCTGAGGGCGTGTTATGTGGTGGGGAGGTGAGGTGTTTGCAGGCGCTTGGTATTTTAAGTAGAGCGCGTCTGTGCTGGAGCTGATTATATTAAACGCTCAGACACTGGAGGCATTAATAATACATTAGCCTGTCTGATGCGTCCGCTATGCAACCAGAAGCTCAATCTCTCCCATTCCCCACTGATCCATCCGACACGCCAGCCCCGGGGGAGCAGGGAGGGGCAGTCTGGGCGAGGCCTCCTTTATTGCCAGGAGGAGAGGAGTCACCCTCTCTTTATGGTGGGGAGGGGGCACCTCAGGTAAGATCAGCAGGGTTGAGGCCAGTACGTGGTTCAGCACTGTAATCCCATGCTCTGTGCACAGGCTGTGTCTGTGCATGCTTCCACACTGTAATCCCATGCTCTGTGCATTGGCTGTGTCTGTGCATGCTTCCACACTGTAATCCCATGCTCTGTGCATTGGCTGTGTCTGTGCATGCTTCCACACTGTAATCCCATGCTCTGTGCATTGGCTGTGTCTGTGCATGCTTCCACACTGTAATCCCATGCTCTGTGCATTGGCTGTGTCTGTGCATGCTTCCACACTGTAATCCCATGCTCTGTGCATTGGCTGTGTCTGTGCATGCTTCCACACTGTAATCCCATGCTCTGTGCATTGGCTGTGTCTGTGCATGCTTCCACACTGTAATCCCATGCTCTGTGCATTGGCTGTGTGTAAAATGGTGTCATGCATTCAGCCCTCATAGACTCCACTACCCAGAATCCCACAACCTGATTGTCCCCGAGCCTTTTCCCCTCATTACTGAGATACACCTGTTTCCTATTTACACACCCATATATGCCTGGAATCTCTCATTTGGTGTTTTTGAAGTGTTGTAGAATTCATTAAGCATACCAAGCGTTTGCCTGATTCTCATTAAGATTGACTGGAAATTTGACCTGGTTGGTTTTCGTTATCTCTCTTTGGGTCGCCCCCTGTAATTTATCTGCCTCTCTGGATTGTTTATTCGTGTTCTGACCTGGACAGTGTTATGACTCCGCGCTTTGGATCGCGTTTCTTCTGGATTTATCCTCTCCCTGGCTTCTGCCCATTTCCGCCTGACAACGACTCCAATTATGACCCTTCCTTCTGCAAGCGTCTGACTATTTTGTCATGTCACCACCGTCACAAGCGGAGTGGGATTAGGCCCGCGTGAGTCGGGGAAGCCGCGGCTGAAGGGAGGGAGGGCTGGGACTGGCTGCTTCCTCTGCCCTGCTGAACACAGTAGTGCTGGTGCTAGCTTGGGATGCCAGAGAGAGTCCGTGGACCTGGTTTGGGACACGTGCTCATGGGCGGGGCCTGGCGGTGCTGGGCGGGGCCTGGCAGTGCTGGGTTGGGCCTGGCTGTGCCGGGCGGGGCCTGGCGGTGCTGGGCGGAACGGTTTGGGGTAACGGATGATGTACGTTTGTGGTTGGGAGGGCCCAAGGACGGAGACAGAGGGCAGGCGTTTGTCTGAGTCAGTGTGGTCAGCCCCCATTCTGGGCCCAATGGGCACGCGGCTGGCTGATCCCCACCCTGCGCTGGGCCCTGTGCAGGCCTCCCCTCACTTCACCACCGCATGATGGAGGACACTGGGGACTGGGGGCCACAGCTGCAGATGTCCTTCAGTCTACATCCCCGCCCAGCTCCAGCGGGTTTACAGGGGCTCTGCTATGGGCCACACCACAACAAGCCCCTTTCCCCTGCACACGTTACGCATACATTATACTGTCATATACAAGCGTTCTGCAGCCACGTGGAATTACAAAGTCCATTTCTATTTCACATAACGAAATGTAATGAAAAGTGAAGCGTAATGCGTTTGAGGTTTACTGATAGAACAGGGAGTCTGGGGACAGTTGTAGGACCCTGTGGAGCACTTTCCCTTGATGTTCTGGTTGGCCTTCTGCTGCAGTCTGATGCTCAAAGCCCACGAGGCCCTAAAAACCAGAGAAGAAGGACGATACGGGGTGGTGATGTGGAGACGCCTCAGACGCATGGACACCGGTGTATGTGTGCGATGGCAGTACATTCTGCCAGAAATGAGAAATTCCTCTCCCAGCTGAGGAAAGCAAACCAGATTGCTTTTCTCTGTTGGAGAAGGAGCACGTAACTACTTTTATCAGAGATTTATCGGCGGTAAATTAATTCAGAAACGGGTAGAACCTGTGGCTGATCGGCTGGGCAGCAGCGGACAAAAATATCTGAATCAAGGCCCAAAAGCCCAAGTCCACCGTGTGTTAAAGACAATTGGTTGAAGAATTACGATCAGTAAATAACTAAGATAATAAAAATGTGGGGCGTGGCAAACACTACAGGCTGCTATTAAAAACACATTGAGGAGAGACACTTGTGCAGCATAGTGGCACCACCACAATATAAAATACAAGGGCAACGTCTTACAATAGGCAGTTTCCTGGTAATAAACTAGAGCTGCAATATCAGGAAGTTTGGGAAGGAGTAAAAAAGTGTGTAAAAGGAAATAACCAGCAGCCGCTGTGGAGCTGTGTGAGCACAGCAGGGGGAGGAGAGTTCAGCACACGTGACAGCAGGGGAAGGAGAGTTCAGCACACGTGACAGCAGGGGGAGGAGAGTTCAGCACACGTGACAGCAAGGGGGAGGAGATTTCAGCACACGTGACAGCAAGGGGGAGGAGATTTCAGCACACGTGACAGCAGGGGGAGGAGAGTTCAGCACACGTGACAGCAGGAGGAGGAGAGTTCAGCACATGTGACAGCAAGGGGGAGGAGAGTTCAGCACACGTGACAGCAAGGGGGAGGAGATTTCAGCACACGTGACAGCAGGGGGAGGAGAGTTCAGCACACGTGCCAGCAGGGGAGTTCAGCACACGTGACAGCAGGGGGGGGGAGATTTCAGCACACGTGACAGCAGGGGGTGGGGGGGAGTTCAGCACACGTGACAGCAGGGTGGGGTGGGGGGGTTCAGCACACGTGACAGCAGGGGGAGGAGATTTCAGCACACGTGACAGCAGGGGGAGGAGAGTTCAGCACACGTGAGGCCCTCAGGCCGCATCACCGTATTTAAACATTACCGTTATGAAACATCTTATGTTATTATGCTCTTAATATGTTCTAAAAGTTTAGGTAGTTACATACAGTGGAAACAGAGAGTATTCATCCCTCTTTACATGTTGCACATATTATTGTATTGTGAATTTAAATTTGGAGAGATATAAGTGGTATTTTAATATTTAGCTACTCTTAAAGAAAACATGGTTTTAGGGTTTTGAAAATTAATTACTAATAATTTTTTTGTTTGTATTTGTATTATTTACAAAACAATTCAGACCCGTTGCTGTGGCAGTCAGTATTTGTAGTGCATCCTGTTTGTCCCTGAACTTTGTCTAGAACTGAGCTGGAGTCCACGTGTGAATTGGACATAGTTTGGAAAGGCATCAGGGCCCAGAGTTTACACTGCATTGTGAGAACAAAAACAAGTCATAAAGTCCAAGGAACTATCTGTGGATCTCTGCGAAGAAATTGTGTCAAGGCATAGATCAGAGTAGGGATATAAAACAATGTCTAAGGCTTGGTGGATTTCCAGGACCACAGTGGCCAAAATAGTTCAGAGAAAGAAGAATCTAGAACTTTCCTAGAGTTGGTCGCCCGGCTGAATTGGGCATCCAAGCAAGAAGGAGCCTGATCAGGAAGATAAGAAACAACCCAATGGTTATTCTAAAGGGTGACTGCTAACAACCGAGGGACAGACGAATGGTCAAATACACGAACCCCCTTAGGGACAACCTCCTGAAGAGCACTCGCGAGCTCAGACTAGGGCTCACCTTTCAACATAACGCAGTCCAAACAGCGTGGGAGTGTCTGAACGGCCCCGAGTGGCCCGGCCAAAGCCTGTGGGAGATGTGGGGAAGACCTGAACGCGAATCGTCACAGACACTCACCATCCAATCTGAGGGAGCCTGAGAGGACTTGTCGTGAAGAATGGGATTAACTGCCTAAATCCAGGTGTGCAAAGCTTGTAGAGACATATCCGAGACCTGCGGCTGTAATTACTGCCAAGTGTCTACCGAGTCTTGAGTAAAGGACCTGAATGCTTCTGTGAAAAAGAGATTTTCAATTTGATTTGCAGTTGATTTTCAAAACTATCTAAATATGTGGGTTCACCTCAACGATGATGGTGATTGTGAAAATAATATCCCTTCAAAATAAAAGTCACAACGCAAAAAAGTTCTACAACTAAGCGGGTTTGCATGCTTTGTGAATCCACTGCAATTCCATGAGCTTGTACTTTGCGTTGCTGTTCTACTTTGTATGGGAGGCAGAGAGAGCAGTCTCCCCCCCCCCCATATCTCTCTCTCTTACCCAACATATTTTACATGAAAAGCACTGATTATCAGCTGCAAAGTGGGCGGGCACTGGATTCTAATTTTTTTCTGTTTAAAGATGCCGTAGTCACTGGACTGTACTGGGCAGGAAGACGTCTTAAAGACAGAACTTTATTAGACAGATAGCTCATCTCTCAGAAGTTGTGTTTGTCCTTCAGGTTTGGTCCCTACTACAAACATTCCTCTGATCAAAGCCCTACGAAAGCCCCCATTGCTTCAAACACGGGCCCCGTTCCTCCACATTCGGCTCGACCTGCTAATCACCATAGCAACAATAAAACACACATACACACACCCACTGCTATGTCAGGTAGCAAGGAGAGTAGCGGGGGGAGGGGGGGGGTCTCATTTGAATAGAATCAACCTTGACGTCAAGCCCAGTTCTGGGTCTTTAAGATCTGTAGTGTTGGCTAGTATGATTTCTGGGTGTGAGAATTACCTCTCTCTCTCTCTCTCTCTCTCTCTCTCTCTCTCTCTCTCTCTCTCTCTCTCTCTCTCTCTCTCTCTGTCTCTCTCTCTCTCTCTCTCTTGTGATGAAGTCGTGTCCCAGCTCTGTGTGTCCCAGGCGGAACGTTAACTCGCGCTCTTTATGTTGTCCAGCTCCCGTATGCGAGCGAACCGAACCTCCGTTGATGTGGGAAACGCTTGCGGCCACGTCGGCAGCGCTCGGCGTGCTCGTCCGCGCGCCGCGCTGATTGTTCTTAATGCGCGCTCGTGGGGATTAGTGAACGCACGGTGCCAGCGCCAGCGCCACGGCAACAAAAACAATCAGCTAATAGCCTCTTCATGGCAGGGCCGGGAAAAAAAACCCACACACAAAATCCCAACTGGGCAATAATTACAGCGCGCGGAGGGAGCCGAGAGACGCCTGTCCCATGATCCCTTTCTCCCTGTGTGCACATTTGGATAGTGAAGACTGTGTTGTTGAGAGAGAGAGAGAGAGGAAAAAAGAAAAACCGAGATCCCATCTCACAGTGATATCCGCGTTCATTTTTTATCAGTGCATTGCAAGAATCTCGGGGCTTTAAAATGTGTTTGATGGCTTTCAAGTAACGGACAAAGAGGGGATTAAAATCCTGACGGAATTCAGGGTTTACACTTGGCCTGGCTCCTCAAAGGACAGGCACTCTGAAGTCCGCTTGCTGTTTTAATCTGCTGCCTCAGATCCAGGGGAGTTTCATTTGGCTCACTCTCCATTCATCACAGTCACTGGCTGCTGGGCTCGTCTTTTTATGCTTCGCTTTTTGCCCTAAAATAATCTTTGCTGTCGCTACAGTTAAGTGTTGGTTCTGATGGAGCCCCAGTTACCGCGTGTTCTTGGCAGTACCGTGTTGGTGCCCTTGTGAAGGGGCTCACCTGTGGTTACATGTGATTACCTTATTCCTCATGGCTGCCAAAAAAACAGTAGAGCTGTGACCTCTCTCTCTCTCTCTCTCTCTCTCTCTCTCTCTCTCTCTCTCTCTCTCTCTCTCTCTCTCTCTCCCTCTTTCCCTTCCTCTCTCCCTCTCTCCCTCTCCCTCTCTCTCTCTCTCTCTCTCTCTCTCTGTCTTTTATCCTGCAGCCTGCAGCTCTTTTCAGCATCCATCTTTACGTGCCTTCGCCCTCCCTACGGCGCAGGGCACCCTGGGATCTCCCCTTCCAGGCCAACTCCTCTTTCATTGTTCCCCCCTCTCCTGCAGTTGGACCACCTACGGTGGGGCCCGCCCGTGTACCGGCTGAACCGGGCCTTTCCTGACACCGCCAGAACCCTGCTCCCGCCTCAGATTCACATTTGCTCTGTGATTGGAGGAGAGCTTGGCCCCGGTCTGCCCCTCCTCCTCCAATCGCCACCACCTCCGCCACTCAACTCGCCATCAATCACCTCCCAGGCCTTAAGTGACACAAACGCTGAAATTGTGCCTCCTTTCAACAAGCCAATCAGGATCCCCCTCAATTACCTGACATTTCATTAATCTCTATCAAAGTCGCGCTAACCGCATTCCGCACCACTGGTGCTGCAATAAGCCCCAGAGGACATTATTACATTTGCCTGTATCATTGTAAAGGAAATGGCAAATGCATTGGGCTTAAAGGGCACCCAGCATCTGTCTCTTTAAGACTGAAATCAGCTAAATTAAAAGAGCACAGCTGGACATGCCAAGAAGCCACCACGTCTATGCCCTTTACAACCCGGCTTGATCAATTCTTAATGAGTCCAGCCAAACATTTTCCTTTAAAATAAACACTTACTGCCCTTTAAAGTGAACACCACGTTGCCATTTGTCACTGGGTTTGAATACCATGTTTACGGTCTTAATGACACTTCGTACAATGTTTTATATAGTAACAGGGCTCTTGGTAAGCAAGGACATACAGGCATGTATTCAAATGCACACACAGCAGGTGGCGCAATAGTGCACACATATCTGTGTGTTATCTGGCGACACGGCAGTTAGCAGGACCTGTAACTATGACACCTGCATGGCCTGAGATTCATATGAACTGATATTAATATAAAAACCCTGGTAAACTGAGATCAGCAGTGCTGCTAAACTGACTCATCTGGGACCTCCAGATATGACAGTGACCATCCAAAAAACGAAGTCCAGCTGCCCGATCGAGCAGAGTAAACACTGAAGCACGTAGCATCTGCTCTCGGAGCGTTTCTCAGGCCTCTGGGGGATGTCCAGACTGGCCTGCTGTTCTTCTGGAGATGTTTGCAAGGCTGTTCCACTACGGGTTGTCGAGTGCCGAGCACGACCTCTCGGCCCGGTGCTGCTTCCTGAGGACAGCAGCAGGAGCAGACAGACGTGCGGCTCCAGCAGGCTGTTGGGATACGGGGCTGTTGGGATACGGGGCTGTTGGGATACGGGGCTGTTTGGATGCGGGGCTGTTGGGATACAGGGCTGTTGGGATACAGGGCTGTTGGGATACGGGGCTGTTGGGATGCGGGGCTGTTGGGATACGGGGCTGTTGGGATACGGGGCTGTTGGGATGCGGGGCTGTTGGGATGCGGGGCTGTTGGGATACGGGGCTGTTGGGATACAGGACTGTTGGGATACGGGGCTGTTGGGATACAGGGCTGTTGGGATACGGGGCTGTTGGGATGCGGGGCTGTTGGGATACGGGGCTGTTGGGATGCGGGGCTGTTGGGATACGGGGCTGTTGTGATACAGGGCTGTTGGGATACGGGGCTGTGGTATCAGCCGATGTCAGGGCCAGAGATTTGGCAGTGTTTTTTAAAAAAGCAGAAGCCCATTAGTGTGTTATTAACGCCGTAATGAGCTGTTACTAAACTGCACAGGGACTCCGATGCCTCCATGCTGTTCCTGTGTATGCGGAGAGTAATAGGGAGAGAGAGAGAGAGGGAGAGGGAGGGAGAGAGAGAGAGAATGTGCTTCTCTTTGGCGATTTTAATGGCAGAACTGGCACAGAAGCTGTCAGTGACTGCTTCCTAATCTGGTTGAATATGATGTCTTCTTTTTGCTTTGCTGGTCTTCTGGTTCTTGACTGTTATCTATTGTGCTGTGTGTGTCTTCATTGGCCTTCTCCTTTAATGTGTCCTGGGGTTTCTCGACAAGTGCATGTCTACTATTCTATTATTAATCTATTATTGTTTACATTTATTTTTGTTGTTGTTGATGCTGCTGCTGTTGTTGTTGTTGACAAACATAGCAACAAACACACGTCTGAACAGATCCACACGCACCTCACATCAGTACGGCTGGAGAGATACAGATCCAACTCTATACTGAAAAAGGATGGCGAAGGAGTGTGAGGCTGTCAGACGTCAGGTGTGGACTCCCAGACAGGCAGGGTGAGAGGAGGGGATTCTGGGTAAGTGCCCATCCTGCACCCTGCCCAGCTGACTGCACTGTGGCAGTGAGACACTCTCACGCAGCCCGTTGCTTCAGTGCTCACTGTGAAACAGCACAACACTCTTTGAATACTGAAGAATTGATTGATCAAAACGATTTGGAATAAATTAAGCAAAAAGGTGATTTCTTTCAGAAAACGACGAGAAATGACCTTTCAGGATGGATAAGTCTGGAAAAACCATTTCACAAATTTATACTGTGAAATGACACTACAAAAAATCATAATACGAATCAAAAAGTGATATTAGAACAATTGGTCGTACGTTGGCTAAAAAGAATAAAAATACTACTGATTCTAATTTCATATGAAGAGATAGCAGAAAATCGACTGGTGATTCAGGGGGAGCGTGTGGCCCTGATTATATTAGAGCAGAAAACTAATGCTAGGTTGATTTCCCCAATTTAAAGAGGTATCAGTGTGATATGGGGAAGGTCTTCAGTAGTATTAGAATGTTAATGTTGGCTTTCCTCACAGAGGATAGTGTCTTGAGTAAAAATTAAAGCAAAATTGACAAAAAAATGTTTCCTCCTAACAAATTTACAGAGCGGTGCACCTTGGCATGCAGGGAAATATATTTTACCTCATAATCGAGCGTACATGTAAAATAAAAGCATTGAACACTGGCAGGCCAAGGCCTGGTTTCTGCAGATGGGGCCATAATGTGTGAGACAGGCCGTAACGTGTGAGACGGGCTGAAGCGTGTGAGACAGGAAAGCTTCCGGAGACTATCCTTCTCCACGTTGGCGTTGGTGAATTTGCTGTGTGGTTGTACCAGCCTCCAGCTCCAAGCCTCACTCTGCACTACCCAGAGGCTGGATACATTCCTGCTGGACGTATGTAGCTATGAGCTGCTATCTCCCACTCAACAAGAGCTGCAGAACAGGCATGATCTTCTCCGGATTCGGTACCAGGTCTCGGGCCTAGCTGTCAGCCCAGAAGAAGAAATGCAGAATTCACAATGTTGTTCTGAGTGAGTTTTGAAGTAGGTTGGCTTCGTTTTAAAGGTCTGAGTGTAGGAGCTGAGCGGTGAGGTATCTCGCCGCTGCTCCCTGAGGCCGTCCGTCAGCACCCGCCACACTCACGTCACTGGCGGGACACATTTCCATTCCAACATTAGCATGTCAGTGCATGTTGTAACATGTATAACTATGACAAAGAAAATCTTGAACTTCAGTTTCCAATAGAAAACACAACTTTTCCTTTTTTTTGTCTATGGCATAAGCACATCTGGGGCAAATACTTCAAAACAATACTCAAAAACGATACTCAAAAAAGCCATGTTTTGTTTCTATTATTATTGGCTATTATTGTTAATAATAATAAGAAGAAGAAGAATATATGTGTGGGTGTGTGTTTTTTTTTTAACCAAATTTATAGAATTGAGCTGGATTTAATTAAATTATAAAAGTCTTTTAGACCACTGAGTTACATATAAATGACTTTCAGGAAGACTGTGTTCTGTAAACACACTTTAAAATAAACATTCGGAAGTGTGCGTACAGATGTTCTGCCAGGACTGGTGTCCTACTGAAATGACAGTTCAGTTCCCTGCTGAGATGAGTCTGGGTGGTGTGGACAAAGTGCCCTTTGTTCATCTCTGCTCCGTCCATCAGTTCTTTGAAGTGACCATGTTGAGTTTCCACTGCTCTTCACAACAAACCCCTGACGAGACGAGAGAGAGGGAGGAAGATTGTAGGAGGAGAGAGAGAGAGAGAGAGAGAGCGAGCATGTAGGAGGATTAGGGGGAAGAGAAAGAGGAAGATTGTAGGATGGTTAGCAAGAGAGGTAGGGAGAGATGGGGAAGGAGGGAGAGAGGGAGGGTGGGGGTGAGGATTATGGATTATGATTATGCAAGCAGGAGAATTTATAGAATCTATTCACAATCTAAGAGAGCCCCTCCCCCCGCCCCCTCCATTGGTCAGTTTTGTTGATTGAAGGTTAATAATTTGTTTTGTACGTCATGTACTTTCTTTTATGTTCCTACCTGTCTCCGCTTTCCTGGTTATGTTAATTTGCTTTGGCAACAATGTAACTTATTACATGCATACATATAAAGCATTTCTGAACTGAACAGGGGGGTGAGAGTGGGGGAGTGAGAGAGAGAGAGAGAGAGAGTGGGGGAGAGAGAGAGAGAGAGTGGGGGAGTGATAAAGAGTGGGGGAGTGAGAGAGAGAGAGAGTGGGGGAGTGATAAAGAGTGGGGGAGTGAGAGAGTGGAGTAGAGAGAGAGAGAAATACTTTCATGAAGATAGTTTGCCATCTGCAGTCGCTACCCGGGGCTAAAAGCGAGACTTGTGCGTGAATATATTTTTAGGGAGTATGATCGAGATTGACAGAGACAGTGTGGCAGTAAACTGAGTGTCAGAGAATTTACTTCATGTGGTAAAAAAAGAAGAGACAGAAGAGAGAGAGAAGATGGAGAAAAAATGAAAGAAATGAAACCTTGGAGCTGTAACAGTGTAATAACGTTGGGTGCTGTGAGAGCTTCCCCCATATGGACTTCTGTTGCTTTCAGAAATTATTTATAACTCTGTGGGGATGGAGGGAAACTAATAAGCTATATTAAAAAGGCTGTCTTTCCCTCAGACGCGTTTAGAGTCAGGGCTTCATGGGAGTCTGTGTGGACGCCTTCTTCCTTCATGGCAAAATAGACATTTAAACAGAGAAAAAAGACTGAAGAAGCCTGCAGCACGTGGATGAGGGATATTTGTAGTTATTTCTCTTTCCCTCCCCCCTCTCTCTCTCCCTCTCTCTCTATCTCTCTCTCCCTCTCTGTCTCCCTCTCTCTCTCTCTTTCTCCGTTGTACCTGAGGTGTGTAAACTCAAGCGTTATTTCACTCATTGTCTCCTTGCTTGCAGTCTTGCTGCCCAGGCTGCCACGGGCCTCTTCCCAGCATGCACCAGTCAGATGTGTCATGTGACACGTCCTGCTGTACCCCATCACTCCACCCGCCCCGCCCCCTCCAGCCCCCACATTGCGGGGGATAGGGCAGCTCGCAGGAGGGAATATCCCAGGGAAATCATTTCAGCCTTTCTGTTTCCTCTACCCGGCAACACGTCCTTTCAAGCAAGACAAGCCTAAAGTTCAGTGGTGCATTCTTCAAAAAGACAGACAGGAAGCCTCTTATTGCTGCTCTGTGATTCCGTATCAGAGAGTGTCCAGACAGCCCGTGTCTTTCTTCTCCGCTCTGTTCTCGCCAGCGCCATTTGGAAAGGGGAAGAGGCAGGAGTCAGAGCTCGATGAAGGAATTATGGCCAATGGAAAGCAGACTCTCCGGTGTTTGTACAAGACGTGCAGTATGGCAAAAGAAAAGGGCTCTGAGCATGACAGGTCTCACACCCCACACCCTCTCTCTCGGTCTCTCTCTCTCTCTCCCCTCTGTCTCTCTCTCTCTCTCTCCCTCTCTCTCTCTCTCTCTCTCTCTCTCTCTCTCTCTCTCTCTCTCTCTCTCTCTCTCTCTCTCTCTCTCTCTCTCTCTCTCTCTCTCTCTCTCTCTCTCTCTCTCTCTCTCTCTCTCTCTCTCTCTCTCTCTCTCTCTCTCTCTCTCTCTCTCTCTCTCTCATTCAATTCAATTCAATGGTGCTTTATTGGCATGACAAATATGTACATTTGTATTGCCAAAGCATAGGATACATACAATGGTAAGATATAATAAACATAGTAAAGTAGAATAAAAAATCAAGTAAAATAATGACTGTTATTACAATTACATTACCCACCACTGCTTCCATAATTGATATCTATAATACTATTTATGATAATAATAGTAGTAAGAGTATTAATAGTAATCATAATAATAACATTAGTATAATAATAATAGTAGGGGTAAAGATCAGAGCAACAACAACAATTAGAGCAACAACAATTAGAGCAACAACAATAATGTAATTAATGACAATAACAACAATAACAATAACCAACAACGATTTTTAGAAAAACTGGTATCTAGCATTTTCACCCACTGTCCCTCAAAGTGTGACAGGAGTGAACATACAGCCCTGCTAGGGTGCTGATCTCTCCATGTTCACCAAGAACATACGGCAGCTTCTCTTTTTCAGGGAGACTTTGGAATTCAGGGAATATTTTACTAATTTTGCTATAGAATCTAGATCTAATATGGTTGTATTTGGTGCATTCAGTCAGGAAGTGCAGCTCTGTCTCGACCTTATTGTCCTGGCACTGCTGGCAGAGTCTCTGCTCTTTGGGAAGCCAACACTGTTGGTGTCTGCCCGTTTCTATGGCCAGGTGATGGGCGCTGAGTCTGTACTTCGTCAGTGTGGACCTCAGTTTTGGATCAGTCAGCGTGCTTAGGTATTCTGCCATGCTGTACTGTCGATTTAGGGCCAAATAACATTCCATTTTACTTTGTGCTTTTGATTGAGTGTCCCAGTAAGTTGAATAATTTTGTTTGAGTTGTTTTGTGATTTGGGTGGTTCTGATTGGTTTTGTTGTTATTGCACTCTGGTCCTGGGAGTAACAATGGGTAAGTGTACTGTTAGTGTGTGTTAGTGTAGTGTCAGTATGTGTTAGTGCTGAACTGTGTGTCAGGACCAGCTGAGTGAGGGGACTGTTTCCTTTGCTCAACTCTTGGTACTGCAGGGCTTTAGAATGATATGAGAGGGGGGTCGCTGTGTTGTAGATGTGACCAGAATTTGATTGCCCTTTTTTGTATATTTATTAGTAAAGGATATCTGCCTAATTCTGCCCTGCATGCATTGTTAGTGGTGCCCCTGTGCACTTTTAGAATAGTTTTACAGAACTCTGCATGCAGGGTCTCAATTGGATGTTTATCCCATTTGCTGAGATCCTGATTGGTGAGCGGCCCCCCACACCTCACAGCCATACAGGGCAATTGGTTCAATTACAGATTCGAATATCTTGAGCCAAATTTTGATTGGAATTTCTACCGGTATATGTTGTTTTATGGCATAAAAAAGCCCTGCGTGCTTTTCCTCTTAGTTCATTCACTGCCAAGTTAAAATGTCCAGAAGAACTTATTTTAATCCCTAAATAATTGTAATTGTTTGAGTATTCAATATTGTTGATACCTAAAGTGAATGCATGATTTGATCCCTGAGATCTGGATCCTTTCTGGAATATCATGACATTAGTCTTTTTTTGGTTCACTGCCAGGGCCCAGTTCTGGCAGTACTGCTCCAGCAGGTCCAGGTTCTGCTGGAGACCATTTGCAGTTGGGGACAGCAGAACTAGGTCGTCTGCGTAGAGCAGGAATTTAATTTCCGAGTCATGCAGAGTGAGTCCAGGAGCTGCCGATTCTTCTAGTATTTTGGCCAATTCATTAATATATATATTAAAAAGTGTTGGGCTTAGACAGCAGCCCTGTCTCACTCCACGATCCTGAGAGATGAAATTTGTTTGTTTATGGCCAATTTTTATTCCGCACCTATTTCCTGTGTACATTGACTTTATGAGATCATATGTTTTACCCCCTATACCACTTTCTATAATTTTGTAAAATAAACCTTGGTGCCAGATTGAATCGAAAGCCTTTTTAAAGTCTATAAAGCATGCAAAAACTTTACTTTTATTTTGGATCACGTATTTATCAATTAGTGTGTGTAGGGTATAGATATGATCTGTTGTGCGGTAATTTGGAAGGAATCCAATTTGACTTCTACTCAGGACATTGTGTTTAGTAAGGAAGTTTAGAAATCTAGAATTTAGAATGCTACACATTAACTTCCCCAGATTACTGTTTACACAGATGCCTCTGTAATTGTTGGGGTCGAATTTATCTCCGGATTTAAAGATAGGAGTTATTAATCCTTGATTCCAGATTTCTGGGAAGAAACCTACACTCAGAACCAGGTTAAACACTTTCAAAATAGCCAAATGAAATTTAGAACTTGAGAATTTGATCATTTCATTCAGTACACCATCAGGCCCACATGCTTTCTTTAGTTTTAGTTTGTTAACTTTCTCCTTAAGTTCCTGTTCGGTAATTGAGAGGTCTAACGGGTTTTGATAGTCTTTAATAGCCGATTCAAGCTCCTCCAGTTTTGCGTTTATGTGGTTTTGTTGAGCATTTCCACTGGGTTCTACTCTCTGGAAGAGAGTTTGGAAATGTGTTGTCCAAATGTCTCCATTTTTTATTATTAGTTCTTCAGGGTCTCTCTTTCTTTTAAGCTTATTCCAATTGTCCCAAAATTGGTTTGTTTTGATCGACTCCTCGATTAGTGAAAGTTGCTTGAGAGTGTACTGAGCCTTTTTGGTTCTGAGTGTACGTTTATATTCCTTTAATGTCTCACAGTAGAGAAGGCGTATGTTGGTGTTATTTGGATCTCTGTGTTTTTGATTTGATAATTTCCTAAGTTCCTTTCGTATTAATTGACAGTCTTTATCAAACCAATTGTCTTCTTTTTTTTAGGTTTGGGTTTGAATGTACCCTTCAGTCCTAATTGGGCTTGTGCAGCTGTCCTTTGGAAGATCATATTTAAATTTGTTACTGCCAGATTGACTCCTTCTTTGCTGTGGGCATATGTGGTGTCCAGAAAGGTGTCTAAGAGTGTTTGGATTTTGGCCGTACTGATTGCTTTCTGGAACTCATCTGAGCTGTTTTGGGCCCATCTGTATGGTCTCCTGATGTTGTACAGCTTATTGGGCTGTGTGAGTGCAGTGTTATTCTCTGTCCTTTTAATGAACACAGTGATTTGGCTGTGATCAGATAGAGGAGTTAGTGGTTTTACAGTGAATGCACTGAGAGAGAAAGGGTCTAAATCTGTTATGACATAATCGACTGTGCTATTCCCAAGAGGTGAGCAAAATGTGTATCTTCCTAAGGAGTCCCCTCGTGTCCTACCATTGACGATGTACAGACCCAGGCTTTGACAGAGCTGCAGAAGTTCTTTTCCATTTTTGTTGGTGATATTATCATGGTTGTTTCTGTGGGGACAAAAATCATTATTATTAATACAGGATAATTTATTAGGGGTCTGATCTTTTCCTGTGGGGATGAAGTCGGGTTGTGTGCCTGTTCTAGCATTCAGGTCCCCGCAGATGAGCACATGTCCCTGGGCCTGGAAATGGCTCACCTGCTTTTCTAACTCTGGAAACATGTCTTCAGAGTAGTATGGGGACTCTGAGGGAGGGATGTAAATGGCGCAGAGGAATATGTCTTTTTGTGAACAGACTATGGTGCCTTTGACTTTGAGCCAAATATGGTATTTCCCTTTTTTAATAATGTCTATAAATGTGTGTAAATTTGATTTGTACCAGATTATTAATCCCCCTGAGCATCTGCCTTGGCGTGTTGAACTCATCTTTTGTGATGGTACTGTAACTTCTCTATATTCTGTGGGACAGTGGGTGACCATGTCAGCCCTACACCATGTTTCCTGTAGGATTATGATGTCAAGGTCTTTGATACAACATTTAAAGTCATTGTTTAAAGATTTTAGACCAAAGACTGATGATCTGAGGCCTTGAATGTTCCATAGACTTACTGTGAGAGATGCCATGTTATATTTAATTAAAACGAGATAGACCGTAAAAAAAACAATTAATATCTGAAGGGTGTGTATATTTATTTATTTGTATCTGGTGTGGTTATTTGTGTCTTTGGAGGCTAATATGAGGCAGTGCAGTTTTACATTGTGAGTCTTGTGCAGATGTACTGCAGTAACTGTTTGATCTCACCCATCTCTTGGCTGGAGTGGGTCCCTCTGACAGCATCTGCATAGCTGTATTGCTGCAGGTGGCTCTGCTGCAGGGGCACGGGGGGCTCCTGGACCTCTGCTGTGTGGCTGTTTGTGCTGGTAAGCTGGTGTGGCTCTGGGGTGATGGGGTGTGGCTCTGGGGTGATGGGGTGTGGCTCTGGGGTGACGGGGTGTGGCTCTGGGGGGTGTAGATTGGAATGTAGAGCTAGTTGATGGGTTCTGCTGAGGTGGTAGGGGCAGGTGGTGTGGTGGCTGTCCTGGCATGGCTCTGTGCTGTCGTGCAGGTGGGTTCTGCTGAGGTGGTAGGGGTAGGTGGTGTGGTGGTTGTCCTGGCATGGTTCTGTGCTGTCGTGCAGGTGGGTTCTGCTGAGGTGGTAGGGGCAGGTGGTGTGGTGGTTGTCCTGGCATGGCTCTGTGCTGTCGTGCAGGTGGGTTCTGCTGAGGTGGTAGGGGCAGGTGGTGTGGTGGCTGTCCTGGCATGGCTCTGTGCTGTCGTGCAGGTGGGTTCTGCTGAGGTGGTAGGGGTAGGTGGTGTGGTGGTTGTCCTGGCATGGTTCTGCGCTGGCGTTGGTATCCAGGTGTGAGTGTTTGATTATGTGATGGTCTCTGTCCTCTCTCTCTCTCTCTCCCTCTGTCTCTCTCTCTCTCTCTCTCTCTCTCTCTCTCTCTCTCTCTCTCTCTCTCTCTCTCTCTCTCTCTCTCTCTCTCTCTCTCTCTCTCTCTCTCTCTCTCTCTCTCTCTCTCTCTCTCTCTCTCTCTCCCTCTCTGTCTCTCTCTCTCCCTCTCTGTCTCTCTGTCTCTCTCTCTCTCTCTCTCTCTCTCTCTCTCTCTCTCTCTCTCTCTCTCTCTCTCTCTCTCTCTCTCTCTCTCTCTCTCTCTCTCTCTCTCTCTCTCTCTCTCTCTCTGTCTCTCTCTCTCTCTCTCTCTCTCTCTCTCTCTCTCTCTCTCTCTCTCTCTCTCTCTCTCTCTCTCTCTCTCTCTCTCTCTCTCTCTCTCTCTCTCTCTCTCTCTCTCTCTCTCTCTCTCTCTCTCTCTCTCTCTCTCTCTCTCTCTCTCTCTCTCTCTCTCTCTCTCTCTCTCTCTCTCTCTCTCTCTCTCTCCCTCTGTCTCTCTCTCTCTCTCTTTGTCGCTCTGTCTGTCTTTCTTGTTCTTTCATGTAATGTCAAGAGGAAGTTCTTTGTTCTTTTGTTCTTTATGTTTTTAAGTCTCAATCCTGTGAGATCTGTCATCTGTGGGAGCCTGCGTTATGAAGGGGTGGTGGTGGTGGTGGTGGGTGGGGGGGGTGGTGGTGGTGGTGGTGGTGGTGGTGGGGGGGGGGGGTTGGGGGTCTCGGCACTAACTCCGCCTCCTTCAGCCCGCCACCCGCAAACCGATCGCACTCCGCTATGTTTAGGGAAATATCAGTTCTCTAACTGGAGCCTTGCTGAGAGAGCAAACGCAGGTGTTTCCTGTATGGAGGGCCGTGTTCATCCCAGCGCGTGATGTAGGCCTATGAGATAACAGCTCCACCACTAGCCAAATCTGGGGTAAAATCCACGGCACAGCAGGATGTGTTTACCGCCTTTTATTTCCAGATGTAGTTTGCACTTTCACATTTATTTTGTTCTGTATTTTATTTTGTCCAATTTAGGTTTTTCATTTCCAAAGCGTTGTTCACGTTTGTACATGCGCAGATGAACTACATGGTTTTCGTCAGGACCAGCGACAGTCATGTCAGTTCTCAGATCCGTTTGACATTGGTCCTCTGTCCTCGCGTGTCTGTCCTCGCGTGTCTGTCCTCGCGTGTCTTCCTTGTTTCCTCCTGGAGGGAGGGGCTAAGGCACAAAGGAAGGAGGTATGGAGGGAAGCCAGCGATGGAGGAACAGACGTAGCTGTGTGTGAGTCTGGTGACCTTAAGCGCTCTTCCTCGCATCCAGGCGTGATGGCCGTGACTGAGAGTGCTGGAGGAAGTGACAGTGAAAGGGGGACAGAGAGTGATTGTAGCAAATCGATCCCTAATCACCCTGCACTCAGTGCTTTTAGCCACAGCCGGCAGGCCACGCCAGGCTTATATGGAGATGTGTGGAAGCCCTTCTGTCTCACCCTCACTCCCTCACCCTCACTCCCTCACCCCATCTCACCCTCACTCCCTCATCCTCACTCCCTCACCCCATCTCACCCTCCCTCCCTCACCCCATCTCACCCTCCCTCCCTCACCCCATCTCACCCTCACCCCATCTCACCCTCTCTCCCTCATCCCATCTCACCCTCCCTCCCTCATCCCATCTCACCCTCCCTCCCTCACCCCATCTCACCCTCACCCCATCTCACCCTCTCTCCCTCACCCCATCTCACCCTCACTCCCTCACCCTCACTCCCTCACCCCATCTCACCCTCCCTCCCTCACCCCATCTCACCCTCACTCTCATCTCATCATTTCTCTCTCCCCCACCTTTCCCTCTCTCTCTCTCTCTCTCTCTCTCTAACCCCAC
>JAGXOD010001391.1:887500-897500 GCA_020368025.1 Brachyhypopomus occidentalis | reverse complement strand
GACTCACTTATGAACGGCGCGTCAGGTTTCCAGGCCAGGCTCTGAAGTGATTATGTGGCGTTGGGATGGTGCGCGGCGCTGCTGGCGTGGATGGCAGGGCTGACTTTATTAGCTGTTCCATGATGTAGCGGTTTTGTCTTTTGTCTTCCTGTTTAGAGCTCCATTAAGAATGACATTTCCGCTGAGTTTTATACGGTTACTGTGTCTCTCCTGCTCCCACACTGCAGCCGGTGCTTATCTCCTGCCTGAGGGGCTGGACGCCGACGCACACACACACACACACACACACACACACACACACACTCATACACACAGGTCCAGATTCATGCTGAGGCTAAACTTTCTGCATATGTATTTGTGTGTGTGTGTGTGTATGTGTGTATGTGTGTGTGTGTGTGTGTGCTGCAGCCAACCTAAATCCCGAGCGAGAAAAACGTGTGGTGTTCCTCACAGCACGTGTTCACCCTGGAGAATCACCTGCTTCCTTCATCTGTCAGGGTAAGACCTTCTGTCCTGCCCTCTACACACACACACACACACACACACACACTTACAAACAGGAGTAGCGGGCTGCCATCAGTATCATGTTCTTCTTTCAGGCGGGGCTGGTTAATCAGAGGGAGCTTGCTCTCCTGGGGGTCAGCGCTGGGCTAGATCAATTGTGGATGGTAGAGGGGGGGTTGGGGGGGGCAGCTAGAATGGCTTCAGGGAGGATTTGAAACAGACTGACTTTTAACAACCACTTGTAAATCATCTAAGAGTTGCAGTATAGCTGATCTGTCTGTGTCCTAATGGCATGTACTGACAGCTGAGCTTCCACAATCACCACAGCACCATCAGTCACAGTTACACAATCACCACATCACCATCAGTCACAGTCACACACTATCACATCACCATCAGTCACAGTTACACAATCACCACATCACCATCAGTCACAGTTACACAATCACCACAGCACCATCAGTCACAGTTACACAATCACCACATCACCATCAGTCACAGTCACACACTATCACATCACCATCAGTCACAGTTACACAATCACCACATCACCATCAGTCACAGTCACACACTATCACATCACCATCAGTCACAGTTACACAATCACCACATCACCATCAGTCACAGTCACACACTATCACATCACCATCAGTCACAGTTACACAATCACCACAGCACCATCAGTCACAGTTACACAATCACCACATCACCATCAGTCACAGTCACACACTATCACATCACCATCAGTCACAGTTACACAATCACCACATCACCATCAGTCACAGTTACACAATCACCACAGCACCATCAGTCACAGTTACACAATCACCACATCACCATCAGTCACAGTTACACACTATCACATCACCATCAGTCACAGTTACACAATCACCACATCACCATCAGTCACAGCTACACACTATCACATCACCATCAGTCACAGTTACACAATCACCACATCACCATCAGTCACAGCTACACACTATCACATCACCATCAGTCACAGTTACACAATCACCACATCACCATCAGTCACAGCTACACACTATCACATCACCATCAGTCACAGTTACACAATCACCACATCACCATCAGTCACAGTCCACCATCAGTCACAGTTACACAATCACCACATCACCATCAGTCACATCACCATCAGTCACAGTCACACACTATCCATCAGTCACAGCTACACACTATCACATCACCATCAGTCACAGTTACACAATCACCACATCACCATCAGTCACAGTTACACACTATCACATCACCATCAGTCACAGTTACACAATCACCACATCACCATCAGTCACAGTTACACACTATCACATCACCATCAGTCACAGTTACACAATCACCACATCACCATCAGTCACAGCTACACACTATCACATCACCATCAGTCACAGTTACACAATCACCACATCACCATCAGTCACAGTTACACACTATCACATCACCATCAGTCACAGTTACACAATCACCACATCACCATCAGTCACAGTTACACAATCACCACATCACCATCAGTCACAGCTACACACTATCACATCACCATCAGTCACAGTTACACACAATCACCACATCACCATCAGTCACAGATGCAGTCACCACATCACCATCAGTCACAGATGCACACAGTCACCATGTCACCATCAGTCACAGATGCACACAGTCACCATGTCACCATCAGTCACAGATGCACACAGTCACCATGTCACCATCAGTCACAGATGCACACAGTCACCATGTCACCATCAGTCACAGATGCACACAGTCACCATGTCACCATCAGTCACAGATGCACACAGTCACCATGTCACCATCAATCACAGATGCACACAGTCACCATGTCACCATCAGTCACAGATGCACACAGTCACCATGTCACCATCAGTCACAGATGCACACAGTCACCATGTCACCATCAGTCACAGATGCACACAGTCACCATGTCACCATCAATCACAGATGCACACAGTCACCATGTCACCATCAGTCACAGATGCACACAGTCACCATGTCACCATCAGTCACAGATGCACACAGTCACCATGTCACCATCAGTCACAGATGCACACAGTCACCATGTCACCATCAGTCACAGATGCACACAATCACCATGTCACCATCAGTCACAGATGCACACAGTCACCATGTCACCATCAGTCACAGATGCACACAGTCACCATGTCACCATCAGTCACAGATGCACACAGTCACCATGTCACCATCAGTCACAGATGCACACAGTCACCATGTCACCATCAGTCACAGATGCACACAGTCACCATGTCACCATCAGTCACTCTTCCAGTCATCACAGCACAGTCAGTTCCACAGCAGACACAGTGACTGCAGTGCACCTTTTCACAGTAAAGATGAATGGGCCGCATTATTGGTGAGGGTATGTAATTACACAGTGTTAAACAGTATACTTGTAAATACAAAAGAGAGCAGTTTTAAGGGCTAGGATGTCTCTACCTTGTGAGGTCTCGGTGTGGCCAATTAGGGAGTTAAAGAACTGGGGTAATTTTGGAGACGGCTGTCACGGTTAACAGTAGTTTGGTCACGATAATGCTTTCAAGCCACCTGTCTTGCCACCTCAATGTGACTTTCAGACACACACACACATATATGCGCACACACACACACATATATGCGCACACACACACACACACACTCACAGATGTGCATGAATAAATCCAGGAAGTCCGAGCAATTAGATGCCACACTGGTGTGGCCTGCACCTCTCTCTCTGTGTCCTCTCTCTCTCTCTCTCTCTCTTTCTCCCCTCCCTGCCACATTGACTCAATTAGAGAGCTTGTTATGCCTCCATTAGCAGTAATGAGCAGTACAGAATGGGCATCGAGAGGAGTAGAGGCATGAGGTCATCTCTCTATCTATCTCTCTCTCTCTCTCCCTCTCTCCCTCTTTTTCTCTCTCTCCTTCTCTCTCCCCCTCAGTTTCTCTCTCTCTCGTTTTGCCTGTTGTTTAATTATTGGCACTTAGTGTAGGGCAAATGGGCAGATAACCACTGACCGCCACGTTTGACCCCCCCATCCCACTGTCTTCCTGTCAGCCCTCAATCTGCTCTCTGCCATAAACTGTAGATCTCTCTCTGTCTGTCTCTCTTTCAATAAAGGTCCTCAGCATAAAGGACCTACGTCTGTAGCTCTGTCTAACTCTGTGTGGGTTGTTCTGCCCCTCTCTGGAACACCCTTTCTCCCCATCCTCATCCTCATCCTCCTCCTCTTCCTCATCATCTTCCTCATTCTCTTTATCGTCCGTATTGCCTGGAGGAGGATACGTCAGATTTCAAGTCTGATTGTATAAACATTTTCTGTCCATTTCTGTCCTGTAAACTACAGTGTGTGTATGTGTCTCTCTTTTTGTCATAGGCGTCATAGACTTCCTGGTCAGTCAGCATCCTGTGGCCCAAGTCCTGCGTGACCATGTGGTCTTCAAGATCGTCCCCATGCTCAACCCTGATGGGGTCTACCTGGGCAACTACAGGTGATCATCTTCACTAGCAGTAGAACCAACCCGCCTCCACGATACTCCAGATACTTCATACCTGCAGCAAAAATCGACCTGCGTTATGTGATACTTCAAAACAATCTGTGCCTGCAGTAAAGGCATTGACACCTACTTTCACCTGTAGGTGTAGTAATGTATACTCACCATAAACTATTACCTGATAGACTATATAGTAAGCTAACACCATCCAGAGCCAGTGACACCACTGTTCATCTCTCCTTTCCTTTGCTCAACACGCCCCTTATTACTGGATGACACCTTGCAGCGATCAGTTGGGCACAGTGGTTCAGCTTAAGTAGTGTTGTAGCCCAGGGAGGGGAGAGTGTGTGTGTGTGTGTGTGTGTGGGGGGGCGGTGGGCGTGCCCAGTGGGACCAATGATGGATTTATGGGAAGTGGAGAGCGATGATGCTGCAGCCGCCTTGGAGCAAAAGTGTCAGGGTGTGTGTGTGTGTGTGTGTGTGTGTGGACTGGGGACGTATGGTTCTGTGCTGGTAGGTTCGGCCCCCTTCGTTGTCTCTGAAATGCACAAAGCTGTCGTCTCTTCTGCACTCTCTCTGCTGGCCAGTCAGCACTGCAGTTTTAGGTAGATGTTTTAGATCACCAGCCCCTGATGTGCCCTGGGTATCAGTCCAGCAGGACACTCAAACGTTTTAGATCACCTGCCCCCTGATGTGCCCTGGGTATCAGTCCAGCAGGACACTCAAACGTTTTAGATCACCTGCCCCCTGATGTGCCCTGGGTATCAGTCCAGCAGGACACTCAAATGCATGCTCACTTTGCAGTCCGTGAAATTCGCAAGACACGTTTCTGTTGTTCTCCTGCGGAAGGTGCCAGTGTGAGTGGACCGAGCCGTACCGACGAAGTCGTCGTTTGAAAGCTAACCGACTTCCAACGTAATAATCATATCGAACAGAAAATCAATCATCAATTATCATCATTGGGAAACAATGCGAAGCAATTCAGACTGTAGTGACGCTAGTGGGATCTGTGGTGCTGCATTAGCTTGCAGTAACCGACCACTGACACCTGTGGGCTGTAGTGGCCCATATTCGTCTCTGGAGCTCAGCTACCCAGTCACTGTACGCTCCCTCTCAACCCACCCATCCCATAATTACCTTTAATGACTTAATGGCGGCCATGGTGACCAGGGCGTGAGAGATCCAGTGGCTGCTATGTGAGAGAGGCAGCGTGCGCCACAGAGGCACTCGGTGAGGACGGCGAACAAGTGGCGGAGCAGGTGGGCGTGTCGGGGTGCAGACGTGGCTGACCACACAGACGACTGCAGCTTGATAAGCACAGAAATGGCGCAGTGTGAATTACAGATGAGTCCCACTCGCTCTCGTGCACGCAAACACACACACATACACACACACACGCACACACACACACACACACACACACTGTCACCAGCTTTGCTGCCTCAGCAGTCTGACTGCATATGGAGAGGGAGGAGGAGAGAGATCAGATGCAAACGGGGACGTGGGGATCAATCCCTGCTGACTAGGGGATCAGTGTGTTCCACGAGCAGGGGCATTGACGCCAGGCGCGGATACTCCAACCTCGGTTCGATTGCCCCCCTCTGCCCCTCTCTCTGGGCTCAGGGCTCTGTGCGCCTCTCCTGCGTAGGTGCCCCTGCTGAGGGAGAGGGCGGGATCTCGTGGCCCCAAGGGTCCGGCTGGGTCCGCCTGGAAGGGCTCAGCGCCAACGCAGCAGAAGAGACCATCCTGGGTCACGCAGGGGTGTTTGTGTGTGTGTTTGCTTGCTTGCTTGTTTACTCGACGTGTTTACCCATCTCACAGATTGGGGGCTTGTTTCCCCATCTCGTTGGCTCCGTGCAGGTGCTCTCTGATGGGGTTTGACCTGAATCGCCACTGGCAGGATCCATCTCCATGGGCCCACCCTACCCTGCACGCCGTCAAACAGCTCATCGTCCAGATGAACCAGGATCCTGTGAGTGTTAGCTCACACACACACAGACACACACACACACACACACACACACACACACACACACACACACAGACACACACACACACACACACACACTCAGTTGGCCATGCAGTGCATCTCCACATATATACACATAACACTGATGCAAATGTTTTGGCAAACACACACATCCCCTTATGAAGGTGATGGCAATTTAATTTGACAGAATATGACAGACGTCTGCCATACCTCTGTTTTATACAGTTGGTCTACACACATCAGATATTTCCCCTTTTCTCCGATTATTTTGAAGCTGTGACACATGCAGTGCGCTGTGTCTAAACGTCAGCGAGAACGTGGTGCATATTTGAAAAGCTGAGTTCAGCATTTCAAGACCTGTGTTCCAGTCCCCATGCTTAGTTTCATAACCCTAACACTCTTTGACTCTTTGACTCTTCCCGTGCTCCCTCCATCTCTCTCTCTTTCACTCCCTCTCTCTCTCTCTTTCGCTCCCTCTCTCTCCCTCACTCTCTCCCCACGTGTTCAAGGGTGTGCCGGTCTGTGTTTTGTATGTTAATGGTGGCGCGTTAATGATGGCAGTGTGTTAATGATGGCAGGCGGGCGGTGAGTGATGGGCGTGGGGGCGTGGGGGCGTGGGGGCGTGGTCACAGAATGTCAGCCGCCGCCCTGGGAGTGACCTGCCCTTTGCTGCTCTTCATGTCCTGATAAGAGCAGGAGGAGGGCGGAGGGCACCCACACCTTAACCTTTACCCTCGCCGTTCACACGCTGATCGATGGCAGCCTTCATAGCAGAGTGATCTGCCCATGTCCCTCATGTTCTGAACACACACACACTCACAGAGACAGAGAGACACACACATAAGTGCAGACACATACACGAACACAGTTGCACGCACACTCACTCGCACGTCTCACTCATCCACATGCACAAACTCTGTTACACTGATATAAACTGATCCTCAACTCATGCATCTTTCACTAAACATCTGTGGAACTAACACACATCACTGGTTGAAAAAGAATAACATACGTCCTTGAAGCCAGCAAGTCTGTTTGCAGGACAGATATGTGTAAAGACAGTTATGTGTAAGGACAGTTGTGTGTAAAAACAGTTGTGTGTAAAAACAGTTGTGTGTAAGGGCAGTTGTGTGTATGGACAGTTGTGTGTAAAGACAGTTGTGTGTAAGGGCAGTTATGTGTAAGGACAGTTGTGTGTAAGGGCAGTTGTGTGTAAAAACAGTTGTGTGTAAGGGCAGTTGCGTGTAAGGACAGTTGCGTGTAAGGGCAGTTGTGTGTATGGACAGTTGTGTGTAAGGGCAGTTGTGTGTAAGGGCAGTTGTGTGTAAGGACAGTTGTGTGTATGGACAGTTGTAAGGGCAGTTGTGTGTAAGGACAGTTGTGTGTATGGACAGTTGTGTGTAAGGACAGTTGTGTGTAAGGGCAGTTGTGTGTAAGGACAGTTGTGTGTATGGACAGTTGTAAGGGCAGTTGTGTGTAAGGACAGTTGTGTGTATGGACAGTTGTGTGTAAGGGCAGTTGTGTGTAAGGACAGTTGTGTGTAAGGACAGTTGTGTGTATGGACAGTTGTGTGTAAGGACAGTTGTGTGTAAAGACAGTTGTGTGTATGGACAGTTGTGTGTATGGACAGTTGTGTGTAAGGGCAGTTGTGTGTAAGGACAGTTGTGTGTATGGACAGTTGTAAGGGCAGTTGTGTGTAAGGACAGTTGTGTGTATGGACAGTTGTGTGTAAGGGCAGTTGTGTGTAAGGACAGTTGTGTGTAAGGACAATTGTGTGTAAAATGGCATTAACAGGTGCATGCAGTGAGATGGTGTTGTCTGCCGGCCAGCACACTCCCCTCTACGTGGGAAGATCCTCAGCTGTTTGGCCCCTTTCTACCTCTGTCTGCCCTTCCACACACACACACACACACACACACACAACCACACAACCACATGGGTCATGCTGGCAGATCCACTTTGTCTGTGGTTAATCCCATTAGACACAGAACTTTACCAACCAGTCTCAGTGCCAACCTCATGGCACAAGAATACAACAGTCTACAGTCTACCACACACACACACACACACACACACACACACACACATACACATACACATCAGCATAAAAACTCACAGTCACACACTCACACACAAATATACACACAAACACACAGACACACACAAGCACCAGCCTACCACCCTATAGTGTGTTGACACATACTAGTATTTAAAAGCGTTGAGTTAAGCACTGTTTAAACCCAAGATACGTCAACATGTGCAATTTTTTTAGGTCACTCGGTATTAATCCTCTAAAGGTAAATGCACAATCACTATGCATTAATCCTCTTTAAGTAAATACATACTCAGCCTTTAAAAAGCATTTTCAGATGCATTGAAGAAACATCAATAGAAAAACAAGAACTCCCCACCACAAGTTTGTGTCTTTGTAAAGCTGGAAAGACGAAAAGTTTGTACAACTTCAACTTTCGGGTGACACATCATTTCACTTTTCAGTCTTGCTGAGAAGTAAAGTCACCTGAATGGTCTCCAGTCAAAAACACTACGCTATATTACACACGATTCTGAGCACTGCTCATGGGAGGGATGGCCAGGGTCAGTCATGCAGGTAAATATAATCCGTCCCCATGGTAGCGCATGCCTTTTCCTATTCTCAGGAATAAAGAAACAAATGGGCCCATCTCCGTGGCAACACCCTGCTTTTCCAGCCCATTTATCAAGGAGAGGGGGGGGGATTATTTTTGATTGGCTGATTGCTGGGAACATTCATCATAGACAACATCTCCCCACCAATCTGACAACGCCATTTTGGATCATTTGTTAAAGATGACAAAAGGGCCACCATTGCCATGGCTCATTTCTGACCTTTTTAATATTAGAAAATTAATTTTCCATCTGAAACAAATGTATTAGGTCCTGTCAGGGTGGCCAGATGGATATTGCACCTTGAAACCACTCTTCTCCCGCATTGCAACTCCCTGCTTCCCTCTCTTTAGTCATTTTAACTGTGTGTGTGTGTGTGTGCGTGTGTGTACATGTATGTGTCCTCTGGTGTCAACTACACATTATTTACCCATCTGTGAGATTTACGAGCAATTTAGGGCTATCATCTCTCACCCCCCACTGCCGAGGAGAAGATCACCCCCAGCTCACATCTGCACTGTTTTCCTTCAGGGGTGCTCCCATAAGCTTGTTCTCTCTCTCTCTCTCTCTCTCTCTTCTCTCTCTCTCTCTCTCTCTCTCAATATCTCTCTCTTTCTCTCTCTCTCTCTCTCCCTCTCTCTCTCTCTCTCTCTCTCTCTCTGGGGAGGTAGCAGTGTAGCGCTGGACTGGTGGGACTTTTCATTGTGCTGATTAAATGCAATACAGCGTTAAAAGGAACATTCGGAGAGAGAGAGAGAGAGAGAGAGAGAGAGAGAGAGATATTGAGAGAGAGAGAGAGAGAGAGAGAGAGAAGTCCTCATACACGTGCAGGAGTGCATTTACAGTGTCTAAGGGAGGCCAGCTCTCTGCATGCGGAGGACCCCCCACCCTCCGTTTGGGCCCTTGTCTGCCCGCTCTGCTTCAGGGAGAGGAAGGAGCTTCTGAGAAGGGCAACTTTCACTCTGCTTCCAGACCTCGCTGAGTCAGCTGAAGCCGACAGGTGCAGGTACTGGCGTGTGCTGACAGCACAGCACAGTGTCACGCGTCCCCTCTGTGTCCACAAGGGCTACACCACTCTGACCACTAGGGTGCAGAAGAGAGCAGGCAAGAAAGAAGCCTCATCTGAGTGACTGACAGTGGTCTTCACCCCGAGCACGTGTGTGTGTGTGTGTGTGTGTCACTTCTGTCACTTCTGTGCTGTCTGCTTTGTCTTTGCGCACACACACATACACACACGCACACATTCATATGCCTCCCAGCCCCCATACACAAACGTGTATGCCTAAAACATCCTTATAATAAAGATAAACATTTCCTCATGCTTTAGTACTCAAAGAGGAGTTT
>JAGXOD010001391.1:650000-882500 GCA_020368025.1 Brachyhypopomus occidentalis | reverse complement strand
CTTCCCACGCCTCTCTGCACCTTCCACAATGTCATTTCCACTGAACATTTTTCTTTATGTTTTTTTTTTGCCGGGGGGGTGAGGTGGAGGGGGGGTTGTCCAAGGGCTCGAGACGGCCGCGGCCACATTTCTCTGCAGAGCGTCCGTCCAGACGCACTAGGAGTGGCATACCGATGAGGGGATTCTCACGCGTGTGTGCGCATGTGTGTGTGTGTGCGCCTATGTGTGTGCTCATGCAGAGCTAATTTGGAAACTAATACGGAGCATTTAGAAGACATCAGAATCGCTTCTGGTAATGCAGTGCAGAAATGTCTGGACGAACTGAGGGGTGCATATTCCTCACGGTACACTTGTGGTGTGGTGTGCGGGATCTCCTGACCGTCTTCTACCCATAATCCCACATTTGTGCAGTTGGGTGTCTTTTGTCAGCGTCACGTTTCTCCGACCTGCATGCGTGACCTTCAGAGCTCATGCAGTGTGACATTTCACAACTGTGCCTGCAGCGTATAGCCTGAGGAATAACCTTTACTGTTCAGTCAGCCATTCAGCAGACCACACCGCTCCTCCTCTCGGCCGCACACAAAGAGCCACAGCACCCGCACACACACACACACACACACACACACAAACACACACACACAAATGTCGTGCTATTTACGCGATGGTGACAAAGCTGCTGGTGCGTGCCGTTCACAGAGGTGAGCACCACTGGATTGCGTGTGCACGTGTGGATGTGTGTGTGCGCCAGTGTGCATGTGCATATGTGTGCATTTTTGAAAACGCTCCTCTGTTTTGTGCTGATGCCACTGGTGTGTGTGTGTGTGTGTGTGTGTGTGTATACACGCATGTGCAGGCGTGCGTGATAGAAAGGGGCCGAGGGCGGTTCCAGGACTTTCGCTCTGCACCGCCTCCCTGCCCGTTCAGCGTGCGTCTCAGGCTGAGGTTTTCGGCCAAGGGGCGGAGCTTGGGGGAGGGGGGAGGGGTCAGCCACTGGCTGCATGTCACACTGACCCCAGATCAGTCACCTCTGCCACGCCCTGCCAGCCTGTAGAGCTGAGCCAAGGAAAACCTCCACAGCTAGTGCCACGCGCAGACTAGGAGCACAGCGGGAGCGGCTGGCTGGGAAGAGCCGCGTGGCGCCTCCACTCACGGACTGCTAACACAAAAAAATTTGCATTAATTATTTAAGCATGCTAATGTACACACGCATAGTTATGCCCTGACTCCCGACAGCGCAGTCCTTGCGGAGAGCACATGAGAGCGTTTTGTGATCTGTAAAGTGTTATCTCTCCGCTGACATCACTTTAAAAGGTAAAAGTCATACTATGATATCTTATCTGAACTCTCGTCAGCTACAGTTAGTGTTTTTAGAATCGCTCCCCTTATCAGTTGTTTGATTCCTGTGCATGTGTAATCGCCCCTTTATGTGTGTGTGTGTGTGTGTGTGTGTGTGTGTGTGTGTCTCATGCACGTTTTACCCCTAGTCCAGCACGTCGTTTAACCGCGACGTGGTGAAGGCGGGCACGGGCCGGCGCTTCCTGGGGGGTCTGCTGGACGACACGTCCTATTGCTACACCCTGGAGGTGTCCTTCTACAGCTACGTGACGGCCGGCAGCGCCACGCCCATCCCGTACACAGAAGACAGCTGTATCCTCCCTCCTGTAGGTCCATTCCTCTCCCCCTCCATCACCCCCACCCACCCCCCACACACATCCACCCAGCGCGCCGGGTGGCTGCAGCAGCGGTGGAGGAGTGGAGAGACAGAGATGAAGGACGCCGTCTCCTCTCTGCAGGCGTGCCAGACTTTACTTTCGGGCCCTCGGTGAGTTTCGGGGGTTTCTAAGGATATATGAACTCTCCTTATCTCATCATGGTGGAGGGGAGACCTGAGGGCAGCTCCACCCGCTCATGCGGCAGCAACTACATCCTGCCTTATCCATTAACCTGCCACGTCTGCTGCAGGGCAGAGGGGGAGGGGGGGGGGCGGACCTCCGCCCGGACCTCCACCCGGACCTCCACCCTGCTCCGTCGAGAACTCCAGCCACCGCGGTCTTTTGGTCTCGATGTAGACGAGTGGACAGAAAGAATCGCTTTTGCCCGACTGGCGGTGGGTGGGGGTGGGGGGGGTTTGGTTGTAGTTGGTTGTGGTTGGGGGGCAGGGGGGTGGTGTCCGTGGTCATGCAGTCTCGTTCGCTGACATGATCTCTCTGGTGCTTGTGCGCTAGGCAACGTAAGCCGCGGCCCCGGAGCTCACTAATGAAGGCTCGGCTGATAATGTCACTCTATTGAACCGCATGTAGCTGCCACACTGCGCCGGCGTTAGCGCCGCTCGGTCACCGAGTCCTTAATTATTGCAGGGGGCCATTATCAGGGTAGCATGGCCAGATTTGTGTGGGTATGAGTCGGATGCACTCTGTTGGAAAATATTGAGGCTCCATCCAATGGGTACTATAATAGGGACACCTGGTGATAGGGCTGTGTGTGTGTGTGTGTGTGTGTGTGTGTGTGTATGAGAGAGAGAGAGAGAGAGAGAGAGAGAGAAGTTGCATGCCCTTGCAACTCTGAAGAGCAAGAGCTAATTGGAAAGACGGTATGGTCAGCCTGCCCCATGCAGACAGTTCGAAGGTAATGGACAGAGGGTTTTAAACATTCTTTTGTTCCTGAACTTTCGATGCCCATCGAAATGGAATCCATTTAGCAGATAAGATAATAAAAAGATAAGATAATTAAGATCATTTCCAGCAGTAGTGAACTGAACCTTTGGGGGATATTGGAACTGTTAAGGAGTTCTGTGCAGATCTATAGCATGGCTGAAGTGCACAGTGAAAGCGGCAGGAGATCACAGACCCAATGGCTTCTTAGTGCAAACCTCCGAAACATGTGTGTAGCCTAAGTGCCCCCTAGTGGCAGGAGAAGGGTGTGCCGCATGCACACGTGTTAGCGGGTATGCATGCCTTTGTTTCTCTTCTATCCATCTTTTCCCCCTGTCTCCCTCTCTCCCTCCCTCCCTCCCTCTGCTCGGTCTTCTCTCGCTTGTATCACTCCGTCATCCACCCAGCTGCTGACAGTCTCTCATTTGCGTGCCACTCCTACACTTCCTCCTTTATTTATCTGCTGTTGGGATCAGAAGGGGCAGTAAAGTCCCCCTGACTGATACTTACCTTCTCCCCCATCTCAGCGTTGTGCCGTCGCCTGTCCGCTGCTCTGCTGAACTGTCAGCTTCAAGGCTCTGCTTGGCCCCCTCTCAATAATAAAGGGCCCGTCTATGTAGAATTACTCCGCGGGCACCGTAGATTATTCTCCCTTAGCGGAAAAGGATGCCGGCGGAAAAAAGAGGCACTTTACGGCTGGCTGGGCGGAGTCATAACTTACCCACGATGCCTTTCTCCTTGAAACTGATAGTGACTTTGTATCCTCGCTCGAAGGAGGCGGCGGCGGTGGCGGCGTGACTGGTCGGCGGCGTGCGTGGGGTCGGCTTGGGTCCTGCTGGAGCTTGGACTGGTAGCTGGAAGGGAGCCAAGCCAAAACCTGGGGAAGAAGTCCTGAGACGCTCCCTACACAGATGTTAAAGATGGCGGGATGGCGCTACAGGGTGGTGTGGCGTGAGAGCGGGGGCCCCTGGTGAAGGCCAGACCAAAGCGGAGCCAACGACACGGGGAACGCACTCGGCGTTGGGCGGGGGGGGGTACGTGTAGAACGCTCGCACGCGGAGCAGACGGCCTACAGCTCAGGCCCAGGTAGACAGAGGGCAGGTGGCACCGCATGTAGTGCAAAGATTGGGGTCAGCGGGGTCAGCGGAATCTGACATGTCGTTTTTATGGGCCGGCGGGCAGGTCTATGGAGCGTGCAAATCATCAACAAAGACCTTTTACGAGTGCGGCTCCACTTTGGGGGGGGGCGGCACAGGGAAGAAGTGGGAGAAAAAAAAAGCAGTGACACCAATGTAATTACCTGCTGCGGCGGAATGAATTCACCCCCCCTAACCTCAGCACGTAAGCGCTCACACGCATACAAACACACGCCCCGTCAGTTGATGACTGCCATGTAGCCGGGCAAATGGAAACCTCACCTTGTCCTTTAATGGCGTATTTTATTACAGTTCGCTCTAAAGAGACTCTGCTGGTTCTCCGATGGAACTGGTTCAATTGCCCGAATTCCCCCCCCATTTTTCTCCCAGTCTCCCAGTCACACCATCCTGTCTCATTACGGAAAAGGGAGAGCAGGCCGGATACGGGCCGGAGCCCCTACAAGGGGGATATATTTCACAACCTTTAATCATTTATCCTCACCTGTAATTTCTCCCAAAATGGAGGAAACTTATGATGCGTGCCGGCCTCGCCCGCTTGCGATTTTTATGCCTGTCGACCGCCCCCTCGGGCGTCGTGGGCTGACTAATGCCTGTGCCGGAATCGCGGCTTCTCGGAGAGCCGCTACACATTCTTATAGGTCCTCCCGGAGCTGCGCTGACGGAGAAGAACAGGGCTGGGCCAGCGTGACCTTTCAGAGAGACGAGGCCTGATTAACGGAAGCTTTGGGACGTCTGCGGCCATAATTATAAAGATCACTTTAATAGGAAGTTCTTTCCTTGAGCTTCCGTCGTTACGAAAGCTCTCGGCGTCCGGAATGGGCGTCTGTTTGGTATCCCGTGTGCCTCCATCACAACGACAGCTTAATTGGTTACAGGCGATGCCTTAGAAACTCGTGAGCGTCGTGTTCTCCAAGCCGGGCTGTCCCGAAACTTGTTTTGAGAAAGCCAGGCGACAAACTGTGATGCCAGACCGTCATTAGTGCTGCAGAGACAGATGAGAACTGGGAGAGTCTGGGAGCTCGTTCAAAACTCAGCTGGACACTTTGATTGAGAAATGGCTCCTCTGCAAATCTGTAACACCTTCCCTTGTCTTGCTGCAAAGTTAAATTCCCTCCAAAACAACTCTCAGGTTCTAGGTGGCTTTCTAAGGTCATGATTTATTACTTGTTAGGGTGTTACATTTGGGGGGGGGTGTTGAGTGTTACACGTTGAGAGTGTGGATCCTTGTCACACAAGGCAGATTGTACACAAGAAACAAGAAAGCAAAATGTCTTTCTAATGATGTTAATTGGTACACAGAGTGCACATATAGAAAGTGGGTCCTATAAATATCCTAGCAAAGTTCAGTAGAAGACTGATTTATTTCGTCAAAATTTCCAATGTTGGGTAAAGTTTTCTCACTTCGAGTCTGAGCAACCTTGCTAGCTGGCGAGCGAAACTCCTTAGCCAGTGTTGAGTGTAATTTGCATTTTGAGCATGTTTCTTGTAAGGGAGCATGTATTGCCATACTGTCAGACTGAAGCATTAATTACAATGTTCGTTCACATGGATCAATATACTGCTGTAGTGATTGTCTTGGAGTAACGGATTCTACGCAGGCCTAAATTTGACTTTATAGATCTCATGGTTCCACACACATCAGGGCGTATCGGTGACGCCAAGATTGCATCTCGCAGAGTTATGAGTTAATTCTACACATATTAAACCAGGTGTTGTCATAGAAACCTTAAAAACATGCTGCTCCTTCAGCACCCATGAATGAGGCTTAGCTGGTGTCTGAATTGTGTGAGAAGTCTTTGCATCGATATCCACATTGATAGGCTCAGAGCTGTATGGCTGAATCACTCAGATTCTCCTTCTTTGCACCATTATACTCAGCTCTGGTTAAGCAGCCTAGCTTGCTGTAGGTCAGTGACAGCGAGCTGTCAATTAAGGGAATGTGCTTATTAGAATATTAGAGCCACGCCCAGATCCTTCTGAAATAGGACTGCCAATTTGGTTTGATTTTTGAGCAGCATTTTATAATATTTGTGAGGTTTTGCTGTTTTTAAGAATTTATATTATATTACCTGGGTTGTTAAATGTGTGAGGATGAGTTTTGGTTTTGAACGAAGGTTGACTCGATAAAGCAAGGATATTTTTTTACCCTTAGGATTACAGTGTGAGGTAGGATTGGGTTTATGGACTAAGGTTTGAGCTAAGCACGCATAACATTATCGTCTTCCAGAAAAGTCTGTTCTGAGTCAGCTGTCCAGAATGGACTCTGTTGCCCTTTAAGCTCTGACAGGTTAACAAGTTCCCGTGTCAGAGCCGAGCGAGAGGCAGCCCACACCATTTTGCGCTGTCCTGTAGGCTGCAGATGACTACCGAGAGAGCCGTTATCCACGGGCTTCGGCTCGAAAAGCCCCGCTCAATCATGCCGAGCGGCCCACCTAGGTTCTGCTCTGCCTAGGAGGGAGGAGGTGTCGACGGAGGGCGGAGGGCGGAGGGCGGAGGGCCGGGTCAGGCCACGCCGTAGTTCCAGATTGATACGGCGCAGGGCCACGGAGACACGCAGACAGCCCCGTGGTTGCCGCTTGCATCGGGCGTCAATCAGGGCTTCAGAAGGAGGCGCTCCGGACGCTCCACGCACTGACAGCTGTCTGCCGTCTAAAGGGCCCCTCTGACAGGCAGACAGTAAGGAGCACAGGGAGCGAATGGGGCGTCTGAACGCAGCGTGTGAAGCCCACGTGCCCCAGGCGTGAAGCTCACGTGCCCCAGGCGTGAAGCCCACGTGCCCCAGGCGTGAAGCTCACGTGCCCCAGGCGTGAAGCTCACGTGCCCCAGGCGTGAAGCTTTAAACATTGCTAATCTGCTGTAGTCGGCACAGTTGCATGCGGCATGTGCTCTGTGTCTGGGTGTGTGGAAGCTGCTTGGTTCGGACTCGAACTGCAGTTAACTTGTGGAAACTTTTAATGGCCTTTATGGTCCATAAAAGAAGTGATGGGTTTCTTGCTCTCTTGCTCCACCCGCTCTCTCTCCCTCTGGCCCCGGAGCGGATCGTGCGGAGGGGTCATCAGACGCGCCCGTGTTCTGCTCTTTGAGAGCCCTGTGCCATGAAATGGACATGATTGTGTAGGTGGCGTGCGCCGTGGCCTGTGGCCAATCGCGGCGCGGCTGCCGTTCCCTCAGAGCGCCGGCTTTCGGCTCGGCTCGGCCGTTTAGCACCCCGTCTTTTGCCCTGCGGCCCCGTGTCCCACCCCCCCCGTGACCGCTGCAGTGTCTGTTTCAGTTTGGACCTCGAGGATGCCGGGCGGATCACGCAACAACCGAAGCGCGCAGCAAATCCGACGGTGGCGCAGAACGGGCAGGAGTTGGAAATCAGACGGAGCAGAGCTGGAGAAGGGCATGCGTCTGTCGTCTTGCCCCGCCGGAGAGAGGCGAGGTGGGCTGGGAGCCTGGAGCTGCAAGGGGAGAATGCCTGCTTTTCCTGCTCCTCCTGCTCCTCCTACTCCTCCTGCTCCTCCTGCGCTCTCCTGTTTGTTGTTTTAATTAGCATCGTTAATTGGCTCTTCGTGACGCCCCTGCATGACAGGCCTGTCACTCTGCTGTATCGATGGCGTTGATGGCCCTAATTTGTCTGCTCGTTAGCCCGGCGGCTCCAGGACCACGCCGCCTTGTTCCCTGTCACCGGGGCATCATTGTCTGTCCGTCCACGTTGGGGATAAGCAGCCTGGTAAACAAATCATTTCGCCTGCGCGTGCAGACGTCCGTCTCCCCCGCGTCCCATCAGCCCCGTGGAGCATCGTCCTTGAGTTGCACCAAAGGCAGCGCATCGATCTGGCAGGCGCGTGTAATAGTATTAAAAACAACACACGAAGCAGCGAGGCTAACGCCCGCACACGCCCGCACACACCCGCCCGCACCGCCGCTGCACGCCCGCACACACCCGCTGCCCCGCACGCCGCGCACACACCCGCACACACCCCGCACACGCCCGCACACGCCCGCGCACACTCCCGCACACGCCCGCACACGCCCGCACACACCCGCACACGCCCGCACACACACCGCACACGCCCGCACACACCCGCACACTCCCGCACTCCATCACTGCAAGGCACCTCGAACCTGAGCGGAAGTGGAAATTCTTTTGCTGTAGGTTTCCATCCATCAGCATAGTATGCTGAGGCGTTTTCTTCCAGGGAGGCGAAACAATCTTAATGCGACATTCCTACTTCCAAAATATGGTGCGAGTGCATAATTTGTATTGATAGGTTTCGACAGACATGGAGGCGCAGAGGAACTTGACATGATGAACAGCATGAATACAAACTCCTTTGCGTATCTTTCCTGATATCTGCGGGGAAAGGAAGGCTGTGTTCACAGTGCAGATCCTTATCAGATCTTCCTCTCCCTGTCGCCATCTTTGTCCTTCTTCTGCCCATTTGCTAGAGGTGAACCTTGTGGCTGCCTGATGCCACATGAGACCCACCCCCGTGACCTCTCCTGCTCCTGGATGCCTGGCCTTCCTGCCTAGTCATCAGGCCACGCCCCCTCTTGCCTTCCCTCCTGCAGGAGCAAGTGAGTGTTCCGGAAACTTCCAGCCCTCTGTGGGCACGAGCACGTGTTTTTTTTTTTTCCCGCTCACTCCGCCCCGCAAACCCCTGTCCGTCCAAGCAGCCCCGGGTTGCTGTTGGCACGCTGCCAGCGGCCAATCAGCGGCGAGGAGCGCTCCTGCTCGCAGCTGCGATGCTGATGAAGTCCTCTGCTCCTCCTCGTCGGGCTGTCCATCAGCGGCTTCCTGGTATGGACGTGCGCGATGCAACATCACAAGCTGAGAGGCCATCTGCACGCGGCAGGCTCCCAGTCTATTTCTGTCGCCGAACACGCGCGCGCGCACGCACGCACGCACGCACGCACACACACTGGTGGAGTTTCTGTTGATCAAGGGGAGACACAAAACTTTTTTTCTGAGGTCACAGCAAAAATGCCAGGGACAAGGGAGATTTGGCAAGCTTTAGAATAGCGGTTCGATGCTGTTGCCAGATATCATAATGCTAACGGCGTAGCCTCTTCTAAAGTAATGCTTAGACAAATCAGACAGGTCATGCAAACTCTTTCTCTGTACCTGTGTATACGAATCTGTCCACGTTCCAAGACCGTGATTTAAATACATCTGCTGTCATGGCTCGCCCACACAATTTCAAAGTGAACCTTGGCCCGCTCTCCTCCTAGCATCCAAAAATAGCCCTTGTTGTTTTTGGAGGGCTGCAGAGGTGGCAGCCCTGGCCAGATGGGGTGTGAAGACAGGCATAGGAGTCATGGAGAGAGTTCCCATCAGCCCGCTGGGTGAAGGATGGAGCCCAGGATGACTCCACACTCTGTAGTAGCTGGCTGGGATACAGAGAGCGGGGGGGGGGTGAGGAAACTGCTGCTCTCTGAGCCAAAATGGTGTAGATCAAAGACAGATGCCATGCCCTCTCCGCTGATCAAGGTCATGTTGTGCCCAACAGGATGAGCAACCTTGTCTCGCGCCTTTTTATTTAGCTGAAAAATTGTCATATTATATTTGGAAATTGAGGCAATCATGAATGACGCTGTGGTGTCATAGTAAATCAGAGAGGAATGTGGATAGAAATGTCATTTAATCTGCACTGTCTGTGTCTGTGTGTGTGTGTGTGTGTACATGTGTGTACATGAATGTGTGTGCTCAAATACAAGAAGGACCCATAGAGATACCATTCATGCCAGGAATGGATTGTTTTTGAGTTAATAGTTTCGGGTAATGGGATTTAAGCCATAGACTTTGGATTTATGTGGCCCAGGTAATTTCTGACTGTTGGGAGAAATTGGAAAATAAAAAACAAAAAATGACTGAATCACTTTTTACCTTGTTTTTCTTCCAGAGGTCTTGTTTCAATCACAGAACTCTGACAGTCTGACATGTCATATCTGGACATCAATAACTAACTGACACCTAAAGGTGAAACATTACATCTCTGTCTCGATTGATCACATCAGGCCATCCTCAGAAGAATGTACAGATGCACACAACATGGAGGCAGAGAGCACAGCTGCTTCCTCATTGTGTCACCACAACTGCACCAGCCCACAGCTCATAATGGGCTAATGCCACATTTCTTATTTTATCGTGTAGCTTAAAGTAACATATGTAGTAATATGCTGGGCAAGGTTTATATATCATGTTTGTATGAATTTTCTAGGCTATACTCTGAGTGTATTTTGAGCAAATGGTTCAGACCTCTTTAATGACGTGCTGGCATGTTTCCGTAGCGTCTGGCCATCTGGGGCGCGCAACCCTAACTTAGCAGTTCACTTCCACTTTGACCCAACACTGTGGTTCTGACCCGAAGCGACGATCCGCGTGTCCTCGGACGGCCTCGATGGTCGTCTCTGTGGTTCCCTATGTTCAAAATGTGAACATATCCATTGACTCGTACAGACAGGGGCATGCACTTGCTCTGCTAACACTACTTAACCCTTGGATGGAAGTTTCAGTGTTTTTGTACCTCACCGTTGAACCGTGAGCTCTCCACCTATGAGGCTATAAACATTATTCTATTCTCTCCATCCCTGCGCTGTAGATGTCTTTAACGCCATGATAATGCTGTCATATCATTAGCCACGGCACTTTAGTGCAGAGAGGTTTTTTTTCCTGTGGTTTCGTGTCTCTCCGTTTTCCCGTGTCGGTTGTCTGGCACCCGTGCCGTGGGCCTCTAAAAGCCTGCCTACTGTTATGATGGAGTGCTCGGGATAATAGATGTGTCCTGTAATGTGATCGTGGAACACAGAAGCGCTTGCAGGGTAGTTGTATGAATTTAAATAAAGTCCTGGCTATGAGTAACAGCTACACCAGTGCAATGTACAGGACGCTCTTTTTCTTACTTTCTCTTTTTTCCTTCCCTTCTGGCTGACTTGACAGAAACGCGGTTGATTTACGCTCACCTGCGTCTGGCTCTGGCTCGAACTGTCCTGGTTATTTACTGTCGGCATTGTTCTGTCAGGTGTTGTCCTGGCAAGATATGCGCTAAACACTGTGCTTATTATTTATTTATTTATCTATATTGCAGCTATATGTATTTATCTGTCTATATTTCAGTTGATGGCAGCACGTCAGGGCGATGATTTAAGGGCCCGAAGGTGTTCGGCGCTGTGACGGTGTTGCAGCTTGGGAGGCACGGTGGTATTGCCTTGCCATTTATGTGCCTTTGAACGCACAGAGGTAGCCTGCCGAAGTGGGTCTGAGGAGATTTCACTTTTAAATGTCAGCGCAAAACAGATTTCTCTTCCACGTTTAGGAATGCAGCCAATGTCTGAGCATGAAAAATCCATCATAGGCTGGCGACATCACTGTCCTTCCCTAAGACTACTGGGCTCTTGAACAAGGCCCCTAATCCCTGTGTAGTGCAAAGCAAACATATAGATGACCTACCCTACCCCGCATAGATCACTGTTTCTCTACACGGCCCTCGGACGGTTTGCATCTTTACCCAGGTGTCTGAACAACTGCACATGGTATTCTGGATGTTCTGGTGCCCCCCCCCAATGGCTTAAGGAAATATTTATGTAAACCTGACTATTTATGTGTCTTTGAGTTGGGATTTTTAAATATGCAAATTATTGTTGTTGTTGTTTTTGTTTTATTATAATGATCACCATGGTGATTATTATTATTATTGCTGTGTGTTATTATTAGAGCTGCTATGCTAGCTATTGTGCTGGCTCCTTAACCTGCTTTCCCCAGACATGAAGCTGGGTAGGAATGTAGCCCGGACGTTTCTGGACTACTACAAACTCAACAGCTTAGTTGATGAAACTAAACTAACAAGTCACATTAGCAGGTATGTGCGCTCTGTAAGCTTTGTCACATTAGCAGGTATGTACTCTTTGTAAGCTTTGTCACAGTAGCAGGTATGTACACTCTGTAAGCTTTTACACAAAAAAGTTCCATTGTTATTTGTCATTCACATTCTTAACGATTCTTCTGACAGAATAGGATTCCCTGGCATTATCTATTCAGTTTCTTCGTCTTAAAAGCAAAATTATTTATGTCAGAATTCCATCAAGATGTTTAGGTGTATAGTCTAGGTTTTTAATCTGACATTTCTGGAGTGTAGACCAACCTTTATCTTAATTGGTCATAGTTTGAGGAGTTCAAACTTGTCCCAGAGAGGAAGTTGGGAAGGCAGAGGATGTGACATTTGGTATATGGAAGTTTATATTTACACTTCTAAAGATATTCCTCGTTCTATTTCAACCTCTGTGTTTTAGTGTAGTGATTTTAAGCAAGACTGACAATGCTGTTCTAACTGCAATGAATCTTCAGTTACTGTAAAGAAACAATTCTAGAGACGAAAGTTGTTTTGCACGTAGATGGTTGCATCCGGAACCGAGTAGTCTTTACAAATAACCCTTTGAGGTCCTTTTAGAACAGTTTTTTACCATGGTCATGATCAGGAAAGTCCCTCCAATCCCAGCAAGCCTTTCTAAGACAAAGGAACCTACCTCACTTGACCTTCCCAGACAAAAGAGAAACTCAGAGACTAAAAAGTCGTTTTTTCCCCCAGGAGTTAAGTCTAATGTGAGGTGTTGTTACCAGAGACCTGTTTTGGGTTTTGTCGTTAAGGCCTTTGTTTGTAAACACATTATTTTTCCGTTGACAGTCTAGATGCAGCATCCAGCGGTCGCCAGGGAAATAATGCCGGAAACGGAAAGAATCACAATGGGGAGAAAAGTGAGAGAAGATTTCAGGGCAGCAGAGACTCCTGAACACCAATGTGACCCAGGGTCCCCGGCACAAAGACACAGCACCTCATGGACATTTAGGACGTTGGGAACTTGTGAAGAAACAAAAATGATTTGGACTTTTGATGTGTCTGTACAATGCTGTGTTTTTAAGACGTCAAACGGTGTAGATAATACATGAAAAGGTGACGTTTAACTGCTTGTTTTTATTTGCCTTGTTTTGTCTTTTTGAAATACCAGCAACAGTGTACAATCTCTTGTTTTTGGAGTTGCTTCTTCACAGAAGATTTAATTTAGTTGCACTTCTGATTTTGTAAATGATTGCATGCATTAAAATTCAGACTTCTGTTTTTCTGGGTTTATCATGATTCCCTGGTAAGAATGTTTAGGAAGATTGTGATTACTGTGATGTTTTATTGTATTTGAGAATGGAATTCATTGGCTTTTGCCAAGGCTTTTGAATTTTAAATGCATTTGCTAAGCATGTTTGTTCAGACTTAGTTTTAAATTTATCTTGCAAAGAACAATTAATTTTTGGATCTTTCATAACAAAATTAATTATCTCAGGGTATGTCTAAACACATACTCTATCTTCTAATATATTCCTGGAGATCATTCCATACAATATGCAAAGGAAATTCTCAGTGTGGCTGTTGTCTGATCGAGCGTCCCCCCCCCCTCTCTCTCAGACATGACTCCGACTATCTGTCAGGAGTGGCACGAGGAGCAGCATGTATTTTTCAGGCCAGTCATTCGGAATAAGTGAGGCAATCAGTCAGAACCTGCATAAACAAATGACTCCCATTTTACATGGTAGACGAGAAGATGGAGAGAGCTAATGCAAATGAGAAAACACATCCATCTACAGATTTACACACACACACGCGCGCGCATGCACACACGCGCACGCACATACACACGAAAGGTGCTTTGCACAGAATATTTCCCTTCCCCACTGTGCTGTCATTTTTTACTTGTGTCTCAACCCATTACTTCCATTTGCCTGCATCGGTAAACGAAGCACACCACAGACTACTTGTCCTTATGCACCTGTAAAATGTTAATATCGACCCCCCCCTTCCACACTGTCATGTTCCATTCTTAAACACAAGTTTCTTCCTCATCATTTCACTGTTTGGTTTCTGCCTAGTGTTTTTTTTTTAAAAACTGCACTAAATACACATAAGGACTACCTGAAATATTTGTTTGGTTTGGGACTTTCAGCTTCTTGTTCAGAGTGGTTGCTATAGTGTAGAGGGTAACCACACTGCCCCCCCTCCCTTGTGGGAAAGTAGGGGTTCACTCCCTGCCTTGGCAAGTGCTGTGGGCATAACACTACAATTACCTACATCTGTAACATGATTGAAAATTGGAAGTGTCTTTGGATAAGAGACTGGATAACATCTCTTCAGTCTTCTCTCATATTCCTGCTGAACTACATACTGAAACCTGAGTAATCATGGCCCCGATTTCAGCTACACGTTTAGTGTATTTGAATGGTTCCGGTAAAATGAGCAACAAACATAAAGGATAAGGGTGTTTTATGATATAATCTATTACTGTGAAACTTTATTTACTAATTTGACTCTTAGCGCGCCTGTACAAAGAAGACAGGATATGGATGTGTAGTTTGCGTTGTACTCGACCATCGTCACATGACCGTTTCCTCATTTCCCGTTTCAAGCAACTTTTCTACCAAAGCGTCGGCTGCAGCTATGACAACGTTGTTTTAAAAATGGGAGGACGGACGCCACCCAAGAAGCCTTCACATTCACCACTACGTCTGAAAGCTTTAAAATGTACCGTAGAGCTCAGTCTCCACGCTGTAAGTTCACATGACGCATCGCTATTTTCTTTAACGACGCATTATTTAGCTACTTGGCTAACTTCTCTCTGTCTAACTATCTCTATCTTGCCTATCAGCTATCTTTTGTTGCTCTTGAGCACATTTACTACTAGCAACAAGTGCTAGCGAGCTAGCCTTAGCCTAGTTAGTTAACTTGCAGATTAGTTTACTAGTGGCTAGCTAGTTGTTGAGAGAAACTTTTAGACCATCAGAAAGAGAACATTAAACTGATTAATGGTCGACGAATCAAACAAAAAAAAGACATTACTTTGACGGCAGACATTTAACACTAAACTATGGATTTAAATCAAATCCGCAGAGAGGCGCACGGTATTCTGGGAGTCCTCGCCGCGGTCCTCTCTGTTCTCCTGATTGGTCCACTTCTTAAGTCACCACTTCGTTTAGGGACTCCTTCAGGATGCACGGACCCTTCTAGGGCAGCTGAAGTGAGCGACAGCATCTCCTTTTGTGTCCCATGTTTAACTGCCACACCCCTGATGAAAGTGGCTGTCCAGGGCGGTGTGAGTCGTATGCTTGTTTGCGATGTGCTGGCATTACTCCGGCAAGATGGTGCATGGTGCAGAGACGTTGCCTCAGCGTAAGAAGACCTGCACTGAGCTAATGTATGACGGAGAAGCTTGTCAGTAGGACCAAGTGATCGTCCCAGTCACGTTGTGTGGTGATGACCGCAAACTTGAGTGTTGAGCCCCACAAGCACGTTGATCTGAGCCAGACCTCATGCACTGGCCTCAGACTCACCACCACCACAACCTGAAGACACTTTTTCCCTCCCGTGTCCACTCAGCTACCGGTGACAAATTTTTTTTACACTGAATGGTTGTTCCCTTTCATTCCCACTGAATTCCCTTCCCAGCCATCATGTGTGGTTCACAATGCTAGCACACCCAGTCATAGCAGCGACACCGATGACTCTGTTTCGGTGAGGAAGTGATCTGTTTCCTACTTATGCTGCACTTGGTCTAAAGTCGGAGGCAGCAGTGATCTTAGCCACGGTGTTGACGCTGAGGGTTGTTCTTTCCGGCAGGTGCTCTGCCCTCTCCGCAGCTGTGCGTCTGAGCCTTAGTGCAGCAAGCAAGCAGAAAGGGAACACTAGAATGGAGAAATGGGCAACAAATCACCGAGACAGGCACACCATGACAACAGGAGACACATTCCTAACACGCCAATTAAATAAATAAAAGACCCTAGACTTAACCAATCACATACAAATCAATGACTTGCAACCTTTAATTTAAACTAAATAAAGTCTACAGAGAGGCATATGGCATTCTGGGAGTACTCGTGGTAAGTATTAGGGGCTGCTTTCTTGAGTTCACATAAACTTCTCTTCCCGTAAATTCAGTAATGCTTTTAAATTGCTTTTATTTTAAGATAGCTCTATTTTATTTGATCTTTTTAAGGTCCAGTTTATTGCATATTCTGTGTACTCTGTATAGCTGTGATATGTTACATGTGCTCTCAAGAGCAATTTATTGTCTTGTTTGTCACCTAATTGGAAAATAAAACTGATTCTGGTTCTAGATCACTTGTCCAGGGGTCCTGTTACCATCTCAAGAGGATGTTTACTTAAGTGTCCGAATAATGGGGCAGTACAACAAGACAAAGTGTGTGCCTTCAACCTTTCCTCTTCTGCTGCATGAAAAGATGGTGTTTATGAAGGTAGGAATGTCCACCCAGTTTGCATACAGTATGTCACAGATCAGACACTGTAAACACTCGTCAATTACATATCAGCTATATATGTAACATACGCATATATGTACATGCATACACATACAGTAACTTTATTTTTATAAGGACGGACGAATGGATTCAACATTTGGCCTGTGAATATGGCCAAATAATTCAATTTTGGATTCATCTACCCAGAGAATGGACTTCCAGAAAGCCTCTGGTTTGTCTAAGTGCTCTCTGGTAAAGTTTAAACGGCAACTTTGTTCTTTATTGAGAGCAGATGTTTCCTTCTAGCAACTCTCCCAGGAATGCCACGTCTATTGATTTTTCAGCTGATTGTAGACGCATGTACATTTATCCCAGAAGCTGCCAGAGAGGTGTGCAGCTCTCTGGAGGTGATGTGTGGGTTTGGCCTTTACCTGAATTATTATTTTTCTGGCGCTTCTTGGTGTTTTGATGTCCATCCACTTCTGGGCAGAGTTGTGGCGATGCTGAAGTGCCCTCCATTTGTAAATGATTTGTCTTACAGTGGATGGAATCTTTTGGAGATGATCTTAGTTTTCCTCAGATTGATTGGCTGTCACCACCTTCTTCCTGATGTCCTCAGATGTCTCCTTTCCTCTCTGCAATGTTGATCCGTGTGCTTTACACGACAGTGGTGTTGGTTTCGTCTCCCTTTTAATCAGTGTGGCTCAAATATTTTCCCAAGGATGTCTCATATGATTGGTCTGCTTTATTTGCATTTCCTGAGCATTGACTTGTTTGAGTCTTTTACCTAATTGACTTTACCAGTGCAGCTGTGGTTCATTTACTTTTGCACACGCTCTGATTCCATGTTTCATGTAGTCTGCTGGCAACTCACACATTTCCCTCAAAACAAGTAAATGTAATTGATGCACATAAACCTGACATTTCATATGCAAAAACTAAAATAAGAGAATCATGCTAAAACAACTGAAAAAACTAAACTACTCAAACGTTCCCAAACTTTCAAGCAGCACTGTACACACACACACACACACACACACACACACACAGATCTCGACATATTGATTCATGTTCCTGTTATATAAGCACCACATAGTCTTGACAATGAGATGATATGAGATACTGAATTCTGCCAAACTTACTCACTCTCTTTCTCTCAATCTCTTCCTCCCCCAACAGAGATTCACAGAAGCGGTTGACCCTGGTGATGTAGCCGATCAGCTGGAGAGTAAGAGCAGAGGCTGCAGCTCTGTTCACCACTCCACTTCTTTTCTCATATACACCTGATCGATAAACTAATAAACACTCCTACACCTTCTTGCTTTGTTCTTGTTTTCCCTGCAGATGACACGACCTGTTTGGAGCTCATTCAGCTCGTCCCTCCAGGTAGAGATGGTCCTGCTCCGTCTTGGCTGTTCCAGGTCATTGGATTGTAGCTTAATCCCGGCTTGAGATTGACTGTTCCACCTTGTGACTGTTGTCTTGTCCTCAAACATCCAGGCCACTTATCACTGGATGCAGTTCACTGCTTTTCCCTTGTTCTTGCTTTAATTCCAGTAAATTTGATTACGATGGTAATCCCATCCGAATGCAGCGTCAGTGTTGGTTATAATTACCATTGTCAGTAGTAATTACTGGGAACCCCGGAGAGTTGTTTGTAAATAAGGTTTCTGTGTCCAGCAATGGGATTGCTGCTTCACATGAATATGCATGAATTCACATGAATATGCATGACTTCAGTGATGATGCCCAGCTGCCAATGGCATATGACATACTCCTCCTACACTGAAGGCATTTTGAGCTATAGATGCTGATACTGACTGTCCAAGGCTTTATTTGTAAGAAACAAAACCTACTTTGTGAAGCTGTGTTGACAATAACCTCATCCACTACAACTGAAAAGGGAGTAGGGGGAGGTCCCAGGTTAGCAAAGGGTCACTTGTACCAGGGAGTGATCCACAAGGTGCCGTAACGTTTCTGACTGCCTACCTAGAGGGTGAAGTTCTGGCCACCCTTGAGGAGAACACCAGAGACTTCCTCTACCCCAGCCTGAGACTGACCCCCCACACCACTGGTTCACAGAGAGAGATTCTGATGAAGAAATCTGTCTCCTTCCCGGTGTGTATCTATTCCACTCACTGTGCTATCATATCTTTGATGCATCTTAAAAGCCAGCGCCATTTTCCTGCTGTTTGCTTGAGGACATAGATTGTTTGGGTAAATTGATCTGCCAAGAGTGTCATTATCTTCCTTTGCCCTCTGTATTTTCATCATTTTAAAAGTTTGGTCTCTCTCTCTCTCTCTCTCTCTCTCTCTATCTATCTACCTATCTCTCTTTCTCTATCTATCTATCTATCTATCTATCTATCTCTCTCTCTCTCTCTCTCTCTCTCTCTCTCTCTCCCCCCCCCCCCCCTCCCTCTAGGGGATCTCTCCCAGAGTCGAATTTTCAACCACGTCCGTTATTGAGGAGTGTGATTTGAAACGTAGTCATTCAGCCATCTCAGTGAGTCGTCTTCTGTATTATATTTTGTTTTTATTTCACCGATTAAGTGAAGATTAAATGGAAGTGTGTTCCACTTAATGTCGCAGGCTTTAGCAGTCTTAAACGGACCGAACTTTCGTCCGTGTGTCCAAGCCCGCAATCTCCTTTTAAAGACACGTGTGGTGTATGGTCATGCTTTTCCCACTGTAGTTGAATCTTTCAACAGTAGGCCTACATGGGGGATCAAAGCGGAAACATATCTCATTCATTTATGTATTTGTTGGAATGTATTTATCGTTTTTTGGTTGTTTTTTTTTTTGTTTTGTTTTTTTACTGTTATTGGAAAAACTGCTGACTTTAAAATGTTTCAGATTTTGATAACATTGCCTGTGGTCTTTACTATGAAGCCCATTGATTTAATGTGTAATGCAAGGGAGATGAGGTGAAAGTGGCTTTTGAGAGACATTGACAGAATGATATGGCGCCTCAGATAGAAAAGCTCCGTCAATCAACCTAATTGTCTGCCCCTATATATCTCTCATCTCTTTGCCTCCTGACATCCCAATGGTTTAACAACACTTTTAAGGATGGGCTTTTCCTGTGCAGTTAATTACACAGTGCTAGATCAGGAGGATTGATATCCAGCTCCTGAGACGTTCCCCCTTTATTTGTTTTGTTTGGAGAAACAGATGGTCTATCAGTTCTTGATTTGTAGATTCTCCTTTAGCTTTTCCATGACTGTGTCCTTTGCATAAAGGGCACCCTGAATACAACTGAATAAAATTTCCATTTTAATGTCTTAAATGGAGAAGATCCTTCGCATCTCTCTCAGGTCTCTGTCACGTTAGCGATGCTATCAGTTTTAGCAGTGTAATGGGTTCGGATATGTGTATCCTTGAACAGGGCTTTTAGGAGGCTGGCTGCATCAGAGTAAAGTGCTCATCCATTTATCAGAAAGCTCAAAGACTCTAACAGCAACCCCCGGAAAACTGCTTTAATTCCAAAGTCAATTTTCTTAGTGGGGAGAAAAAAACATTAACAATATACAACAGACAATGCCAGGAAAACTCGAGACGGGAAGTGTAAAGTTCACAGTCAGGATACAGAATGGATATTAATGGCCTGTTGCTTATGTGCATTGTGTAGCAGGAATTCCTCATGACCATACACGGGTACCGATTACTTCCTGCTGCCTCTCGTCGCGTGTGTCTGCTGAGGGGTCAGGCCAGGCCTGTGTTGACCCCTTCCTGACTGACGGTCGTGCAGGCTGACTGCAGACTGATCTTTCCTCCTTCGCTGTCCTTTACAGTTCCTGGGACGTTCGTCTAGTCCGGGCGCCACTGCTGTCGGCGTCTCGGGGTTTGTTGCCTTTGTGGACGCCACCAGCACAGCACGCTCTTAAAACGGGTCTTTCTGCGTGCGATTTGCACCCGTTTGGAACGGGCGGCGTTCCTGCTTTAATAAGCTACTTGCCGTGCCGGCTTTGTTGTTTCAAGGGCGTGAGACTTTATCTGCTGTTAGCAACACCGGCAGAGCCACTAATCACATCAGACAAGCAGGGCTCGGGTTTTAAAACGAACTCTTTGAGCCTCGAAAAAAAACGAGAAAAGGGAAGACAAGGAAGGAAAGGACAATAAAGGGAAGAGAGTGACTCGGTTTAATTTCATTAGATCAGTTCTCTTCAAATAGCAATCTCTACCAGGATTTATTTCTCTGCTTTTTTATTTATTTGCTTATTGTTTATTAATTTTTTTAAATTACTTCATATGCCTGAATTTTCCAATTAGCATTTAAATTATCCCAGTTTTTTTTTATTTTTTTTTTACATCCATGTAATGCCATTATCATATTAGTCTGAAACCGACCATCAAACGCAATTAACATTTTTAAAAATGTATTTATCTAAGATGCGCCTGCAGGAACCCAGTTATTGGCCCTCCGAATTCTGTTAGACCAGATTAGAGTTATTGGAGTAATTTGCCTGCAAAGGTGAGATTGGAACCCAGAGAGAAGGCTTACATCAGGTCGCCTGTGTTTGGATTGACCTGTCTGAGGCCTGCTGTGAATTAAAGGTCGAACAGTTATGACCGTGGGCTATTGAGACGTGTACAGGTCCTAGCCGGCTAGCTCAAGGAACAGAACAGAAAAGCGTATCCGTGTGTCTTCATGCGTCTGATGCGTGCAGTGGTGTTGATTACTGCGAGCATTTTCAAGCATAGGTCTGAACACACAAATGGCACGTACATCGAAATTCTGAGTGTTCGCTCTGAAATATATGAGTACGTACGTACATCACGTACGTCGGCTAATTCAAAGGCGGCGAGCACAGTTACGTGTGTTTTTCACTGTGCGTCTCTTATCTTCACTTCTAGCCGCGTGGCACTTCTCCCGCTAAGCCTTGCGGTGTCAGAGCAAGCCCTGCAGCAGCAGAGAGGTCGAAACCGGCGCCCCCTTGTGGCTATCGGAGGCCCACGGTAGCCTCGCTGAGCCGATGCCCGTCGCCCTACACCCACCGCAGGATGTGTCAGCTCTCCGAGGAGATGAGACAGCGCCTCGGCCAGCTGCAGCTCGGCCCCTACACGTTCAGGAAGGAGACGGCCCCTCAGCCTCCATTTGTGGTGGGGCAAAGTGGGCGGGTGGGGGTGTTAAGTGCTGCAGATGCAGAAGCAAAAGGACACCAGCTCACGCAACCCCAACATTAGCAGACTGGCCGGAATTCAGAGCTTGCACTGTTTTTGTTGCTGTTGTGTTTTGAGTTTGGTTTTTTGGTTTTGGTTTTCTTGGTATTTATGCTTTTATATATATATATATATATATATATATATATATATATATATATATATATATATATATCAGCTATGTATATCAGCTATGTCTCTGGCCGCTTCTGTTGGCAAGGTGTCGGAAGGTTCCCCCGTCCTACTGATTCCATCTCGGTGTTTTCACTAAAACAACAGGTCCTGAGGTGTAAATATCAAAGCTGTCATGCTATGAAAGGTGAGATTCTGATCCGAACGTCGTGATATCAGCGTGGCATTTTCCATTTCCCGGATCTTTGAAAAGGGGCGGAGCCTTCTGGAAGTAAAGTCCTTGTGTCACGATTATCACGAAGTAAATAAGAGTCAGGCCACGATCAGACCACGATACCTGCTCTCTGCTTGTCAAATTAGCTCAAATATATTATACATGTGCAAGTGAAATCAGTGTGGTCGCTTATATGGGTCTGCTTCATCGGACGCCAGCCGGGCGTGGCTGTCAGATCACAGAAGAGGCACTTTACCTGCTGTCTCGACGATGGCTGACTGAGCCATCTGAGCTCTCTCTGCGTCTGGAAGTTCCTCTGCTTTAACCTTGCGCGTCAGGCGATTAACTCCGGAATGAAAGGCAAACTCAATTGAATAAATAATGCCGCTGAGTCAATGCAGTAATGCAGCACAGCCGCTGAGACGCAGGCTCCACCTTATTTGTCCTCTTCAACAGGGACTTAAACGCTGATTGCTTTCTGTGTTTGCAGGTTCCTTGTAGTCCAAACTCTTCGCCGATCGAAGCCCCCACATCTCCTCCGGCTCTTCTGGCTTCACCCAAGAGAAGCTCCGCGCACAAGCCGTCTGGACGCGGCGCTGAAGCTCTCGCAGGTTCAGACGCACAGGCTGTGCTGTTTTGCATTTTTTTTGTTTTTGTTTTTTCATGCATGTTTTGAAGTATCTTATTTTCAGATGTGAAACTCTCTTGTGGACCTGAATTGTAACTCCTTCACTGTACACACTCACTTAACAGGATTACATTTCTCCACATGAAGCCTGAGTAGTGCGCTGTATCGGAGAAGCTGTGTGGCCAGCGCGTCTTGGTCACGCTGGGGTCATACCCTGGGGTCATACGCTGGGGTCATACACTGGGGTCAAACGCAGGGGCCTTGAGGGGAACTGCAGAGAAAAAGCTCCTGTCTTTTTTTAATACTCTTTACTGCTGGTACTTCAAGATTTTTCATCAAAGTTCTTATTTTTACTCCCTAGACTCTGGACTTTATGGAAGCTTCAGGTCAAAACCTTTTCAGGTAAGTTACATATAAGCACAAATTAAACCACATAAAAAACTTTATACAGGCAAAAATAACTCCTCTCTATCTCCAGGGAGGAGGTCATTCTCTGAGCGGGTGCCAGTTATCCCCTGGAGGAGCGTCTGCGCCGTTACCCAGAAGTCCCGTACGGTGTAAGCCCCCTGCTGACCACTCCACCCCAGTGCCCGGCGGCCACGGAGACCGGAGTCCCCTCCTGAGCCGGCCCTCGCTCAGACAAAGGTAAGATAAACATCAGCTCCACAGCCATGCGGCCGTCCGCCGTCTGCTCACAGCTAAGACGCGATAATGGAATTTCTGTTTTTCCCTCGGAAGCACCATGCTGGTCTCCCATGCTGGTCTCCCAGTGCCCTGGAGCTCCTGCTTGCACCAGTTAAAGGGATCTGCTCACCACAGTGGGCGGCTTTGTGGACGTCACTGAAAAGTTCGTCCTTTGCTTACCCGCCAAATTGTTTATGCTTTGCGGTATCATCTTTTCTTTTTATTGTCGAGCATAATCAATAATCATTGTTTCGTGGCCCTCAGTGAACCCTGGTATGCACATATGGCATGAGATTTATAGAATGGATGAAATATGCAGGTTTCGTTGGGTTATGGCTGTCTTTAGTATTTCAGTATTAACAGTAGGTATGACGTTGTATATTAGGTGATGACAGAAAAATGTCTTAGTATTTCATACACTGTATTGCCAAAAGTATTCGCTCACCTCACTTGACTCACATATGAGCTTAAATGACATCCCATTCCTAATCCAATATGATGTTGGTCCAAGATATAATATTGTCACCTGATCACGCATACCTCCTTTTAATTATTTTTATTTTGGGTGATTGCAAAAACAAATCGTGCCGATATTTCCATAACCACAAGAAAGGCCAGGTCTATTAAAAACACAGACCACGTGGATTTTACCCATCAGAGCTCCTATTTCAAATGGTTTGCTGGCCATGTTTTCAGCCCTTGATCAGAGCTGAAACCTTGGTGACGGCTCGTAACTGCTCGGCGGTGCGAGGGTGGTATGCGGGACCTGTTGAACGAAGTGATTACATGAAAATGAACATGCAGCCCTTCATTCAGACGTGCCTGGTGAAAACATGACATTCTGCTGGACGATATTGGGATGGAGGTTCTGCTTTGGAGATATGTTGTGTAGAAGACCCCGAGACTTCACTCTGACACGCTGAGATTATAGAGCAGACTCCACACGCTTCCCAGGGGCAGACACGCGCTCGCTCTAGACGCCGCAGACACTGGGAAGTGTCCTTTGCTTCCAGGAATTCACATGTGGAAAAATATCAGATTTACATAACCGAAATTCTGCACTGTACCCAAAAAACTTCCCATTATTTTTCACACCTACCACCACCAAACACTACACTTAAACATCACTTTTGTTTATTAGTGTGGCCATTTGACCAGACAGTTCCTACTGAACTGTCAGCGTTCTGATCCAAAGCTGTTGTTTCTCATGCCTCGGGGGGGGGGGGAACTTTCCTGTCCTTTCTTAAAATCTATATTTTTATATTTATTATTTTTTCTGTCTTCGGCCTACATATGGAGGGTAAATAAACTGAAGGGTCCACCTTATGGTGTGTCCCCTATGAATATCCAATTATGTGATATTGACTAAATGTGAAGCTCATAGGAGCAAAACCAAATAAAACGATCTGTAGTTTGATTTTCGACAACACACACGCTGAATCTACTCCCACGGCTTCGAATGACGAAATCTGATGTCCGGTCATGTTTGTCCATTACTTAAAAGAAAAAGACGAAAATCCCTGAGAAAACAAGGGGAAAGGGTATTGATCGCCTTTCTGCAAGATCTAACGCGTCTGACCCAGCGCACAGTTTAATACATTCTGAGAGACCCTTGTCATTGATCTGAACAACAGCCTGCTAAACCAGCAAATGTTTATTTGTTTGTGTGTCTCTCTCTCTCTCTCTCTCTCTCAGACACACATACACACACACACACACACACACACACACACATCCCCTCCTGCAGGGACAGGAGCAAACATTTAAAATCAATAGACAATTTTAAAGCCAGGCGTAAATTGGAGAGTAAATAGCAGGAAATGTGTGATACTTTTGTCTGGATTGAAAGCATGACCAGAGTCAGAGGGCTGCAGATTACGGCCGCTTCTCCAGATCCACCCAATGAGAGAGCAGGCACGTCTTTTGGAAGTCTTTGATGGGAAGTGAAATGATGCCTTGTGAACTTCAGTCCGTCCCTTCTCCACTTGTTGGCTTCTCGTGTGCTAATCGCTGGACACCGCTAACCGTGTGAAGCACAGCCTGGTTTAGGCCCATTACAGTTCAAACACCCTCTCATCTAAATTTAATAGTGTGGGGCTTTTTTTTTTTATTTTTGTGCTCTTCCTCCTCCCCCCCCTTCATTCTTTCTTAATAAAATGCCAAACTGGACTCTGCCTTATAAGTGTCCTCCTGTGTCCATGGCTTAAAAGAACCCTCCACAGCTGTGTACTAGGACATTTTCCCTTTGAACATTTGTCCACGGGCTTCTTAAGGCACGTTTCATGTGTAGCGTCGGGCACACAATATGCGCATGATTTCAGCATTAATGAGACGTGCTTAAATGTGTTTGTGCACATGCATGATTGATCTTCATGGACTCGGTGGAACATGTTTCAAATGTTTGTCATACCATCTATTGTCCGCCCTCATGTCCCAATGCAAGGGACACAGCACAGACTAGTGTTCAAATGTGGTATTACATGATGGTAGCGCATCAGACTGAACACCAGCAGAAATATATAGTGTTTTTTTTTTTTTTTTTGGTGTTTTTTAATCTCATACTCACTGTTTTACAAGCCCAAAATGGGCAAATTAGATGGATATGTTAACGATAAATGTTACTAATTTGTGACTGGAAATTAATAAAACCATTAGCCGTCGTCAGAAGAACCCCCACATCCACACACACAGCCAGGAAAGCCGGCATCCATCACGTCCATCTTTTACTCTGTGCAGGTTTCAGAGCACCTCCAGCCCCTCCCAGTGGGAGCAGATCCACAGCCGAGTTCAGCGGGTCTTACACACTCACTCCCCCCGCTGCAAGCTGTCCTTCGTAAGTAGCCACCGAGGTCACTGGGCTTCTGTCCCAGCCGAACCCAAACACCGCGTAAACCTGCTGCCCGTTGACCTTCACGTTCTGGCCCCACAAGCCGACGCGGGAGACGCTTAATAAATCCCGCGTTCGACCGCCGTGACGGTTCATTCAAAGCGTTTTTTAAATTAGACTGTTTGGTGAGAAATTTACAGTTTTTTGCAGCTGTGAAAATGCTGCAGTATAGGTTTTTTTGTCAAGGTACAGACTAAAAAAAAAAATGCCTGAATTCAGACTCGGGTAAACGCTCCACTGCCTTGGAACAATTTGCATGTGACTGACCTCGTCTGGCTGCTCCACAGATTGCTACTTCCTGAACTGTCATCATTTACCATTAGTTGCACACGTGCCCCCTTTACCCCACGTGTCATACACTTGCTGTGTGGTTTCCTATCCATCGTCTGATTCTAGTACTAGTCACCTTGCAACCTTTCGATTGACATCCACTAGCTGGTGGCCCCAGAGGGTTCACCCTTCTGAAGCCGATTCATCGCAGCGCGTCTTCTCCAGGACCTTCTCTGTAAATCTGCTTTTGTGACAATGTGATTAAAAGTGCTGTCCATATAGATTAGGTGAATTAAATAGATGGATAGATAGATGGATAACTGATGAATGGAGACGCGGACCTGTGTAATGGTTTCCTAGCAAATGAATGCAGTAATCGCCTTCTGTGTTTGCTCATGTGTTCCCCCCCTCATCATTCATACCCTGTTGAGTTCCTTGTCTTATGGAGATGTTCAGCACTGTTCAAACAGATCATGTTTAAACGCACCACTTCCCCTGTTTTAGTCACTGGGATGCAGTGGCAAATTTGAAGCACAAGCTTGCTAATTACCCCCCTCCTCCCCAAAGATCCTCAAAGTGTGTTTGGGGGTGTTTAAACACATCTTTTCATACACTAATCAGAGACGGAATCTGCATTTTAGATTCCGCTACAGCCACCAGACTTTTCCATTTTCCCCATGAATAAAAAAAATGCAGCGCTGAACATCCTGCCGTGCGTCTCCCCACATCTGTCTGCAGGAGGAGGCGCGGGAGAAAGGAGGAGCGACCCAGAACACCCGTGCTGCTTCCTGCTACCACACGGCGTGCGGGAGCCAGACCGAGCCTGCCGGCTACACGCGGCCATGCAGCCCGCCGAGGTTCACCTTCATCCTAAAGAACACACAGTTGTTTGAACACGGGCTCACTGGCTCCCATAACACACACCTTAGAGATCTATGGGCAGAATTCTAAGTTCAGCTGATCATTTCATGCTTGCTCAGTCCTTTAACACGAGTTTCAACTCTAGTAAACACCCACGCAAAACAAATGGAATCAATTGTGAATGTTATGTGCGTTCAGGCTTACAAAGTTAAGACGTTCACAAAACGTACAGCCTCTCTCGGCGCCGACCGCATCGCAGTCCCGACAGAAAAGCCCCTTCCTCCAGGCGCCAAATGAGGAGGAAGTGAAGCAGAAATGGAGTTGATGGCTCTTTGACCTCAGTGGGCAACCACTCTCGTCCATATTTAAATAACAGCCACTCCAAAATACTTGCATTTGCATAATCACTATTTGGTCTATTTCATAACCATTTTTTTGCATATTTGCATATTATTGGCATTAAGGTGGTTGGAGATAAGTGCACCCTGTGGTGGAGTCATGGTGCTGCCCCACTTTCTCCTCAGCAGGAGATAATGCTCCTCTTGGCACGTCCAGGAGGAGCAGTGGAAGTGCATCTGACATTTAGTTTGCAGCATCGCTGTGACCCGATATGCAAGTTTCCAAACAGCAGCTCGGCAGGGTGTGGAGGAAAAACTCAAGGGGTGATGGCGTGCTAACGCGAAGAGGACACTCAGCATATGTGGTCAGGATTAGAGCAGAACGGTGCCCTACGGAGAGAGGAGATCCTGGCTATGCTTGACCTTGTTTTGAGGTTTTGTAAATTAGCAAACTATTGCGTTTTTTTTTAATACAAGGGTGTTTCTTTGATAAGTAGGATTGGTATAAGATGAATGGTGAAAAATCTCCACTTTTGAACAACAAATGTGGAAGAAAAAAAAGAGTGTAAATAGTTTTTATAGTCACTGTGAATTACAAGTGAACCAACTTTTCCCTTTAAAATAAGGCCCATTGTGCTTTACTGCAAGACATTCACACTTACCAGAATGAAATTTATCTCCACCCCTCCCTCCCCTCTCCACCCCTCCCTCAGAAGAGTTGTTGCAGCACCTTTATGCAAAGTGTAAATAATAAACAAAGCTAGTGTTGCATGAACTGACAATCCTGTTCAAGCTGTTGTAGTCCAAGGCAAAGTGACCAAAATGTTGGGGAAAGGTACAGCAGAATGTCACACTGTCGCAGTAGTCACAGGGTCATCCATCACCCAGGCCAGCAATCAGGAACCGCTTATCTAAACTCAACAGCTCAAATGAGGTTACATCGTCTTTGCTGTAAGAAAAAAAAAAACCCTATTAAAACTGAGTAACTTTCAAATCAAATCAAATGCACTGCAGAAACCAATGTTTCCCATGTTGCAGGGTCGTTCAAGGAGAGCCATGTGTTCATTTAGATAACGGAACATTCTGGACCAACGAAGCAGCCAAATACCGTGGAAAGCCCCACCGAGAGGTGTTTGAGGACAGCCTTGGCAAGATCTACAAGAACCTGTATAGAAAAGCATCAAGTTCCCTGTGACTCACAAAGCAGCTGGACATGGTGACTAATCTGAGGAGGCTTCACCGCTCCATTTTGCCAGTTTGCGTTTCTTAAGCCTTTGCCAACATCCAGAAACCACGCAAGGATACGGAGGTTCTTGTTCTGTCGACTGATGAGAATCGTGAAAATTACCTGCCACTGTAATGAAAGCTTACATCCATGTGATAATGAAGCTGGTGCAGTTTTCTGAACAGATAAAACGCAGAGACCTACGAGACTGGCTTGAAGGATTTATTGGCAATGCAGTCAGGCAGTGAGTCTGATCTTGTCTTACAGAACAAACTCTTTGATCCGGCTCTGGGATCCTCCCACACCGGTGGTTTTCATTCGGAGAAACAACAGAAACGCAAGCACTAAAGCCAGGAAATGTTTAACTTCTTGCTGTTTTATATCTTAATTAATTTTTTTTTTAAAGCTATTAATTTGTTACAATTTTTGTGAAACACCCCATGTTGCATTAAAAAAATCTGTCAGAGAAACTACATAATTTTAGTCAAAGACATTCTGACCAAGCTACAACACTTGCAAGTACATGTTAAAACCAGAATCTCAAGTGTAAAACTGATCTTACATCATTTCTTTTTATTCATTTTATGCTTCTTCTTCTTATTCATCCGTCCAGCCGCCTCTGCTGCCTTTTCTGCCATGATCTCCTGGTATTTTCTCTTGTTAAAGCTGAGAAAGTGAAATAGGATATTGTGATGGTGCAACTGTTAAATCCAATAAAGGCTTATTAACCTGTAGTTCACAGCTGGCCCTTATGCTCAGAGCCACAGCCTAAACTGCCCACCTTCTGAACTCTGCGTCAGCCAGCAGCTCCTCCATGATGGTCTTCTTCCTCTGTTTCTTCGGGATTCTGGAATGATAGAAGTCTACTGGGCTATCAACCACCGTTCCAACCTGCGGAGGAGAAAAACTTCATTTAAGGCCGTTGGTGCAAGCCAAGATTGTACAAGCACCTGAACTACTTACATAAAGGCAGCAAGGTGGCTGCAAAAAAGAAACAAAAATGTACTTCTGACACACACACACAGGTTTGTGGTTTAAGAAGTAGTGTGAGCTGTGACCTGGAAGTATTTGGGGAGTCCCTCTCTGTCGTTCTTCTTGTAGAAGCGTTTGGGGTCCATGGCTGAGCGCATCTGCAGGGCCTTGAGGTCGTTCCTCAGTTCCTCTGTCATCTCAGGAGCTCTCATGTTGAACCAGCCCTCCCCAGTGGTCTTGGCTCTCTCCTCCTAAACATGGCAGTTTACCATTTTCATTTTGCACCATTATTTACAGTGATTTATTATTTTTTTTTACATAGAAATGTCGTCTCAGTATGTCGGGTGTACAGATGTCAGTTATCAGGCGCCATCCGTTTCAGAAGAGGGACCAAACTCCGCCCACCTTGCGCTTAAGTTTAGCTGCATGTTTGGACTCCTTGTACGGTGGAACAGCGTCTTTCTTCTCAAAGTCTGCAACAATGATGCTCTTCTTCAGCAGCTGCAGAATGGAATATTAAGATTAACCCAGTACAAGTCAAATATGCATCTCACAAACCACATTTACCTTTCCAGGTTAAGCGTTGCTCTTCAGTTACTGTATGAAGTGTAGTGAGCAGATTCCTCCTCCTCACACAGCAGAGGTAGTGGAGGGGTAGGACCAGCCTGGGTCACCCAGGACAAGTTGGTCTGCTCCATCCTTCCTACCATAATCCCCCCTCTGCCAAATTCACATCAGTGCTGCACTGACATGATTAGAAGTGAAGGTTGAAGAGTTCAGCTCATCCACATCCATCCGCAGAGATGCTGAAGGCTGCGGCCCCATTGGATGTTCTGTATGTTGCCATTGACCAATGCTAACCGTGTGCTATTTCGTACTTCCAAAAATGGCCAGTGGCCCAACTGGGCCTAAATCCGAGTCTTAGTGTGCATCTAAAGCTCTTTCATCACATTCATGCCTTCAATCCCTATTAGAATCAAAAGGTTGATTACCTGATCCTGATTCTTCTGGTCTTTCAGTTTTTTCAAGTTGTTGGAGACGGACTTTGATTTGCTGCCATCAAAATTGATATATAATCCACCAAGCTGCTTCACTTTCAGACCCGGATCAATGGAACTGGACAACTCTGTCCTGTAAGAAAGCGGTGAATAGATGTAGCAGGTTATCAGTCAAGAAAAACAGGTATTTATTTGGAAAACTGGTAAGGGGAAAATTCTTACAATGCTGGTTTTCTGTTGGTGAAGAGTGCTTTTGAGTCTTCGTCATCATCATAATCATCATCATCATCTCCCTCATCATCAACAAACTCATCATCGTCAGCTTTAAAATCATCAGTATGGTCATCCCCTTCATGGGGTGTGTCATCAATGTAGTACTTCTTGCAAGGTTGAAGCCCAGGGCGAGTGTCAATAACAAACAGGGAATTACTGTGTGGACAGTCTGCTTCCCCCGATTGGCCTGGCTGGCTCTCCTCAGAGGACACGACTTCAGCATCACTCTCAGAGTGCTCAGCATCCACCTCGCATCCCTCCTCTTCACTCTCATCCTCGCTGCTGTCCAACAAACTCAGTCCTCCTTTGACAGGTGTTGTCTTGAGCCTTTGGGCATTTGAGCTACAAGAAGGTCCTTCCTCCTCAGTCAGTGATTGGCCCATATCTTCATCCTCAATCTGTGATTGGCCCATATCTTCATCCTTAGTCCAGTCTTCAGACTTATGACTGACAGCATCTGCTGACGCATCTACATCCATGGGTTGTTCTTTGTCCATGTCATGTTCTTCATCTTCAACCTGACCTGCCGTGTCACTGTCTGTCACCGTGTGGTCAGCCACACAGCCATCTAGGACTTCTGCAGCCTCTTCACTAATCTTGCTACCATTCTCAGCTACTTCAGAAGGGTCTTGGTCTACTCTACTAGCAAGATCTCCCACAACCAACTCAGGTTTGTACTCTGTAACCTCTACTTTGTCTTCTGGCTCATTGAACATCGTCACAATATCACCTGACTGAGAACATTGCAAATGAGGCTCCTCTCTGACATTACCATCATTCTCATTCTTTTCTTGTACTTCGGTGCTGTGGTTCTCCTCCATACAGACAGTCTCTTGTCTGCTCTCAGATTCAACCATCTCTACCCCTGCACCGCCACTAGCAGCGTCACCGTCATCAAACGTTAGAGTATTATCCCCTTTGCCATCCTCAGAAATCAAGCGTTCCTGGTCAACATTAATAACTGTTTCATTGGCTTCTTCATCTTCTGTGTCTTCAACGTCCTCCCCGTCAGACGCAGCTGGACTCTCCTTACTCTCCATTCCTACACCCTCGGAGGCCACTGAAGGTGCATCAGGCACATTGCTCAGGTCTCTCGTTTTGCTTCTCGTTCTGGAAGCAGGAGCCGCACGGTTGCTGCTGGCTGTGCCAGTTTGGCTACTGCAGGCAGTGCCCTTGGCCTTCAGGGAGCACGGGCTATCCACAGAACTGTAGGCAGTCGCTACTGATTCTAAATCAGAGTCGACAACATGAGCTCCACTGCGAGTGGTTCTGCGGGGACTCGTGCTAGGGCCAGACTGACATCCCTCAGAGTCATATGGCTGGTTCTCGTCTGCAGTTCTCGCTTTGCTTCTGTGTCTTAAGGTCCTGCTGGGCCCAGAAGAACCAGAAGCTTCGGTGGTTTCACCCTCCTCCAAGTGGATGGGGATGGGCTCCATGGGCCTTGCCCTTCTGAGGCGCGTGGATCTGCGCAGAGAGGATCCCTGAGGACCAGACATTGCAGAGGAGCACGAGTCAGCCTCCGAGGGGTTGGCCTCTTCTGGGGGAACAGCCGTCCTCCTGCGACTCCTGGTGATCATGCGAGTGTCTATAACTTTGGACAGAGATACTACGGAGCTGCATGAGTCCGCCTCAGACTCACAGTTGTCCTGGGAGTTGGCGGATTCTGCCAGGACTGAGGTTGGTTTCTTTCGGCTTCTCGTGGACCTGCTGACAGGATCTGAAGAGCAAGATTCCTCTTCAGATGCTCCGCGTTCAGCAGTGGCCGCAGGTGTCGCTTGGGCTGCCGCGCTGTTCCTGGTCCGGGTCGGGTTAGTGGCAGCGACTGCCAGGATGCCCGATGCTACGGAACAGCAAGATTCGGAATCCGAGACGTCCGCTTCGTGGTTGGAGTCCGTGGGAGCACATGTGGAACTTCTGGTGTCTCTTTTAGGTCCGCTTGATGGTTCCGATAGGGCTTTGCTCTGCCCTTCTGCATTATCCTGCTGAGAATCCGAGGTTTGTTTGGACTCGTTCGTCGTCGTCACTGTTCTTCGTCTTGTTATCCTGGTGGTGGGAGTGGCCTCCTGTTGTGTTAAAAATCAAACGAACATCATAACATTGTGCTATATGCTTAACACGTATCATCAAAACTTATAAGTGATTCATTGGAGCTGCTGAACTAACCATGCATCAGCAGTTTTACTTATATGGCAAGAGATTATAGACAAGCAAACTAGGTTGGCCATCCGAGACAACTAACCTTAGTGGTTTATGGTGTGAATACTTGCTCGGAACTGCTAGAGTCTCTGACAAAAAAAATCTAAAGTTTTGCTTGTATTTGTTTATTTAATGGGGACACCACAATAATCACAGTCGTTAAGTCAGGATAAAAAAAAAAACACTAAAAGGCACATTATCATCTCCAGTCCCTGTTTGGGTGGATGTTGAAAAATACAACTTCACACACACCTTAATGTCACAAAGAAGCATTAAAAGTACAAGAACACGAGGCTTAGGAACATACAAAACACGTAAAAGTTATACCGATCAAAAGCAACAAACACGAAGACAGATAATGTAATTAAAAGTTATGTTGGCACGTGTGGTTATCCAATAACTATGTTCTTAGATAATGACTTTAAAATAAAGGACCACAGACATGGCATTACAGTTATGGGCATGGCAATAGATTATGTTTGCCTCTAATCAATACTATTTCTCAATTCATCACAGCAATGAGCTAGTTAGCTAACCTAGTTTCGTTAGCTTGCCAGCGAATTACCTGGCTACCGAGCAGTAAAATGTACTGCATTTCAATATTTTTCTGGCCTGTTTCTCGGCTACTACCATGGAACGAGTTGATGAATATACCGCAAATCGCATGGAGGTCGGAAAATCAGCTAATACATACCGCTTTTAGTACAGTTTCCTCATTTTTGGCTGAAGTGCTCAAGCATGTCCCTCTTCTGGTGGCCACCATCTTGCCGACGAACATGCGCGTACATTCGGGTTTTTTTTTTACACGTGCTCTCCGGTCACCAAGGCTCGACCAATCAACTACACGAACCATTCATTCGATCAAGACATTCGAAAGAGATGACATGGAATCTTACGGAGCGCAATTTCATGTTTTACTACTACGACATATTTCATAGTGTAGAATTAAAAGGAATAGCTGAGAGCCGGCTTTGAATTTTAGATTTATAAACCCAATTAAAAACATTGTACAGCTTGCGTAAGAACAACGAGAAAAGAAATTGCATGTACAGTACTGAAAGATCTTTCTGGATCCAAATATTTCAATGGTGGCCACAATGAATAAATATACATAAGCAAATATATATATATATATATATTTCAGACAATCAATTTGATACTCGAAAGCAAACCCTTCAAGTGTGGAATTTTCCAGTGTTATTTACAATAAACCCAAGCTTTTCATGTCATGCATGATTTCAGCATGAGTCTAGGGTTCTATTAAATATTTGTCTTACATATGTAAAGTATTTAACCAAGCCAGATGCAACAATGGAATATCAAAATCTATAAATGAGAAGTCATGATCTATTACACATTTTAAGAGTAGTAAAATGACACAAAGCAAAAGCAGGAAAAATGAGTGAAATGGAAAAAAATGAATATCTAATCATCTATAAAAAATCATTCTTAGTAAACTTTTAATAATGTATCATTTCTATATATGGTCTTTAGTGGCATCTTTCACTGCCAACTGAACTGTTGGTGTATACCACACTAGAACTGCATCAAATCTGTTTTACCTCAAAGTTTAGTGTTTTTTTTTACACCAGACACATCTCCACCCCCAATGTGGTCACTTTTTACCCTGCTAAAATGACTTCCAATCTTCTGCAGCATGTAGTGTTTCTGTTTCGTTTCTGCTTTTCGCAGATCCAAGATTACTCAGAAAATGACAAAAACAACCCCAAACCAAAAGAGGCACTTGACCACATTTGAGCGCAGTACTCACAGTACACAGTCACTCTCTGCTATCTGTTACATTATGTAAAATGTAAACTTATTAGCATAGCCCAGGCTGCAGTGGAGTAGGTCAGAATACTAAGGTTGGACAACATCCTGTTCATGTCTAAGCAGTGGTGCTCATTTCACAGCATGGTTCGGGGGTCAGCTAAAGTTTAATTACCACCACAGTGGACGGTAACTGAAATCCAGACCAAATTTCAATTTTTGCCAAATGTTTTTCTGAGTAGCAAGCTAAATATCCTTGCGTTTCTGTAAGTTCTGTAAATGTGGCAGGCAGGGATTTTCCGCGACCCTGGGAGATCCTACTGGGCGTCCTTCCTTGCGTGAACGAGGTAACCTTTGGCTTTGATGATGCCTCGGCTCTTGACGATTATGGAGTAACGCAAGACCCACTCCAGCCTCCAGTCTGCCACCTGCAGGTCGTGGCAACTCTCCTGCACAGCTTCCTGAAAGCCTGCTGCACTGATCAGCTCTGCAATCAAACACCGTTAGTCAGACTTGTGCAAGACGCTGGACACTGTGCCGCAATCACTGCACAGGGACTGCAAGTTCACATTTGTGGCTCAACTCATTGGCTCCTTAAGAGTGGTGGATTTTTTTTCCTTATGGGTGTTTATAACTGCCATTTCTGAACACACAACACTAAACACAACATCCTTGGCATGACTGGCACTTATAACTTTATCCAAATGCCCTCCAAAAAATGGCTAAAGAATCGAATATGTTACACGCAGTTTTAAAACAGCACGTTGTTTATGCAGCTGATATCCTTAAAGATAAGCTGGCTGGGAAGCAGGAAACAGTTAGCACCTTTGGAGTCACTGTGTGTCAGCAGTTGGATGTCGAACTCCTTTGCAAATGCAGTGAGGTCTGGGGGCATTACACAGCAAGAGGCCAGGTTCACCTGGTTACTGCTGGGCTTCACCTGAACAAGACAGCAAACGCACGTTCAGGCTTTTCGTACATCACGGCACAAATGAAAATCAAAATAACCACAGCATTTTAGAACATCTGAACATCAATATCTAATACTTTCAACATCTAATAATAGTAATATCGAATAATAATAATCTAATCTAATACTTTCAAGTCTTTCAACATCAACATGCTGTGGTGAAGTTCTCCAGGTATCAGTGGGGTCTAGTGCGGTCACTCCTACCTGTGCCCAGTTGTAGAGCTGTTCCAGCAGAGTCTTGTCCAGGTCGGAGGTGCCGATGGCAGCTGCTTTCTGACCCTGGACGAGTCCCTCCAGCTCCGCCCACATGGGCTGCAGGTGAGCTAGAGTGAGACTCTCTCCCTCAGGCAGCGGGGGAGGGGCAATGATCACAGAGTCGAACTGGGACACGCCCAACGACACACACGCTGAATGAGAGTAGGGGGAGCAGACACCATCAGCCACAGTATCACCATAAAGCAGCAGATGAGCAAGAAATCCAAAGAGGAATGCCAAAGTAGTTCAGAGAGCATTACAAAGGCTACAGTATTTCATCAAGTTGCAAAAGTGAGAGGAAAAATTTCTAGGTCTGCTACATAAGAGACATTTATCCAAGATATTCTAGATTGATTATGAACAGCTTGTGGTGACTGGAACATACCCATATCCACAGCATTTCTAATGGACGGACAGTCAGACTCGCTAAGAAACAGCTTGACTGTAGAGAGAAGAAAATTGCACATGATGACAGTGGCAGTCAAAACAAGTTCATCTGCAGATCAAGGATGAACATTGCGTACCAGATACTTTCAGTTCGTCTCTTTCCTCTGGTGTGATGAGCTCGGTGTTCTCTGGAACTGTGCAGTCCAGGATGGAGGGCAATTCCTATCGGATACAGACCAAACGAACGCTGAACAACAAGACTGCAAGTCCTGCAGAACTTTAATGACCTCCCTCAAGAAACACCTCCCCAAGATCTGGGGTGAATTTGGACGAAATAGTAACTGCTTGAAACACTTGGATGAATTTAGCGTCACACATTTATCTTGAATCTTGAAGCATAATTGCTGCTATGAGTGAAAAGTGCTATATAAATAAACCCGCCTTGCCTATGAGTGCTCAAACACAAAAGCAGGTTTCTTCAGATATCGTGAAATAGACTCAATGGCTCCAGTCAGCAGAAGATTCAGGGACCAACACTCTCCTTTTACAGTACTTACAGGACATTTATGGCAATGACACATGCACTCTAGGCCAAACTACTGCAGCAAACAAAGTTTGTCATGGTAGTTTGTCACCCATCGTGTAAAATTGCTGTACATGTGTCTATATATGTATAGAAATGTCTGTAAAGCATTTCTAGTCTGGGTCAAAATTGCCCCATTTGTAGACTGCAGTGTTCCGGCATGTGGGCCAGAACTGGGCCATCACACATTTACTGTTTGGGACAGGTCAGACACAACGCATGCAGCAGGGCTGAGCAGTACTGATTGATCCATATGATTTCCATGCACTACTGGCGCAACACCTGATTTCTCTTATTTGATCACCTAGTGTGAGTCTTCCAGGGGTCTAATAGTTGGAATGGGTGTGGTCCTCCAACACTATGAAACTCAGTTCAGATGAAACGACCCAGCCCGACACAATCATTTAATCACACAATGGGCACTTAGCTACATAAGAATGAGCCAAGTGTTATAGTGCCTACTGTCCAAAGCAACCTGTTTTTCAATTCTCATTCACACATTCTTAATTATAAGCAAGCTCCACCACTTGTTGTCTTTGTTATCAGACTGGGGGTGGGGGGGTTGTAAACACTTACTGTTTCGAGTGTTGGCCGTATCGTCGCAAACCATTCACCGAGTGTTGCTTTGATACAGTCTTGAAGCTGGGAATGAAGTGATATAATACAACTGCAAGGTTACAGAACAGCATTCTATCACTACGCAGACAACACGCTCTTTTCATATGTTAGCAGCTATACCTTTATATACAGTAAAATCTTGGCTTTGGGGCTACTTGTAATCGTGCTGCTCTTGACTTGGAGGAAGTTCAGTGCCTGCTCATGAGTGCCTTGCACCGGATGTGGCGGGTTAAAGTAAATTACACTAATTTTTAAAGTTTTAATGCTCGTATAATTCATGATGTAGTATCAAGGCTTTTTTCCTCAGACCTCGCTAGCTAAATTACACATTTGTATGTAAATTAAACATACGCTCGTATTGTGTAATGTAAAACGCAACTTAAAGGGGGGGAATTGTTCTTGGTACAATACTGCTTTTACGTTCGGGCCTCGCACTATGTTCCTGTTACTAGTTACCCAACGTTATCCAAGTTAACTAAGCATGCCAGTTACGTTAGCTAGCTGCTTAGTTAGCTTAGTCAGCTAAATCACCTGACTAGCTAGTATAATGCTAACTACGCTACTTAGACTTCCTAGACGTAGCTAGGAAATTTAAATGGACACTTTTGGACTAACGGTTAACTCAACATCCAGCATCACATATTAACCTAATCGCCGAGTAGGTTTATATCCAGAAGCTATTGCTAGCGTGTTAGCTCTTACTGTATGGATCATTGATGTGTATAGCGGTTTTCCTGTATTAATGCCTAGCTAGTTGTATAGCTAACACTTAGCTACATTACCGAAATAAATAGCGAGTTAGCTCGTGTAGCTAAGCTAGCTAACTCACCCGACGACTCTGCGAAGCTCGAGATCTCTCTTCGCTAATGACGTAACAAATTGAACTATACCTGCGCTTCGCAGGAGATGCACGATAAGCTAGGTGCAGTCGACCGTGCATGATGCCTTTACTTGTACTAGTCCGAATGTAAGTCAAAGCTGAGTTAATGTTATCAGCAAGCTCAGTTACCTCCTCACTTGGTGAAGATGGACATTTCTTCTTGAGTCGACTCCGGTTCACTAAATTGCCTGTGTGTAGCTTCAGGGTCGTTGCATTATCGATTAACAACTTCGCGTTGACACGATGCTCCATATTATTCCGGGTGTGGGTTAAAAAAAGAAATGCCGGAGTGTCTTCAAGTCTATTAGCTGGTAAGCTAGTAATGTCAAAATGGCTAAACAGACTGCGATTCACTTTATCTTTCAGCTCATATAAATAGTAGTTCTGTACTAAGATCTACATGTAGCTACCGGTTTGACATGACTTTGCGTTTGCAGCCTGCAGTAGTTCATTCAGTGAAGTACCAAAGCGAAAATCAAAAGCATGCCCCCACTAGTCAAACAGGATCCATTGGAAAACCTGGTTTGGAATTGAACCGGTTCCACTGTCTATGGTTGAAACTATTGCATTGACCATGGTCACCATGACGTGGCATATTAAAGCACAATTTTTAAAACCAGACTGTTAGCACAACATAATACTAATATAATAATATAATACAATATAATAATAAAACTTAGTTAAAACATATTGAAGATCATACTTCATTTATTTACAATATAATATCATTGTTCTTGAGTAACATATTTTCTAAATAAGCTTTCAGACAAACACTGAAATGCTATGGTGGTACAGACCTGACCTTTTTATGCAAAATGAAGCTTTTATCATATTTGATCTTTGATGAACATACACAGGATGCTGTTGGTCATGTTTGTTTAAGTTGTTTGTAGAAGATGCTGCACATTCAATACATTAGTTTACATTAATATTTTACATAAAGATTCCATTAACTGATATTATTTTGCACACCAGGTAAGTTTAACAAAGCATGGATTTCTGCTTTAAAATATTTACCATGTAATCTTCAACACTGTAACCTTTTTTTCTTCCCAACTATGTCCAAGTGTATTTCACTGTTTAATTTCCCATAGACAGCACTGAGGAACATTAACCTAATACATGTGTTAGTTACTATATTAATACTGTTCACAACTTGTAAATGACATTAGTTGAAGGAAACATAATGTAAACTGTTACCTATTAATGAAAGCATCTGATCATCATAGTATTGTTTCTGTGTTTCTGTAAACAAGTTGTAGTTTGTAAACAGCCCAAAATTAAACTGGTCTATTCATGTCCTAAATATGGCTATATATGTACCTGAAGTATATTTCCAAACGGTAATTAAATATTCATATATATAATTATTAATTATATTAAGCTCAATAGGAAACTAATTTTAAAGAACGTAATTTATAAAACCTAACTCTAAATGTTTTTTTAATTTGAGAAATGTCAGAAGGGCCACATCTTGTTTGCAGCTACACAGAAGCATCAACATGAAGAGAATCCTCATCCTGCCAGTTCTTTTTTCAGCAGACAAGCATTTTGCGTGACAGTCTTTTGACTTTCAGAAGTATCGTCTGTACTTTAGGATTAATTAAAGACAAATGCAAGAGAGGAAAGTTGAAAGGTCACTGATGCCTGTTCTTAACAACTGGGGGGCTTGCTACATTATTGTTTATCTTGTGTACACTGCATAATGTTGAACAATTATGTATTTAGTATTAATTCAACAGCATGAATTTAAGCTGTCTTGATTTTCAAACAGCTGAATATCATGGCTTGAAATTTCTAAATGAACACAAAACACTTGGAGTGACAGAGACATTTGGCAGGTATTTGCCGTATATTTCCAAAGCATCCTGCTGTCAAGCAAAGTAGCCCCAAAGAAAGACGTTGACTGTAAGCAAAATGAGGGCGTTGACGTTGCAGACGCTCCTCCAGACGGGCTCCTCCTCGATGCTGGTCAGCTTCTTCTCCAGGGCCTGCTGCTCCTCGCTGCTCAGCTGCGGCCGCGAGGCCTCGGACAGCCCACACAGCCACATGCCTGTGCGTTTGCAGCATGCGGGACTATCCCTACTGTGCTCCTGGCCTGAGTCTACAGAGTTAGAATTCGTGGGAGGTGACAGGCCCACCCAGGGATCATACAGATCCACACGTGGCCGTTTGCTGTGTCTTGTCCACCAGGTCAGTCGAACGAGCTGTGGAGAGATTCAGGTTCATCGTAAAGGTCGTAAAGGTCAACTATAAATAAATACATGTCACAGATGGACTTCAGACTGGAAATGTACCGGCTCCTGTATTACGGTTTGACACTTTGCAGGATATTGCCAGAGGAGAGGTGTAAAGTATGAGCAGGTCAAGGTTGTGCATGTGTGGGGAGACGGAGGGAGCTTTACATGTTCCTCTGGGATGGGAGCAGTGCACAGGCTCACTGCTGTGATGATGAGGGCTGTCAGGGCCAGCAGGACCAGAGCAAAGTAGAGGTAGTGCACGTCCTTCAGCAGGGCGGGCCGCAGGTCCTCCTGCCCACACGAGGGTGTGCCATAGGCAAACTCCATTACCATACGGACCAAGCCCACCACCAGCCCCACCATTAGGCCCCAGAATGCACCCTGCAGGTTGGACAGACAAAGATTCTTAGGGAATGTCATTCACATGGGATGCTTGTGAAGTTTAACAGTTAGACAAGTAGGACATCTATTGTTTCAGTCTGAAGGCATTAAATACAGAGAGAGCAGCATATATTTGTACAGTGATTTGAACTGCTAAGGAGCTTGAATAAAAGCAATTTCAAAACTAACTCACTACTATATTGTCATAATGATTAGCCTAATAAAGGCAAAGCACAATGATCGGATGATATCATCATTTCAGCGAACCATAAGGATATCATACATGTTCATTCACTCGACTCCAGAAAATGGCCATAATAAACACTGCAGTGATGGGAGGAGCCAAGTAGCTGGTTATGGCCTGAATGTAGTCAAACAGCTGCCCGCTATTGGCTGACTGGATGATCGGAATCCATAAGATGCTCAGAACCACCAGCACCAAAATGAACACCCTATGGACACAAGTCACAACAGGCTGTTGGGTCAGGGTAAAGATAAAGATAAAGGAGTGGTCCTGATGCTGGACAAAAAAGATATCTAAGCAAATAAATTAGAAAGATTAGAAAACATGTGTTATTTAATACAGTAATATGCGACGGTCTTCCCATGTTTACAGTAGAACTGCCCTAACACCACAGTCACACATCAGAGGTAGGAGCAGACCCTTCATTAGCACCGTGCTGACTCGAGTGCCCTCGGGAGAGAGGGGAAGTACCTGCCCACCACCATGAGCTCCCTCTCGGAGGCCTGACGACGCACACGCCCCCAGATGTCCATGGTGAAGAGGGTGCTGCTGCTGTTGAATATGGAGGTGAGGGAGGACATCAGAGCAGCCATCATCACTGCGATCATCAGCCCCCGCATCCCTGCAAGGAGTGGATGGACAAGAGGAGGAAATACGGAGGGGGAGGGAGGGAGAGAGAGACAGGGAGTGAGAGGGAGAGAGGGAGTGAGAGAGAGATAAAGAGAGTGAGGGAGAGAGAGAAGGAGGGAGAGAGAGAGAGATAAAGAGATAGAGGGAGAGAAAGAGTGAGAAAGAAATGCAAAATACAGAAATCTGGATGACATGCATAATGTAGAGTTTGTACACATTGATGTGCGTTTGTTATCCTGTTTGTATTCATGGTTTCATTACTTTAAATTTTCCCATGAACTCATGGTCCTGACTGATGGAGAAGGCCGTCTTACCAACAGGCATGAGCTCCACGACTAGTTTAGGGTAGGCAATGTTCGAGCAGCCAACAGTAGCACCGCAGATCTTAAAGCACTGATCTGGATCCACACACCCCACGTCATCTGTGGCATACATACACACAACCAAGTGTGTCAATACAAGTACATCCACTGAACAGTAACACCTCTTACCAAGAGTTAACACCTGCTATGGCTTCCAGCATTCCATGAGACGCAAGTGGAAAGCGATTAGACATGCCTGGGTAGAGTGCTCTGCTGATCATGCCTGGCATGACGATGAAGAACATGGGCAGGGTCTTCAGGTAACCTCCCAGTACTGAGCCTCCTTTGGCATGTGACAGGTTTTTGGCAGACAGGGACCTTTGGACTATCACCTGTAGATGGCAGATTGCAGCACTAAATGCTGATGGCCATCGGTATCACTTGTTCCCAGCCGGAAGCTGCATTCTCAGGAGAGAGAACCTGGTGCTCAGACAGAAGGACGCGGCCAATGGCCAGAGCTTCAGGCTATATTGTTACAGTATACTGTATATCATCTTTTATACATTTACACAAGTCAAACTAGATTTCAAATTCAAAAGACAAACATTACAAGCAACGTAAAACTAAGAGTAGATTAAGAGCAGGCCTCTTTAACGCGTGTGTCTATGTCACTGATGGGTTTATCTCAGCTGCACTTAGCACCTGGTCGGTGCACCACACCCATGTGGCTAGCACGGTGAGTCCGAAGAGCAGGCCCGGCCAGGGCAGGTCTCCCGTCAACGGGTCCCGGAAGATGTGGAAGGCATCGGGTCGAGGGAGGTGGCAGGTTGTGTTAGGGACAGTGATGTTCGGCACGGCTTTGCTGTACTGCTCCAGCAGGCCCTCATACCAGCCGACTTTATTAAACGCTTAGCAGGGAAGAATGTACAATGGCGCTAGTTTTAGTATAAAAGCGCTACGCATATAATTCATATTCAGGTCTGCTGACCCTGATGGGACTGTGGCTTTGAATAAATTAAGTTAGTTAAAGCTGTAGTAAATAGTGTAATCTAAAGTATTATGTAATATCAGAGGTGTATATCCAAAATACACCGAATTTCCTCATTCCCATGGTAAGAATGTTTGATGTATGAAAAAATGCTTTTGAGGTTTGTTGATAGACTTCATTAAAGCCTTGTGTAAGACATTCATTCATTTGCTGTTTTGATGATGGTAATAACAGCTATCCCTTTTTCAGACTGTATACCTTATAACTGTTTCTTATAGATGGGGAAGTATCCATTTTTCTATTGTCTCAAAAAATATTATACCATTCCGGTACTTCTCACCCTACTTTTAAACAGCATTTTAAATGAATTAGGTCAATTTGAAATTAGTAATTTAAAATTAGCAATATAAATTCCTGTGCTGGTAAATACATGTTACAAAACACAATAAAGGAAGTAAGGGTATTATAAGGTTAAAATCAATATTACCTATGAACATAAGAACGAATGCTCCCACTACCATAATGACAGTTTGTAACGCGTCAGTGTAGATCACCGCTGCCAGCCCACCTGCAATACAACACCGGCAGTTAGAGGCCCACCTGAAGCTCGTGCACCAGCTGTTTCACCTCAGCGCGTTCTTACCTGCTATAGTATAGAGCGCCGTGACCGCAAGCAGCACTACCGTGGAGAGGTAAAGGTCCCATCCCAGAGACACCTGAATGAATAAAGCTCCAGAGAAAATGTCTGTCTGGAAAGCGTGAAATGAGAAAGTGAGAGACCCTACACTCGCACGTGCTACTCGGCAGTGCTGTTCGTTTGTACGAGGTACGATAAGGGAGTCCTACTGATATCTTGGTGAAGATGTAGAGAATGAGGGACAGCACGCTCATGTAGATTCGAATGCGCTGGCCACCGAACCTCTTCCTCAGGTACTCAGGCATGGTGACTACTCCAGCCGCAATGTACACAGGCACAAAGATCCAGCCCAGGGCAATGAGGACCCATGCTGCCTAGTGTCAACACAGCAGAAAGATTCTCACACAGTGCTGCCGTGTTTTCAAACTGAGGACGTCTAAGGCGTCTCTGGCCGTTAACATGGTAACGGTGTGGAGTAAGTGAAAAGCTCCGACACCTGGAACAGCTGGACTCACGTTCCACTCGAATCCCCCAACAGCGATTCCTCCCGCTGCCCCAGTCCCTGCTAATCCAATGAACAGGCCACTGCCCACATTACTGGACATCAAAGACGCGCCAATCTATCAGAGCCCAACACACCGAAACAGTCCAATTCTCAGAACACGTTCAAATACAAATCACTAAAGCAGAGTAAAAGGATTTTATGCATCTTTTCCCTTTCACTAAAAAGCCCTAAAGACAGGATTATAAATCACATTTTCTTGCTTGTATTATCTATATTTAACCAATATTCCAACATGTGCATTTATTCTTATCAGTATCCAACTGGAGCTAAATGCCAAGAAATTGTATTATCTCTAGCTCTAAAGTATCTTCCTTCCTGATGGGCATACTTAAGTGAGCAATGAAAACTCAAAGATTTCCTTGTACATGCAGTACTGTGCAAAAGTCTTAGGCCACCATTAGATTTGTAGTTTTAGCAATGGTATAATGACCATAGATAATTATTTCTTTGTCTCATTATTAAAATACAACCAGAAAATACATAAAGGTTGAAGGCTATGTAGTATTTAAAACCTTGAAAAAACAGCCGCTGTAAGCTACAGTTGCAAATTTATAGTGTGACCTTCTCTTACACAACAGTAATAACAGGAAAAGACAAAATCTCTGTAAGATCTAATATCACAGAAGATTATTAGATTACTTCAGAAACACGCAGGTCAGGATGGGCTTTACGGCAAATGGATGTCACACTAAATACTAACTTTTGCCTTTAGAAGCAATTTCATTTTTAATTTTGTGTACATACTCCTTGTATTTTCTGTTTGTATCTTAATAACGAGTGAGAAACTATCATCTATCGTCATTATACCATTGCTGAAACAACAAATCTAACGGTGGTCTAGGAGATTTGCACTGTACTGTATATGCAGTATACATGTATAAATATTTAGTACATCAGCACAAATTAACCAAAAACAGCAAAAACTTACTGGCCACCAAGTCATGGACCTGCCTGCTAAGAAGTAGCCTCCAATGGTACCTCGGTTGGCCCTGACTGATGACTTCAGAACACACACATACAAACAACTGAACATGAACCTATGTCAGCCACCATGGAGTGAATTAAAATCATGTCTAAACATAGAGAAAGATGAAATATGTTCAAAGGAGTAATGTACATAATCATGAATCAATGCACATGCCTCCATAATCTAACCCTTCAGCAAACAAGAAACGGACATCTTATTAACCTACCCATATTCCCACTGCCAGTACAAACACAAAATAGACCACAACCACTACAATATCAGCAACCTCCAAGGTAAATCTTCCATTTGTGCCAGGTTCCACTGTATTTGTCACAAGCTCAGGTGCAGGAGTCATTTTTAAAATGCTACACAAGAGAGTGTGAACTTTGAGGCTAGTGGTAATTTGGTCAATCATTAGACATGTTATCAAAAAATGTTGAGAACTCACCTCATTGGTTATACATCAACTGGAAGCATTGCTGAGAACACCCTACATGAGGATGTGCTGTACTGAAACAATTACCAGCCTGAATACGCTATGATGCCATGTGAGATGTGCTGACAATCATTTTCTATCTTTAAAAAAAGAGCATAATCGATTTGATAAATTAATATATGTTGCAGCAGCATGTGAATTAAGCAGCATCTAAATTAAGTCAAAATGAAACGTTCACAACTATCTAGATGGCAAAAACCTTTAATGACAAGATATATATATATATAAAAAAACCAACAACAAAGCCACATCTGTTTTTGTAAATATTCTGTACATCTGAAATGTAAGCAAGTTCTCCGAGAGAGCCATTAACTCTTGAATTTCAGGAACGTTCATGATTTCTTCCAAAACTTGCTGTAGTCATCCACTTTGAAGTCATCCTCAAACTCCTCCTCTTTCAGTGTAACCACCCCCCTGTTACGATCCCTCTTCTTGATCCTGGCTTTCCTCTCCTCCTCTGAGAGTGTGCTAATGTCCACGGGCATCTGAAGGCATAAACAAACACAGGCTTAATTCTAAACTCATATTCACTGATATATTCTAAAAGTGGCTGAGATTGACATGTCAGTTACCTTAAAAAATGTAAAAAAGTTACACAGCCAAAACCTGTATACTAACCATTATTATTCTTCTAGGCTCCTTGTATTTGATATTGATGGTGGACCCGTCTGGACGTACCAGCAGGACTGGGTACATGCGTTCATATTTCTTTCTGCCACAACGCACCACAGAGGTTCTATTGGAGCCTGATTGAGTTTGTGTGCTGTGAAATGAGGACACAGCAAGGAGACACCTCTGGGAGACTGCTTCCTGAAGACACCTGATGTTGAGGAAAGACACACACTTAAGAGACTGACATCAAAAAGAAAGACCTAGGATACATAACCATACCATTACTTCATAGAGAATGTACTTAGAACCTTAGCTTCATAGCTTTATCTGCCATAGTGATTCTGTTATTTTAAATGTCTAATTGTAAGATCGAAATCCACTACACAAACTAGGTTAACAACGACAGTTAAATTAGGTTTTGAGGGATTAGAAGCTAAGCAGGTGCCACTGTGAGAACTCTACAATATGTAGGCTAATAGCTCTTGAGCACAACTCAGCGTTGTGTGAAAATATACTGTGCTCTTTAAACTTTACATTTAAATGTAAACATAGAAACACTTACATGCAAATTAAATACCAGTCAATGTCGAACAAAGCGGTACATATCAGTCTACTGGTTTCATGATATGATGACAAACGTTTCATCTACAACTAGCTAGTTGCTGCCAAATCTCTTTATGTAGGTTACATGTGTAAGGAACACCACCATTAACTAACTAACCGTAACGCTTGAGGGTTAAGAAGTAACCAAAACTGAGATACATTTTAACTTTTCTCTACACTAACTGCGATCACAAGGTGTTGAAATACAGACCCAAACGGGTGACGTTCTAGCTAGCGCAATTTGTGCTAGGCTAACTACACTAATAGTAAATAACTCCGTGTTTTGTTACTCACCTAAACATGCTGCAGCGAGACGTCCATATTTTATTTACAGCCATATTCATAACATTAACGTTGCTTGTCCCTACTGCATCCCGGAAAAAATAGCTATCTAGATAAATAGTTCAGACTGGGGACTGAAAGGTCACCGTTAAACTAGCTTGCTACATGAAAAAGGGTACGTTTGCAAAACTATTACCGTCTGGAAACATGTCACATGGAAATGCAAGGTTCCTACATTAGGTCCCCAGATAGTACAATTCACGTAAAAGTATTACAATCTTAACTTATTGGTTTATTATTGATAATATGTGAAACACAGATGGCTTATTTAGTCTATTTATCTCACTTTATTATTGCACTTCTCTTGCAACACCATAACATTATTATTCTTCAATAAGAAAAAAACATTTTTAAAGCAATGCGCTGAATACAATGTGTTCATGTTATTGCATTATTCACCATTTAAGGAAGTATTCGCATTATGATTGTCATTGCATAAATCACATTACATTCAATCTGCATTTTACATTTTTCATCTCACCCTTCTTAAAGGTTTTAAATTATTTATTTCATGGCTTGTTTAAAATGAAGCATCAATTGTTGTGGCACCACAGTGTTCCTGAGGGACATAACATAATTCCTAGGACTTTTTTATTGTGTCTTAGTCACAGTGAACAGCAGGAGGCGCTGTCCTATGATAATGCCTCGCGAGTCTTTCTGCTTCTCTGTGCCCAGAGACCACAGCTCCTTGCACTGTACTGTACAGTGTCTTTATGGTTGCCTCTCCAGCAAACAACACCTGAAGGTCCTAAAACACAAATAAACAAATTGCACTTTTCTCACTTAAATTCTCACTTACATGATTAAAAGGAAAATAAGTGTTATTTTATTCTCCTTCAATGCACAATTGCAAACAGAAAACACCATTCCATATGTTATAATGGCTAGCAACATTTTTAGAAATGTTTATTCAGACATGGTATGACATGGTGATGGACAAACAGCAGAAGAGAGACACAGTGATAGATGTGGCAATCTGAAGTGATATCGACATCAGAAACAAGGAACATGATAAACTTGAGAAATACTGAGAGTTGAAAGAGTTGAAACGTTAGTAAAGATGTGGATGGCGAAGGCAACACTGAGTCCAGTGATAACTGGAGCACTAAGGGTTGTGACTGTCAAACTAGAAGAACAGCTCCAGCAGATCCCCACAACAACATCTGAGATCTCGATCCGGTAGAGTGCAGTCCTGAGAACAGCTAAAACACAACTCAGGACCCTCAAGCTCCCAGGCATCTGGTAGAGGACCTGAGCTTAAAGGGGAAAGACGGACCGGGATGGTCAAATATCTTTAATAAATGTGTAATGATGCTCCTTCTACCTTGCTAGGGTTCTTTGTACCCAACAAAGGTTGTGCCAGGACATCCATCACATTCCCATCTACACCAACAGGGAGGAAAGTGTAGGAACCACGGACGAAGCTGTTAGTAGACCATTGTGTGCAATGAACTGTCCGAGGTAGAGGAATAGCTGGATTTCCTAGAGAGAGAGAGAGAGAGAGAGAGAGAGAGAGAGAGACTGATGTATTTAATTTTATTCTGACAGATTTGGCGGTTTGGAGTGTTGGAGTGGTGCTGCTTTGTTAATGTACCAGTGAAGAGTCTGAGATGCTGGGTGATGGCACTGGCCAGTTCCTCCTCTGTCATAGTTTCAACCAGATCAGCCACATCACCAGGGCACCAACCAATCAGGACATTACCAAACCTGCCAACAAACACAACAGCACAAACACAACTCCTAAAATCAACAACGTGACATTTTTACATATTAAAGGCAGAACTTCTTAACAAACATAAGTGCCATTTCAAATGATAAACAAATTATAGTTCAACACAGCAAGTTACTTTTCTTGGGGTCTCATGACGGTGAACAGCTGCAGGTGTCTCAGCCACTCGGTTGCGCTGGTGGAGATTGAAGCAGCAGAGTCATCATCCCAAATCAGACTAATACGACTGACATCACTGTCCCAGAATGCTTGCTCATATTCCAGAAAGATCTTGGCAATGTTTCCAAAGCACAGTTTATCGATCACCTCCATCTTCTCCAGTGAGAGGCTTGGGTTAAAGAAAGTGGCTGCTCGATCTTTCAGGCAGCCTGCGAGGAATAAAAATGTATCGTCAGTCTGTGTGGAGAGATGTGCCCGCCAGGCTTCCCTTCAAAGCATCACAACAAAGCAAGTGTGGGCAATACGATCATATTTTATCATTGCACTAAATTTCATCACAATATGCTTATCTGAGCATATCACAGAGATTGTTTGTAGTTCAAGAGCAGTGACCACCTGCATGCTTCACAAAATATATTTACAATAATTTACAGAGATTCACTAACAGCAATCCATGGTGTCATATTGTCCAATTAAACAGAATTCTATCCTATAAATTATCTGATATTACTATTAATTATCCACTTTATCTTACTATATGTGCCAATATTGGGCATTGTGAAGATATCTTCTACACTACAAGATTCAAAGGGATGATTTTGCATCATATTCTCACTATAGAAAGATACCTCAGTTGGTATCTTAAATGATAAAATTCAGACAAATTTTGTGAACTGCACATGCTTTTATCAGTGAACTGAACTACTCACCCAGAGAGATGGTGATGATAACATGATCTGCCAGAAGCACCTCTCCATCTTCACATAGCACCTGTACAGGGAAGCCCCGGCCCTCCGTACCAGAGAAAGCTCCATCCCACTCGATCTTACACACTGCTTTATTCAGCACTAATTGCTCTTTGGGAAGGTCCTCCACTAACTTCTCCACTATTTGAAACATGAGCCTAAGAAAGCGAAAGTTCAATTAAGGCACAAAATAATAATTGTTTTATTATATTATTATTATTATTATTATCATCGTCATCATCATTCCTTATTTATTTGAAGCATATTGTAGATGTACAGTCAGAGTCTCTATCCCATCTGTCCCCATGCACGGTTTAGTCATCCTTTAATTCATCTGTGACTGGCAACCTCAGTACCCCTGTTGGCTGTGTGGTTTTGGATGGCAGAACACTCCAAACTCAGTGGAAATGTTAACGTTCAGCATCACTAACACACCCGCTCTCTCCACTCTCAGGTCTCCACGCTCAGTGTCTCTTTTGAGGTCAGAATTGCCAGCGACTCACAATAATCTGGTCAGCAATGGTCCTGTGGTTAGAAACCGACCAGTAATGAAGGGCCAGTGTATGGCCAACAAACTACACACCGTTAAAATATAAGACGGGAGCAGGAGAGAAGTGCATAATGAAACAGGTTGCCGCTGTGCAACATACCCTTCCACATTGAGGTCATCTCCCATGTTGATGTAATACTGCCATGAGTCTAACGAGACCTTGTGAAGGTCTGAGGCTCCAGTATCAAGCAGCAGTTCTTTTCCAAACAAGGCAAGGACACTCTGGACATCCTTCTTGCCTTCGTCTTGCCAGCTCTCAGAGACACTGTGCGCTTGCTCTGCAAAGTGCTCTCCAAAGCTTTTCACAGAGTTAGAACCACGATGGCGAGTTATTCTGTCAGCGGCCTCGTTCACGCGCTCGGCTAAATCCTCGTTGACTTTGCGTCCGCTGTATCTGTAAAACATGCTTTTACCCTCTTCGGGGACTTGGCTGAGAAGGGCAGACTCTTTAAAAAGACAGTAAACTGGGTTTTCTGTAGATGCACCATGGATGTACTGGGCTCCAGTGTCAACCCATCCTTTGCCTGTTTAACACAAACAAATGTTTTGTGCTAAAACAAAACGTCAGGTTAAAAAAATAATTGTAAATGAGATTCCATAGTGATTTAGTTCACAATGTTGTCGTCTTCTCTTTTGCACACAACTCTGAACTAAAATAGCTCTTGTCACATGAGAGTCAATGCTGTTCATGTATAATTTAAGAAGTGAATCCAGATCATGTGCTTAGGAGATCATGTGTTGACAATTTGCCATCGTTTCCCCTTGCACCACCCTTTTTGTTGTAGTATTATATACTTTATATTCATGAAGTGGACTTCACCTATGTTTGTTTTCGCAATTCGTCCTCCAGCCTTTCCGGACGCTTCTGTGATGGTGACTTGGGTGAATCCCAGTTCTTTTAACTTGGTGGCTGCGCACAGTCCAGCCACACCAGCGCCAACCACCACAATCCGAGGCTGTTGCATCACTACGTCCTCTTTTTCCACGGCAACGGACATTTTGGTTGACCTAAAAAATGTGCAAAAGAGGAAAGCTGGAATTTCTAAATGGCCTAACATGTTGGGAATTTGGGTTTGATTGTATGTTGATATTTGATTTCTACATCCTGCACAGCGACACGTTTCTGTCCAGTGTCACCTTACTTAACGTTTTCGGACCTAAAAATAATAATTAAAAAAGAAAACACAAACATGTAAATTGTATTCAAAATCTATACGCAATAGTTCTTACCTTAATACTGACTTAAAAGCGTCCAGAATGATAAAATCCGTATTTATGTCGCATGCGATTTGATTAAGTTTACATCTAATACGTGATACAATAAAGAACACCACCGAGCTTTGGGAGTTCAACATCTGCAGTTACTTCCTTGTTGGAAAGGGGCGTCTCCGGTTTTTCGTTTCCCAAATCTGCTTAGTTTATACCAAACAGGTTTTCATCTTTGTGAGACAAAAAGGGTCTAAACATTACGATACCCGACGTTTTGAGAAAATAACCTCCTTTTAGGTACGCCATTGATTTTCTTCTTATTTTTATTGTCTCTGCAGAAGTAGCCTTTTATATTTCTACCGACTGGCAGGTATAACGGGTCATTAATCAAAGAGAGGGAGTCATTTATCACACTGTCCTATTTAGCAAATTGCATGTTCTCATAAGTCAGCCAGACGCCGTGGGATCTCAGGGGCTACAAAGAGTTTGTCGGCGTAGCCTGTGCTAATCTTGCGATCAGTCACTAGAGGGTGCGGACGTAGTATTCTAGCCATCTGCAGGATAAACTGATAGTCTACAGTACATTATAATGCGGAGAAATAAGAAAATGGGACGAAAAGAAAGTAATTTGAGACTCATTAAACTGTTTTTGTTGTTTGTTTGTATTTTTAATATATTCATGAAGTCATCAAATCCGTTTAAGAATTAATGTAGGCTAAATCAGGGTTCACCGACCTTTGGTACCAACCTATCAACTCGCGCTCTAGTTTAACACTTCACAAAACGTTCCCCCGGCCACACGAACATGCAATCAACCATTTAAAATCTAAACACATACAGAACAAGAATCAAAGTAGCTTATAGAATTGTACAACTACATATCAAATACAAACAAAACATCAAACATATACACTAAACATGGTTTATGCTTGGTCAGAGATGCAGTGGCCAGCCTCAGGATATTTCATTCCGTCCTGTTTTTAACCAATTTAACCAATTTATCCATGAGGAGTAAAGCTAATAGAAGACTATAGAAACGTTTCACTCAGACATGCACTAATTAACATAACTATCATGCTAACCCACCAACTAGCTTTGTCGGTCATGTGACAGTGCTGTGCCAAAAAATATATGTATGTATATTGGAAGAAGTTTGACTTTGCAAAACAGAAAAAAGAAAAACGTCTGTCCCACAACCCCCTTTCAGTACCTCTGCGGCCCACTAGGGGGCCGCGGCCCTCAGTTTAAAAACCACTGGCCTAAATAGTTCAGGTCTTCTCTTAAACTTGTGTGACCAAGCAGTGGAGGAAAATAATCAAATGATTATTGCTGATTAGTTCAGTAGGGATCCACTTGACATAAAGATTTTTTCCAGAGGTTCTTCATGGAGCTTCAGCACACATCCTTTCAGTCTTTAAATTCCACATGATTTATTATGATTCTTTAGGCTCACAAGCATAACATTGTAAGTTGGTATTCCTTCACTGCAGCTACACAGGAAATGGTTTTAAGATGAGGAATTAGCAGCCAGATTATGTCAAATCCAGCTTACATGTTTAAATCTGTCAAATCTACATTACATGTTTAAATCCATGTCAAATCTATCTTGCACGTTTAAAACTATGTCAAATCTATCTTAACATTTCTGAATCTGTCAACTGCGTTTCACTTGCAAACATGCGCACACAATAAAAATCCACTGAATTTACAGCTCCAGTTTTAAACCTCAAGTTTTGCCCTTTTTTTTTTTTTTTTAAAGATCGTGCTTCATTTTCCGGTTGCACTCGCCTGCAGTGCTCAGAGAAGCCAGCAGCAATTTTGTCCCCCTTTGTCACAGCCTGAGTCACCAAAGCTGAAAGAAGCAGTGACCTTACCGTGACTTTAATTTATCATGGGTCTAATTTATCATCTTTCCATGTTATTGTGTGCAATCTCACTTTCCATCGGGGCTTAGGGGGAGGCGCAGCCAGCTAGCAGGTGAGTGTGAGTGATAGATGATGTTGTCTGTGGGGGAGTGGAGAGGTTCGTCGTGAGCTACAGATGGTGGAGACAATGCACAGGCTTCTGCAGGGTGGCCGGACCGCGACCGCACGACCACTCACATTGTTGTTGTTGTTGTGACCCAGAGCACTCGAGTATCAGTAGCGCTGAGGTTTTGCTTGGTGATCTCTATCTCTCTGTGTGCCTTGTCAGTTCAGACATGTTTAGTTTCATACTGTTTAGGTGTTTCATGGGGTTTTTTTATAGCCTAAGGGATGGGTAGAGGAGAGGAGAGAACACTGTGTATTTTTAGGCATGCTGGGTTTGGGAGAGATTAGTGCTGTTTTCTCATGGTGCAGGTTTCCACTATGAGCTGAAGTGGCTTGTCAGGGCAGGACTGTCCATCTACAACAGTGCATCATGTTTTGCTTGCCTGTCACACACACACACACACACACACACACACACACAAACACACACGAGTGAGGTGAAAATTGTAGAATTTCACTCAAGATTTTACTATTTATTTCTCATCTGAGCAAAACACTATTATCTATTTTAACCCAGAGTGACTATCTTCAATTCTAAAAACTTCTGGTGTCTGCTGCACCAGCTACACAAGTTCCAAGTTGTCAAAGTGGAGAGCAGAAATCACAGGAGCACCAGGACTCGGTGTGGGTGCCTTCTCTCTCCTACTCCAGCAAACAAAAAAAATATGCCTCCAACAATGCCGCATTTGTTTTCTCTCACTGAACCCATTGTGAGGTTGTTTGTACTCTCTCTCTCTCTATCACACACACATACCAGACTGGTACTGCCAGTCATGTCATCCATTACAGTCAGCGCATCTCCAAACTAGCATGTCATATTTGGAGCGTCTTCTGTTGCGCGCCCGCGTGCTTGCTCGTGCCATGGCCCGCGCCCGCGTGGAGCTGCCTGCACGGGAAAGTCCGTGCCATTTCTTCTCACAGAAGAGAGGCCTGGAAGCGATGATCACAGAGCACATCTCTCCACAGGCGCGATGAGGCATTCATTTGAAACTGATGACACTTCCCCAAAGCACACTGACTCTTTTTTTAGTTCTGGGTGCGGAATATTCCCCCAACTGGCTAACAACTGCAGCATGTCTTTTCATTTAAGTGTCTCTTTAAGTCTCATTTAAGTCTCTTTTTTCATCTCTGGGTCTCTACCCATGTCCAAAACATACACGAATCCAACGTTTTTGACCATTCGAACATTTCTTATATGCCTCTAGATTCAGTGGCTGTAGTTTTTAGTTGAAGGGGTTTAAGGTATTTTAAGGTATTTTCTACGGAGGTAAATTGGTCCTGGTAAAATACAATAGAGGAAATAAAAGTTAAAAGTTACGGTTGGACTTCCCAAGTCCCTTCCTAATGCGCTGTAAACACTTAATTGCCAGTGTTGCGCGATCCATCCGCACGGATTCGAAGCACTGTATAAGAATGCTTGTGTATTTTGGTACTGTCGACGCTGCGTCTTTCTGCGTTCCAGTGAAAACGACTTGAGGCGAAAGGCGAAAGGCAAAGAGACAGAGCTTTTACATCCTGATCATCTGATTATCTGACACATCTCTGCCGCGTGAGGAGAGCGAGCGAACCCGCGCGACTGCACTATAAAAAAAAACTCCTAAACTTAAATAATTGATTTGCGACACACGTTGGCGTCTGCAGACTACTGCAGCAGCCCGAAGCAGGTTATTTCTGCACTTCGAGGCTCATGCATCTTGTGGTCTTTACCGGGATTACAGCGATTATAAGTGAGGCAGTATCGCAACTGACAGCATCACAGGTCTGCCCCAAACCGTCAAGGTAAGTTCAACATACAATTTATAGACTTCCCTGTTCAAGTGTTCGTTATCAATAGTAAATTAATTTCAATTAGTTTCGGTAAAGATTTCAGTAATCACTCTATGCGCATCAGTGTTTTGGGGGTTTAATGAGTACAAGTGGAATGTTGTTTTGAGGTTGTTGTCTATGTAAAGTCAGTCAGACGAAGCGGATTTTCTTGGTTTCATTCCTTGGCCTTGTGATGACCTAAAAGCTCATTATCATGTAAATCAGTACCTTTAGAGCTCAAGAATAGACTTGTAGTGTTAGCGTAGTCCAAACAAATACAGTGGTGTGATGCTTAAATGTAGTGTGAACTGGAAATGGGGACTCCCTTGAGAGTACACATTAGTGCCGTCATGCAGTTAAATAGTGCGCTGTCATTTGCTATACTCTCCCGGACTGACTGCACAGACACAGTATGTTGCTTTCCTGGCTTCCGTGTCATCAGTGGTGTGGTTCTTTTACAGAGCTCCGTGGGCAAACTTGTGCTTTTCATCATAGTTCTGGCATTAGATATTGACTGCAGTAACGCCAAGTCGTTTCAATCGCCTTCCATTAGAGAAATAAGGATCTCTTGGGCCAAGTGACCGAGAGCTCTCCAGAGTTCGGTTCTGTGTGAATTTGGAGCGCTGAGGAGCACGTGCGCTGCAGATACAGCTGGCGAGCTTGGTTGTAATTTAGAGCGTGGCTGTGTGGTGTGGGGAGGTGCAGAAAGGCACGGAGACCCGATAAGCCTCGGGCGGCATTCAGGCTCCGATCTCACCACATCAGTAAGGCATGCTGGGAGCTTTCTCATGTGGTCTCTCTCATCGTGCGGGTCCCGCGCCAAAGGCACGCACACCCAATCTGGGACCACGGCTCTCGGCTCTGGATACTGTCTTCCCTATTCGATCAAATGGGGCCACAGTACACGCGCCAGTTGTGGAGCACTGAAACGATGAACTGCTTAATACCTTCAGCTGGGTAAAATAAAATCACTGTTGGCCACTTCTTAACCACTGAAGCTTCGGGTTTCCTGCCAGTTGATTGACTGGCATAAGCAGCAGTTGGCTTAAAGGATAGTTTTTGAATGTGCCATTGCCTCTGAATTCAATTTCAGATATTGATACCATTTACCAATGAAGTAGTAATTAAGTCTAAATTAAATTATAGCTCTCTGTGTGTGTATTTGCATTTCATATTACTTTGTTTGACCTCAACCATAAGTAATACTGCTACTATAGTAAATGTTGATTGCCTAAAGACTTTGTTACACATTAAAAGGGTTGTAGATTGGGTCTGAATAGGGACCCAACTGAACTGCAGCAGGTTCTCTAAAGGTGTCACAATTTTCTAAATACTCAATGAGCAGGTGTTTACAATCTCAAAGTTTTCCTTTGTGTCTAATCTCCATAGGGGAGTTGAATGAGTTATAATACATTTTGTATTATACCTATGCATGTACAATATAGGCTATTGAAAAAGAATAGGGCTCTCAATATTTCAAACCATATGTTGGGATGGAGCCCCTGAACTGGAACTCTATATGGAAAGCCAGAGTAGTCAAAATTAGTCTTGAACTAAACACATTTTATTTCAGACTGATTTTGACTACTCTGGCTTTCCATACTTGTGACCTCTGATGTGCCCTGTTGGAGCCAGGGTGACCCTTGAAGGTCAGATTTCCAAGTTTTCCTAATGGTAGTCCGAGTTTTCCTGTGTTGAAGATCCTTGGCTCAAGAAGGGAAATGAAAACATGTTTTGTGCCTCCACATATTTGACAGTTTCTTAATGACTATGTCGAGTTTATGATAATTACTTGGAAAACAAATCCAATTCGGTGTAGCTGTTTTATGTCCAGCTGCTGTGCACTGACACGATGAACTGCTTAATAATACCTTCAGCTGGGAAAAATCAGGGGGCCAAGCTGAACTGGGGCAGGTTTACTAAAGGTTCCACCATCTTCTAAATACTCACTGAGCAGGTGTTTATAATCTCAGCTGTTTAAGTCTTCCCTTTAGTCTATAATTACGATAATTACTTGGAAAACAAATCCAAATCATTGTCGCTGTTTAAAGTTCAGCTGTTGTGATGTGAGTTCTGGTCCCAAAAGAGCAGATCAGAAGTTTGGGCAGAGTGGAGAGAGCCAGTGCCTATGTCCTCTGCAGCTCCACCATATCCAGAGATACTTGTCATCTGTGGTAACCCATCCTGTTTTAATGAAGCAGGGAAACTCAGTAATTGCAGTGGTAAATGCAGTGGACGGGAGTGGTGGGGGTGGGCATCAGGAAGGGGCAGGGACTTCAGGCCTGGGCGGGGCCTTCAGGTCTAAACCACTCTGCATTGATGCTATACTGGCCTGGAGGAATCCAGGCAGTGATGAACTCTAACTGTTTGGCTGACATCAAATCAGTTCTTAGAGAGACACGAGGGCTGGGCACAACCTAAAGGGCATTTAATGGTACGGATATAGCAGATTTTTGTTTATTAGTAAACTGCAGACACCAGTGCTAAAGGTCTATGCTAAAGGTCTATGCTAAAGGTCTGTAAAATTAGTAGTACAATAGTCTGCCAGATTGAATCTCTCTCTGCATATCTGCAACCACAAAAGAGAAACCAGGAAGCTGGCTTCTGTGTTGGTCACAAACAGGATGTTGACGAAAGCAGTGTGGTGAGTGGCTTCACATGTCAGTTGACCGCAGACTTGGGTAATAAGTCCCTGTAGCATGATTTGTCACACATTTGTGGTAGATCAAGTGTCAATTTATGCCGTTGCACTCGGTTTGGTTGAGGTAAAAATAGCTTGGAATTAGGTATTTGCAACATTTGTACTTGTGAAAGTAATAAAGCAGGTGCAGCTAATTGTTTAAGATGCATGTTTGGCATTAGTGTCTTTTGCTGTTGTGTAAAATCACCCAAGATCTTGCTATCGGAGTAGATTTTATTTTGAATGGGAAGAAACCTTAATATGGAAGTTCTGTCTGACTAAAGGGCAACTATCAAGGAAAACAGAATTTGTTGGTGTATTGTGATGGTGTTACCTTATATAAAATCACATTTAGAGTCACATGTATGTATATAAACACAAATGCCTATTGTAAGGGTTACAGAGAGTTGCATAAAAATAATCGTGAGTGGGGGAACGTAATGCCACGCATACACAGGAAGTGGACGTCAAGGAAAATATAAAAGAAAAACTGTCCCTTTAAGTCCTCAGAAGGAAGGTGGAAATGTTTTTAGAATTAAGTAATATCATAGCTTTGCAGACGACGTTGCCTCTTTGTAGATGTGTGTATGTGTGTACATTTGTGTTTATGCACATACATGTAACTCTAAATGTGATTTTTAGAAGGTGACACCATCAAAGTACACCCACAATGCAGTGGGGCTCTTAAGGGGATTGAATCTACCCTCTCAGTTGTGAGCCAATCAGCTTCCCTTATCTTCAGGATCATCACTCTCAATCATTCATAGCTGCTTATCCAGATCTAGTGGGCCACAGCAGTTGCAGTGCAGTTGGCAGTCACATGGGTGCAGTGCAGTTGGCAGTCACATGGGTGCAGTGCAGTTGGTAGTCACATGGGTGCAGTGCAGTTGGCAGTCACATGGGTGCAGTGCAGTTGGCAGTCACATGGGTGCAGTGCAGTTGGCAGTCACATGGGTGCAGTGCAGTTGGTAGTCACATGGGTGCAGTGCAGTTGGCAGTCACATGGGTGCAGTGCAGTTGGCAGTCACATGGGTGCAGTGCAGTTGGCAGTCACATGGGTTTGACTGTTTTGGCGCTGTACCGCAGTACGCCAGGCGGGGCTGGATAGACGAACATTGTCCTAAATGAAAGAGTTCAGATGCCAACGTGAGATTTAGGTGTAGGTGAGTGTGATACAAGTGCATGTTTCACAAAGATAGCAGACATAAGTTGTGGTTTCTGTGCGTGTATGAGACTGAGCTTCTCACCTTGACTCCATCGTGGTCCTCCATCATGGTCCTCCATCGTGGTCCTCCATCGTGGTCCTCCATCGTGGTCCTCCATCATGGTCCTCCATCGTGGTCCTCCATCATGGTCCTCCATCGTGGTCCTCCATCATGGTCCTCCATCATGGTCCTCCATCGTGGTCCTCCATCGTGGTCCTCCATCGTGGTCCTCCATCATAGTCCTGTGATGTTTTCAGGTTCTGAGGGATTTGCACATCAGTAGGATTAGGGTTGGGCCACAATTTGGCCAGCACCTCTGACTGGTTAGACATTTTTTAGCTCCTGGTGGCAGTTCTTACTGGCATCTGGTCCTCAGATGAAAACGGTGCGTTCAGACTCTACACACCTTCTGCTTGCTCTCTAGTGCTTTAATTATGCAGTGATACCATCTGGACAACTGGAGCAGCCAATGAGCTAAATACTTTTGGTGTAATGAAACTTGACTGAAATGCCATAAGGCGCTGTAATTCACACTGTTCATGTACAGATACATTCACATGCCCTTCAATACAAAGATGTTATAACTTCAGTTATTTTGTCATTGTTTTATTTCAAAAGCAGCATGAGTGCCAGACCAATACCCCAGAACGTTGTAGCTGTCCAAATACTTATGAACTGAATTGTAATTTAACTTTTTATGGATTTCATTTGGAGCAGGACAAAAACACTTCACCTAAGCTGGTATGAATTGAGTAACAGGAGCTTTCGCTGAACATTAATAGCATCTAGGCTGTGCTCCAAATGTTTATGGACATATATATATATATATATATGTCTGGCCCTGTAAGTCCTTGAAAACTCATCTTAAGCAACATCTCCTGATCTCTCATTACAATCTGCTTGCAGTCTCTCCTATTGATTATTATTATTATTATTATTATTATTATTATTATATGATATTAGTGTAACCTGATTGGACACACAGGCTTAACAAATTCCCAGCCTAATGTTTTAATGCTGTTGTTTTTTGGGGGTGCACATCTTGTGCAGATTGAACAGCAAGACATCTGAGATGCCCGTGAGCTCATATTCATCATATTGAAGTGCTGGATAACAGCCTATTCTCTGCAGCTCAACACCTCATCATTCCGAGGTCACTCACCACATGACCACAACCACATGTCCACATGCTATAGAGCTGGTGACAGAACGTTTACATGGGAGATGACCCGCCCACGTGCTCACGTGGTCACGTGTGCAGTACAACACAGCCACACTCACATTTGAGAATAAAACCTCACAATCAGACCCTTCCTGCCAAGCTTTAACGAGACGTATTCTGCCATCTCCGCAGCGCCTTTTACGGGCTGTTGTGAATGCACACGGTCTCACTGCAGAGGAACGGAGGCAGCACGGCTGATGTATGGGCACATTAGCAAAATGAGCCGCGGTGTAGAGTGCGTTGGCATGACACAGTCGCTCAAGGCTTGTTCCGGTTATCCGTGGAGATAGGACGCTGACTGATTTAGGCTCAGCTCCCCTCAACCCCCTGGACAGCACATGCAAATCATTGCGTCTCTCCTGTTTGTGTTGTCTCCGCTCTAACCCAGGTGACTGTGGAAGGGCTGATCAGAAGCTTTAGGTGATGGTGTGTGCCACTTATCTGAGTATGAGATGAATTTATGAAACAGGCTCAGTAGCTGTTGTGCAAGTGCTTTAAGCATTTCTCTCTGGCAAACGCTCTCTCTTTCTCTCTCTCATACACACACACACAGATACAAACAAACAAACAATCAAACAAACAGTCCTACACACACACACATACAATAATCTAATAACTGTAATGGCCTCCCTCTAAGAGCCTTTTTATTAACTTGGCTAATCCTGCCAAGACAGACGGAAACGTTTTACTTCTTTATCCCAATTTTAATAAAGCACTTTAGTGGTCATTTGTCTGCACTGAGAATAATTTATATGTAAAATATATTCAAAATATGTTTTATGAAATATGTTTTGCGTCAAAATATGTTTTATGAAATCTCTGACCTACAAACTGGACATCACGCCTCATGTTAAAGGAACGTCCTGGTGATGGGACAGCTAAGCGTGTGCAGAAAGGTAGAAGGATATAGCAGAAATGCAGACCTGTCATAACTGAGCTATTAGACAGACAGGAGCTAGTTTGTATAGCAATTACTGTCTGGCTGAACACCATTAAATCATAATTGGAATGCTGTCAGTGCACGGATACATTCAGACTTACCTACAGAAAAGCCTACACACACACACACACACACACAGCAAAGTGAGTTAAGTGTCATAGTAGAATAACGGCAGTTTGCATAATACTGAGTCTGCAGCTGGTGTGTTTTTATGTCCTGATGACTGTCACATGCGCTAAGGGACAGTCGTTCTCTCACCCTGACAATGTCCCCTCAAGCGTAGCCAAGACCAGGTTAGATGTAGGTGGAAGGTTCTGACTTCAGCCTTCCGCAGGTAGAAGATTCTATAGGTAGAATGTTCTGGGCTACATCTGAAATTGTGTTCAATGCACTATGGGTAGGGTAAAGCATAATACTGATGATTATATAGTGCCACTTTCAAATGAGTGTGGAACATTTCACACCTTCTGCTGATAGACTGTAGATAGAATGTTCTGACCTCTGTGTTGTGTAGGTAGGTTGTTTACCTTTGCTATGTGAGGTCAAACTTCAGTATAGATTTTTTACATTTGTTACCTAGTATGAATCTGTCATCTGTGGTTTAAATCCCAATGGGGTATGTAGTTTTTGCTAAGCTTTAAATTGCACATTGGGTATTGATTAAAGAATTCACTCTCTAACTGTATTTATCATAGCAGTCAAATCAACAGTATTACTGTAGATACATTCCTGTGCTTTAACTCTCTAGTCAAAGAATTCCTTTCCTTGTGTTTGGGTGTGAGTTAAAAAAGTGCTTTTTTAAATAAATCATTTTGTTTCATTTTTTTTCATTTAATATTTTTTGTTAAGCAGTGCTTGGTGGGAGCTGCTTTATCGAACCCACGGTGACCACAGTAACCGTGACCCGCTGTCGGGCTGTGTGGAGAGGACTGTGGAGGTGGACTGTCCACCATGAAGCACCTGGCCATCTCCAAATGGTTAAGTCAGCTGGGCCTGCTACAGTACTGCCCACTCTTCGAAGAGGAGTATGATGGTGTCGAGGTGAGGAGCGCGCGCGCACACACACACACACACACACACACACACACACACACTCACACACAACACACACTCACACACACTCACACCAGTGACCTTCAAAAGTCGCAAAATACAAGTCCAAGTCACAGTCTCTAGGCTGGAGTCCAAGTCAATTCTTGAGTCAATACCAGGACAATCGTAGGGACAGGAGATGGAAAATAACTATTTTATATATTACCTTAGGTAGTAATAGGTAGCTCCCATTGTCGGCTGTCCCCCATTATCGGCCACTTCCACATATTGCGTATTTTTTGTGTCTCATAGCCAACACCGTTGAGATTTAAAAACAAAAGTAAGCTCCCTTACTCAAATGTTTTAAACTTTACTTTAAATCTTTTACTTTAAACTAAACTTTACAAAAATCACATCTTAAAAATATATAAACAATGGTCTAATTTTGCGTGCTCAAAATCATATAAAAGCATCACTAATTTTCCTTCTGCGACAGTTATTTGTCTCGGTGTAAAACAATTTTAACGTGGTGGAGATATTCGGGGTGTCCATCTTTACTCAACATACTACCGTCAAAGTAGACAAAAATATCATTACGGAACAAGGTTTTCTCATTAAGTCAAATGAGTCTTGGACATTAATTTACACATGTATCACTCCTGATACTTCACTTTATTTACAGTTAACTTAAAATGTCGACGATTGTTTTGATGTTTGTTTACAAATGGACGCTATGCTAATTGGGGCTACTAGTGATGACGGCTAAGTGGCTACGGTAAACTAAACAAACGATCTGGTGTGTTGTAAGGTACCGTATGAAGCAAACTTCATAAGGCACTTGAAAGGACACGTGGCTGAAGCCATTGCTCCCTCGTTTGTTTACATTTTACGCTTATCTCCGATAAACGATGTTGTAATACATCTCGAGAAAAGGGGTAGAATTACCGAAATCATCTCTCACTGGAGCGATCATTTCTGACTCACACACAGGCACACCCACATACACACCCACACACACACACACACACACACATGCATTATGGAATGCAACCTCTTTGATTAAGAGTTTTGAACATTGAGTCATTGAACATCAGTGTGCTACTCAGTGCCACTGATATGTAAACCTACTTACAGTATAGTCAGGAAGGTGAGGGGACATTTTTAAGAAGTAAAAGGCATTTTCATTGAGATCCACAAAATATGTATGTCTGCAGGCAGAGGGACTTTAGAGACCAAAAATGGCAAAGTATTTGACATGTACAGTATATAGTAGATTCCGTTGACTGAACTGAAGGGCATTTGATTATCTGGTCAAACATTCGGAAAACATGAATATCCAGAATAAGATTGCTGTCAAAGCATGTATCTCTGCCACCTGGAGTGCAAATCTCTCCTTTCGTGCTGTATTCTGAGCAGCTGACTTCTGGAATCAGGTGACTTCTGGGTTTTCCCCTGGTACATCTCAAACTATTCACACTTGGCAGTGGTGAGCATGAGGAATGTTACTATGTCCAGCATCAGAGGCTAGAGACAATGTCCAGTATCCATATGGTCCTGTAGTCCTGTAGTTAGACATTTGTCAGTGATGAATGACAAGTAAAATGCGAAAATGTGAATGCCAACACATAAGTATGTAATAGTGGGCCTATAATATATATATATATATATATATATATATATATATATATATATATATATATATAGGGTTAGGGTATATATGGGTATATATAGGGTATATTAGGGCGGCCATGGAATTTGTGGCTGACAGCACCTCTGTCTGACAGTGAAGTGGAGAATGAGGGAATCATTTGTTGTTTGTTTGTTTCCCCTGAACAAAGTGGAGAGACCTAACTGGTCTCGCTTAGAGCTCCTGGAGACCTAACTGGTCTCGCTTAGAGCTCCTGGAGACCTAACTGGTCTCGTTTGGAGCTCCTGGTTCCTCTCAGTGAGTCAGGGAACGGCTCTAAGGAGGAGTGCTAATGTCTGTCAACAGCTGTCTGAGGTGGTGTGAGTCACTCAGCGTAATGAAAACAACCGCCACTTTACCATTACATGTCATCTTAAACACAGGATTATGACACAACACTGCTTTGCTTAAACACATGTCCTGTGAGAGGATCTGTACTGCAGTGTTCACTAAATATTTTTTGGGAACTCATTGATTTTTATCTCTTGTACTGACTGTACTAAATGCTGAGCAATAAATCTTTTGTATGAGACGTTGGCTGCTACCACCTGGCCACCAGCACCTGTTTCTTCTTTAATATCCATTACACACACACACACTCGGGCCCAGGTGGCTGGTGTACAATGACCTCATAAAGACGTTTGTTCACCTTAACGATTTACAGTAAACGTCCTGAATAACCTTTACAAGGCGTATATCACACTCCTCAACACAATAGTCCACTTTACCCCCCCCCCCACCAGACGGCCTTAGCGAGGGCATATAAGAGGACGATTTAAAACCGAGCACAGCTAGGAGTTAGAGCTGGACATCTATGCCCACTGAGAATTTAAGGTCCCTATTTGCATTTCGCAGTCACATGTTGGCGGGTGCTGGGACGGAGGGGAATGAATTACACAGCGTTATCGCTTCTGTAATGAAAGTGTTGTGGGACCCCGCAGAGCCTGCAGGAAGCAGAGAGCTAATGAAACGCCCATTACTGATCCATTACTGCACAAGGCAGCGGGAACACGATGGCGCGGCCTCCTGAAGCAGGCTGGATGTAACGCTCCTGTGCTGCTACTGCACACAGGTTACTGTGTGTGTTTTCACATGTGCTAGATGGTTGGGCAGTCGAGGGAGGAGACCACCATGTCAAACGTAGCAAAAGCTGCAAGCTGGTGAGTCCCTGATATCCTGCTCAGGCTGTGGATTGAAACGCCCTGTGTTAGTGTGTGTGCCCTAGAGAGAGGACAGGGCCTTGGCAGACCTGTGCAGACAGACCTGCAGACAGGCCTACAGACAGGCCTACAGACAGACCTGCAGACAGGCCTACAGGCAGACCTGCAGACAGGCCTACAGACAGACCTACAGACAGGCCTACAGACAGACCTGCAGACAGACCTGCAGACAGGCCTACAGACAGACCTACAGACAGACCTGCAGACAGACCTGCAGACAGGCCTACAGACAGACCTGCAGACAGGCCTACAGACAGACCTGCATACAGGCCTACAGACAGACCTGCAGACAGACCTGCATACAGGCCTACAGACAGACCTGCACACAGGCCTACAGACAGGCCTACAGACAGACCTGCAGACAGACCTGCAGACAGGCCTACAGACAGGCCTGCAGACAGGCCTACAGACAGGCCTACAGACAGACCTGCAGACAGGCCTACAGACATACCTGCAGACAGGCCTACAGACAGACCTGCATTGAAGACTCCCACTCCTGCAGCTGGTCCGTTCATCACAAAGACGCTCTGAATAAGCAGGCTCCCTCACTGAAGACCTCAAAAACACACACACCACACACTCACACACACACATTTACTGTTCTAAATGGGAATATCAAGTTTTGCTGTCCGTACTAGCCTGAGACATTAATGACTCACAGAGATTCTAAGTAACCACTGAACAAGTTGTCAAGGTGACTGTGTGTGTGTTTTCAGTGTGCTGGATCCTTGAAGCACAATGGCTTAAATGAACTTTAAGGATCGGTGCGGGACCACACGTGTCACAGAGCCATAATGTGATGGTGCATGTTGGGATTTTTGTCATGGCTTGTTAGGCTCAGCTGTGCTCTGGGGGGAGAGTGAGGAATCAGGGCAGATGCACAATGTGCCCACACCTTCATGATCCCCATCTATCTCCCTCCCGCCTGTTTTTACAGGACAGGATGAAAGCGGGACAGTATTTGTTGACAGCAGTGGCTCGGCCGGGATGGGGACGGGACCGCTGGGGCGCGGGAGTTAAGACACACAAAGAGCCTAATGCAGCGTGCGCATGTTCCTACAGCCGTAGGTCAACAGCCACTGAACACCAGCCTGTCATTTTCCCATAACACCGTGCGTAAAGGAGCAGAGGTGGGATCCCGCGTGGAGCGTCACACCACGGTCGAGCCGGCAGGGACTGGCTGTTTATAAACAATCTTTTATTGACTAACATGAGAGGAGGAGTTATGTGGAGTTTAAATGTAATGTGTGTGTGTGTGTGTGTGTGTATGTAAGGGTGTGTGAACGCGAGAGTGCCCAAGCTTGTCTTCTGGAAATGCTAAACAGCAGAAAATAGCTCACCACCTCCAATTAAATGGCTTGTTGTTTTGCCTCACAAGGGAACAATGAACGCTGGACGACTCTGTGAAACAAACCAGCAGACGTTTCTTGTGCAGACAGTAAGAATGTTGTTGTTGTGGAACTCAAACAAGGACTGGGAAGTAATGACAGGCTACTAGCTTAAACCACATGAGTTAGTGTGTGTGTGTGTGTGTGTGTGTGTGCGTGAGGACTTTGTAACGCTGAGCAAGTGTGGCAAGTTGGCGGAGAAGCACTCTAGATAACCCCATGGCATCTATCTCTGCTCTATCGTTTCTCTCTGTCCCACTCTCAGGACCTGCTGCACGTTACAGAGATGGACTTGTTGTGTTTGGGGGTTCATAGCCGACTCCATCGCATCCATATCCTCTCGAGCATCCAGATCCTGCAGGAGAGGGAGACCAAGCGAGGTGAGCGTCCCAGACGTCTCCTGCCTCCGCGTCTACCCCACGCTGCCTCTGTCACTGCCCCCTCTCTCAGCGCCGATCCGCGTCCAAACACAGAGTGACGGTCTCGTGAGTCAGCGCCACACGACCGAGGGCCCACAGTAAACACGCCAGGATAAAATCACTTTACTCTCCTTTCATTTCCATCTCACTGTCACACACCCATGCACACACACACACACACACACACACACACACACACAACCCTCCCCTCTTCCATACAAACATGCTTTGTGCCGAAAAACACAGGCTGACAAAACAGGAGCTCTATCGCCTCTATCTGTATGGCTGTTCTAGCTGGATTGTGTCACTGATGCCACAGCACTCTCTGTGTCCACTTTGTCTCTGATTGTCTCCCCTTTGTCTCTCTCTCTGTCTCCCCTTTGTCTCTGTTGTCAGTTGCTCATTAATTTCTTTTTCTATGTGTGCTGTGCTGTGAGTGTAGCTGTCGGTCTGTTGCTCTGCACTGCCGTACTAATCACACTCGGAGAGGAGAGACGGAGTGTCTGTGTGGGTTTGGACTCACCACGTGTCACCAGGGTTTAGTGGACAAAACTCAGGACAAACCCGCCGGCCGGCGGAGAGGATGCATGGAGGGGTGAGCGCTCGCGCTTCTGCGTGCGTGTGCGCGAGCGGCCGCTGTCTGTGTGCTCTGCTGACGCCAGCCGAGCCTCTGTGGACGTCTACATCAGAGGAGAGGGTAATTAGGTGTTATGCTAGGATTTCAGGACCCAGCTGGGAAGCATGAAAGAGATATGAGTGCTGGAATTATGCAGCATGCTGGAATTAAGGGCAGACAGGAGCCAAGCAGGCATCAGTACCAAGGAGCACACGGTAATGCAGACGCGTTTACTGTCAACACGGATAGGGTGTCAGGCAAGAGCCTGCTTCCGACGTGTGTTCAGTGCATTAACACGCACACACACACACACACACATTCACAGGTATGCACAGTCTCACACACACACACACACACACACACACACACATATATATGCACAGGCATACGTTTGGAGATTTTAAACTCTTCTCCGCTGGTTCCCAAACCTTAACACCTGGGGGCTAATGTCCTCTGTATAATTAAGTCTTACACCAAACTTGTTGAGATACACTCACATACTCAGAGCACACTGACAAGTTGAAGCTTGTGTCCCTACATTACACAGCGTCTCCACTCTATTGCTATAGTGAAACACACACACACACACACACACACACATGCTCAATGGCCTGTTGTATTGCCTGCCGTGGGTCAGCCCTCTCCAGATGCTTCGAGCAGAGGAAGGTCTGCTTCTTTGTTCTCAGATTCATGCTTGTCTTTTGTAGACATCTTCAGACCCAGAAGCCTATAGTCTTACACACCTCACACAACAGAGGTTTGGAGTCCTCTCTTTGCTTATAATGAATCCTGGTTGTCCACACATGAGGATGGTGGCCACTGTATGAGGAATTAACAGGAGGCTGGAGGGAATTACCTTTAGTAGCTCCTCCTGAGAGCTTCTCCTCATCTCTACACCCATCGCTGAGCAGACAGCTCCACGCTTTCCTCGGGTGCGTTTTGCGGCTCGGATTGGACACTTGAAGGACACTCTGGTCTGGGAGTCGACTTCCTCCCAAAACAAACGATACCACAGGGTGTTGTGGCTGGTGTTTTATTCAAGGCAAACTCCTCCTGACTCCTCACACCAATAGTGTTTTTAGAAAATGTTTTATTCACTGCAGTTTTACATTTTAGTGCCTTTACTAGGATTGAATCTTTCCACTTAAAATGAAATGCTGTGATTACAGGAACATCTACAAAATTATTTTAAACATGTTGGCTTTGCCATATCAAATGCCTTGTAAAAGCAACCACACAATTGCACCGTATAAGAGTAGCTTCAGGCCCGCTGAGAGGCTCTTACAGAGTACACTAAAGTCCTTAACATTCTTTGAGTCACTGAATAAAAATGGCTCCAAATTTCGTTCCAAACTGCTTTTTCTTGCGATGCAGTTTGTGTGTGTGTGTGTGTGTGTGTGTCTACAGCAATTACACCAAAAGCAAGAATGCGCGTGCAAGCCTGAGTTATTTAAAGATGGAGCAAGCCTGAACATTTCTGACTTCTTGTAAAAGGTGCGTGTTTGTGGCCCCCGCTGCTGTTGGCCACATGGTGCATGGGGCTACTTCTGTGGGGCCTGGAGCTGCTAGCATGCAGCCTGCGTTAGCTCTGCGTTAGCGCTGATTCCAGATCAGCAAGCATGAACGTTTTGGACCGAGATAAATACACAGTAAGGGTCACAAACACATTTGAACATGGAAGGGCTTGCTTGGGTTCATTATTTATAGCTGACGCTCATTATTTGAGCTGTTTTCTTGAGATTTTGTTTGGTTGTTTAGTAGCTGGTAGGTATAGTTGGATATTTAGTTATTGGTTGATTCCTAAATTCAGCAGCTTGTCTGATATTTTCCCACATGAATTAGTCGTGGAGTGTTGTGCTGGTTTTGTCTGTTCTCTTGGTCTTAAGCAGAAGCTCATGTTGGGGAGTGTGGCATTTATTCGATAGGCTAAACATGTTAAACAACTAACCTTTACAGCAACTAGACATCTAGACTGAAAATGAGACACCAGTTGACCTATAGAGACATTCTTGAATCCGGGAACAAGGCTCTCAGAGATTCTGAGTAAAGTGCTAGCAGTCAGATGACAACATGGGTGTTCAACCTGACATTACACGGACATTTTCTAGGCGTTTCTTCTTCTTTTTTCCGGAATGTTCCTCGGGTGTGTGGTCTCCTGTCAGGTTCCTCTCTGCCGTGGTTCCAAACGTAAGCAGCAAACCAACAGTGACAAAAACATCGCATTATCAAAACGTGTTTGGAAATCTAGAGAGAGAATGGTGACAAACATGGCCAGAATGTTTCTCCCAAGGCTGAAGATGGCCTGGTTGTAAAACAGTCACTGCCTTTTCACACCTACCCTCATTAACCTCTCTCGTTTGTCTGACAAATGTCACTTGTGAAATGGGACCGTGTGTCTTCACAAACAGCGGCTAACACTTATAGACTAGCCACGGTCAGGTAAGTGCTTAAATTCAGCGACCCTACAAGTTGACCCTGACTATATGACTTCATTTCATTGAAGCATGTTGTAAAACATCACTGGGTCACCATGGATCCCATCACGTTTTCCTGTGGAAGGCACACAGGCTCCTCACTGGCACTGATGTCCATAACCTTCAGTGCACTTGGAGGAACTTGGCTCATGTTAACGTGATACAGATCTGAGATTCTGTTTTTGGATCAGCGTGACCAGTGGGCCTACACGGAGAGGAATCACAACCAGCAAGGCTTAGTCTGATCCTGGATCAGGTCTCATTCGGATGGCTGGCCCCTGGACTTGATGACAGCGCTGTTCTAACAGGTGACAGCAGATGATGGTCAGTAATGCTCATGTGAGCTGCCTTTAGTTCCTGCTAGTAAACACCGGCCTTGGTGAACACGTTCCACATCATGCTATGATGAGGCAGAAGTCCCAAAATAGATCTGGCCAACAAATAGATCTGGCCAAACTGAAACATCTTTTGAGTAAATATCCATACTGATAATTGTTTTGGTGTGTACTAATCTCTGCTAAGTATCTGTGTACTAATCTCTGCTAAGTATCTGTGTACTAATCTCTGCTAAGTATGCAAATGCATACTGTGTCCTCTGCTCTTAGCAGCTACAGATAGTTGGAAATCGTGGTTTCCTATGACTACAGTCTGACCTCAAGTTCTCACTTTCAACAGGAAATGGGCTTTATATCAGTTCAAGACCCTCCTTACTGACTTAAAGTAGTGGAATGGGGCATTTCCGAAAAAACAGCAGTACAGTTTACATTTCATGTCCTGGTAAACAGTCCTTTCATTCAGCCTTGGACAGAGCAAAGAAAAGACTATGAGTACTGTCCTTGGAACACACACACACACACACACACACACACACACAAAGACAGAGAGAACGAATGAGAGAAAAGAAGTACCAGAAGGACGGAGGAAGAGAGGGAGGACAGGGAGAGACAGATAGAGAGAGAGTTGTGACAAACAGGAGCTGTGTGTTGGGGAAACGGCCTGTTCTTCAGGGACAGTCTGATTGGCCGCCTGGTGCCGGGTGCTACTCAAGTCCCTGGGGTGAAGTCTCCTGGGTGACCAACCCAGTCCACATTCCACATCTGACTTACGGTTCAGTCCACGTTAGTACCTGGGAGCATTCTGAGGTGCGGCGTTTGTACCTTTTTAACGTAATTATGAAATGGAACTCCAATATTGTTGGTTTCTCTAACTGAAAATTGTAGTGTAATGTGAATAAACTGGAAAAAAGTGTGATTTTTCTCAGTGTAAAAGGGGAGTCAGGTCGCCCCTTCCCCCTGGCTGGAGTTCACTGCTGGGGGGTTTACAGGTGGCCGGGTCAGGCACTCTTGCTTGGACCTTAGGTGCCCCAGGAGGTGCAGTTTATCAGGCTAAAGTACGAGTGAAAAGAGAGAGGGAGAGAGAGAAGGTAGACAAAGCTGTAGGATCATCATGTCAGTTCTCCTCTGTCCTTAATTTATATCACTCATTGTGGGTGTCATAGTAGAAACATTTGGGGACTTTGGGGATTTAACTGCTTAAAGTCACAACAGAAGCATTAGATTATCATCTGCTATGACTCCAGTGATGTGTGTAGTCCAGAGTGTCTGTAGGATGTCAGATACTGATCTCTATTTCATCAACATGCCCCTTATGACCATGAGAAATGTGAGGTACATACATGAGGACCATGAGGCCATGCCTCTTAAGCCCACATGTCTGGTTCTGTGTCTCACAGAGTCAGCAGCTTCTAGACATTAAAACTCATGTGTACTTTTCTCAGCCTGCGTGTCTCAGCCACAATAAAACACGCTGATTCAGATGGGAACCTTAATGTCTCAAAGAGTCTAGATCTGGTCGTTCTGGTGCAGGTCTCAGGACCTCACAAGTAGTCAAAACCAAAGCATGCTGTCTCATGCACCCCCCTCCACCCCGTCCCCACAACACCACCCCCACCGCACCATCCCCACCACACCACCCCCAACCCCCCTCCCCATGGTCAGCCCCACCCCACCCCAAACAAAGTTGCCGTCTGCCTGCTGTGGACAGGAAGGGGTAATCGCTGAGCTGTTTGTTATCGTCCTGCAGACAATGAGGAGGAATCTAAGGACAAAGAGAAGGGAAAGTTCACTGGCCACAGCACCACACTGGCCCTGCTTCACCGGGTCTGCAGACCAGAGTTCTTACCGCAGACCCTCCTCTCTCTCCTCGCCGTGAAACAGAGCACGGAGTTAGAGGCTTTGAGAAATGAACACTCTGTTAACTTTAAACAACTCTTTAAAGTCTTTGTTTAACGGTAGCAGTGGTGTGATGAATGACAGAATGTAAAACTGTGTACAAGTGAATAAAGATTGCATTGGAGGGTAGTAATCTGAGGACACACACACACACAGAATGGGAGAGGCTGGGGGTAGGGACTGGCCAGTCAGCTGGGTGTGTGAGACAACTCCTCAAGTTCTGCCCAGTAAAGAGGGTGTGTCTGGGAAAACCTAAATCACTCCCCTGAGGGGAACCAAAGAGCAAATGAGAGAGAGAGACAGAGAGAGAGAGAGAGAGAGACAGAGTGAGAGAGAGAGAGAGATCGTAAGACTCCTGCAGAGAAAATCTCCTGCACAGTTCATAGCAGGACAGGCAGTGCAGCAGGTCTGTTCCCACGGAAGCAGAGAGCTGTTGTCACTGGACACGCCGGTTGTCCGTCACCGAGTACCTGTGCACTGGGTCACCATGACTGCTTCAGAGCTGTGAGCTACTTTCAGTCACTGCGAGGAGAAGGAAGAACTATCGGCGTGTGCGTGTTTGCCAGGATACTCCAATCTACTTTCAGACAGGTAAGCTTCAGCGCTACGTATGAGGTTTGATTCCAAAGGTTTAGATTTTGCATTCGAGTTCGTTCCGTTGTAGGTGTGATACATGCTCCTTTTTGCTTAGAGGACATAAAAAGATGTGTACAGAGATTTGATCAGATTGTGGTTTGTTTGCTGTAAAGTCTTTATGATTTATATTGTGGTTAGGCAAATGTAAACACAGTACAAATCAAGTAAAGAAAGTACATGTCAAATTAAATTCAGTTTGATGTAATACTGGATTTACTGTAAATGAACAGAAACAGAGTGTGAGAATGTGTCTGCCTCTGGGCTGTGACAGTTCGCTTATAACTCTGTTTGTGTGCGAATGTCTAAAACAACTGCTCCTGCTGAAGGGCTGTGTGTATGTGTGCGTGTGTGTGTGTGTGTGTGTGTGTGTGTGTAATAGTGGCAGCCACTGCTGAGAACTTTAATGATTTTGTGATGGATATGGCTCCCATCTTTCTGCTTGACTCACAATTTGAAAGCAAGGCTACGGGTCGTACCATAGCAGCAAGGGGGGGGGGGTGTCAGGGGCATCTCTTCTCATAGCCCCCACTCAAAGGAATGGTCCATGAAAAGTATTGTTCCTTTGTTTGTGTGTGTGTGTGTGTGTGTGTGCCGGTAATTTGCTTGTCAAGACTTGCTGCTGGAGACTTGGGCAAGACGTGGGGTGCACTCTGCTTCCATAATCTAATCCCGCCCGTCCTCTTGCTCTAGCTTGGCTGGCTTAGCAGTGCTGTTGTCGCTGCTGTTGTGTCACGCTCAGAAAACCAGACGCGCCGCATGTGATCTGCACCGTGGCAAAATAATGTCTTAAAATGACTTAAAATGGCTGCTTTATACCACGATCGCAATGGGGGTGGTGGTGCGTTCACACTTCTGCACATCCGCCACTGATGAGACGGATCGGGCGACTTTCCTGAATCGGGCTGTGAAGGCACGTGAGGTGTGATGTGTGGCCATGGACTCTTGTGGCTCTGTGTTGTGGGAGGAGCAAAAGGCCACGGAGGGGGGAAAGTGTCGCGTCTGGGGTGGAGGGCGGGATGTATGGCTGCCCGTATGTCCTGCTCCGCGTGTGCAGGACGGCAACACGACATTCCTGTGCTGTCTCCTGCTGCAACTGCTCGACTGAGATTCTGTGTCTGTGGGTGCTTCATTCTTAGAAATGGTGGCGTTTGTCTCTAGTAGATCAGAACCAGAAACTCACAGAGCAAATAGAGTGGACACAATCAATTAGAGCGCAGTTCGAGTTCCATTAGCCCAAATCCCCAATGAACAAACAGAGTGAATTGCCAATTAGAATGTTAAGGTTTCCTGTTAGGCTTCCGTAGGTGTTCTAATCGATTTTGCCACTGCACTGCTCCATTAGATGTAGAGAAGGCCTCCTCTTTCACGGGCTGCTGTGTGCGCTGCCTGCCTCTGTGCTGAGAGCTCTTTTAACCCACACACTCACCCGGGCCTTTGTCCCCAGTAAGCAGGTTTGAATTAATTAAAGGGCAACTGCATTATTCACGAGATTCCCACCAGCTCCCGTGGGGGGTGAGGAGGGGGTGGGTGGTCTGTGAGAATCCAGCCATGAGAATAGTTAGCTCGTTGTTTTTGAAAGCCGCTGAATATTTGCCTCGCTTATGAATTTAACCTCCCACCGCGAGCTCCGTAGAGTCGGCGAGTGGCTCTGTGTGCTCTCAGAGCTGTGTCAACTGTCAACACGAGCCAGACACAAAAATAATGTGACCTAGCGATGGTCCGTTATTCTTTCTAATGCGGTTCCTACATCGGCCTCTAATACTCTTGCATAAGTGTTTCCAGCTAATCTGCATTAAAGTAAGTTAGCATGGGTCCAGAGTGGCTTATTAAAAACAAAGGCCTGTGAAGGCTGAGTGGAAGCAGTGGGAGCTCAACAAAGACGTTCACGTGAACCAGAGGAGGTGCGGAGAAACTCCAGCGGAGATTACAACCATGGATTCCCCAGAAAACAAAGGAGGCTTAAGTCACACTTAGATGACAGAATGTCAGAATCAGAATTAACCAGAGAGAAAGTGGCTCTGTGTGTGTGTGTGTGTGTGTGTGTGTGTGTGTGTGTGTGCAATGTAGAGAATGATATGAGGGATAAACAGCTGGTGCCTTGAAAGGTTAAAAAGTGAGAGTGACGAGGAGAAAGAGAGAGAGGGAGGGAGGGAGAAAGAGGGAGAGATGGAGAGAGGAGTGGGAGGGAGAGGGACATTTACAAATGAGAAATAGCTGTTGGACTGATTGTGTGTTTAATGACTGTCGGAGACACAGAAGCTGTGCGAAGGACAGAATGAACTGCACCATGGGACATTTAATATTAGAAAGAAAAATGAGTGTAACATTTGAGCTGGGGCCATTAAGTTGGCGAATGTAATCTGTCACAAATAAGATTAATTACAAATTTATCTTGCATTTTGCATATTCATGACCTCTGGCTATCAGAGAAAGCTAACCATTAGCTGTCTGTGTTGTGTAATGCTGTAAAACCCTAGTATTTGTAAAGGGCCCTCAGCTGTCTCCCCACCGCACGGTGGCCATTGGGCCCCTCCTGCCCTCCTACCCAGGGTCCTCCACTCCACCAGGCAGCGCCATCGCACATGCCAGCCGCTGGTTATATAAAGCGCTGGATGCACGCCAGAGGAAAAATGACGGCACGCCGTAGGCGCGCGAGGTGCTGAGGGGTTCGTCCCCCCGAGCATGAAAGGGAGTGACTGAGGGATTTGCAGAGATTTCAGAGCAGCATGTGAGGAGAGGAGTCACGGGCAGATACGGCTGACCCTCTGCCCTCTTCGGCTGTGGGATGTTGCTCTCTGTGTTGGTTAGGCTGCAGGACGGTGACCTTTCACCTCGCCTTATCACCGTGCTGGCCGTACTGGCTTAGGTGAGTAACGCAGCACGGCTTTCTGGCTCGCATACCCATCATGCTTAGCAAGAAGCTGGTAGTGCTTATCGGTTGTTTATCTGTTGCCCCATCACTATCTCGCTGTTATTACGAAAGCCCCGACTCATAGGCCGCTGTTTTCTGAGCTCGGCTCGTTCTGCCTGGCTGCTCTCTGGGGAAGCTGGCGTTTGCGCTGGAAGGCCCTGGAGTGGGCAGAGGGGCTCAGATCCGGCCGCGCCGCCCGTGCTCCAGGCTGCGTGAGTGAAAGCTGAGGTGTGGGACAGCGGAGGTGACTACTGCTGGAGCCTTCCAGGCAGCTGGAAGGATCAGTGTGGCGGGGGGACCTGTGCATGTTAACGCCTGCTACCCGATACGCACCACATGAAAAGCAGTAAGAGTGAATGGAGTGTCGCATTTCAAGGCTGTGGACGGCACACAGGTGCTCCAGGTGTGGCAGGCTGTGGTGTAAACACTCAGGACAGCGCGGGGTCTGGATCAAAACCCCACACTCCCATGAACTCCTGACACTCAAGCCACCCAAGACTCCAGACTCTCGTTCCTCACTCTTATTTCTATACGTTCAATGAAGCTGCTGAAAAAAATTCGTAGTAGATACTGAAGAATATGATAAGTTTAGATTTGAAGAAGTTTAACGTAGTGAAGGTCAGACCGAGAGCTTCCATGAGCCATTACACACACGGTAGGGGTAGGGAAGGGGTGTGCAGCCAAAGAGCTGTGCTACAAGATGGTGGGGTGATGTTGAGGAGTGAGGTGAGTGAGGTGAGGTATGTGAGGAGGTGAGTAAGGTGAGGTATTTGAGGTGAGTGTAGTGAGGTATGTGAGGTGAGTGTAGTGAGGTATGTGAGGTGAGTGTGGTGAGGTACGTGAAGAGGTGAGTGAGGTGAGGTATGTGAGGTGAGTGTAATGAGGTGAGAGTGGAGAATGCGGTGAGGTATGGTAGGTGAGGTATGTGAGGAGGTGAGTGTGGTGAGTGAGGTAAGGTATGGTATGAGGTGAGTGAGGTAAGGTATGGTATGAGGTGAGTGAGGTGAGGTATGTGAGGAGGTGAGTGTGGTGAGGTGAGTGAGGTGAGGTTCACTGTGCAGACTCACACACCCTGGAAAGGCTTCATCATCTTCACCCACTGCCTCCCATGTGGGTGACAAACACATGATCGAGTAGCCAGCGCCCGCCATGCTGTTGGGGTTGTTGCGTGGTTGCCGGGGAGTAATGGGGCAGTGGAATGGGTTTGGGTGGGTTATTGTAGTCTCAATGTGGAATCTGCCCCTCTGGCTGGAATGAGATCATGACTTGAGAGGAGAAGGTGTTGCAGTCTGAGATTGAGTTACACACATGCTCACACACATACACTACAAAGACACAAAGGGCACAGATCACAGGACCAGCACTGCTTGCATGTGTGGGTGACTAACCTTAACAGTCCTCTATAATGGGCCGAGCACACACAACCCAGCAGTGACTGTGTCTGGGCCAGTTCAATCACACACCAGTTCTGCTTTCTGTTTCTTCAGCAGGATCATGTAACACCTATGATGGCTTTCATTAATTCAGACTGGGAAGGGCATTGTTCTTAGCGTTTTAGTGGTGCTGTGATTTTTATTCTAGAAGGAGGCTGAACATATATGGAGAGAGAGAGAGAGAGAGGGTTCAGATCCCTGGGCTCAAAAGAAAAAGAAATGAAGGTATAGAGATCACACCTGTACCTGAGTGTCCTGTGATTGCACTTCAATTACACGAGCACTCGGCCCACCTGGATTAACCAGGAGTCAACAAAGATCCTTCGCAGGAAGGAAAACAACAACAACTCTGTGTCCACGCTGTTGGTCCGTATAAATCCAGATATGAGTAAGACACTTGTGGTTTGACGTGCACGAACAAGTGGAGAGATGTCATCAAGCGCAGAGTGAGGACCTCAGAGCCGCCGAGTCTGTCCCACGTCTAGTGGGAAGCAGATGAAGGCAGTTTTACGCCAGCCAGTCGGCCCACAGGCTGTGGAATGCTGGGTAAACAGCTTTTACGCACAGCAACAGGAGAGTCTTATCTGCTGCTCCTGTGGTCAGACAGCAGGTTCCTTCTTAGCGGCAGCCATATCTGTCAGACCCCCCCCCCCCCCCACCTCTCTCCCTCGGGCAGCAGATAGCTATGTAATCATAGCACAGCGTAATTTGTACTTTTGTCTGGTGTTTTCGGGCTGAGGTGCATGAGAGACAGTAGGTGTGTGTCCTGGTTACGGCTCAGACGTGGGCGTGCGGCTCATCCTTCAACGTGGTCCTGGCCTCTCGCAGAACACCTGTATGTAACAGGAGCCCATCTACATCCTGCTCACACACACACACACGCACACGTCGAACACCTCGCGCGGGACGTCGGCGGAGCAGGCCGCTCTGGGGGAGCACGTGTGCTCCAAAGTGTGTAAGTGGGAAAGCGGACAGCTGATTGGCTGAGTCTGAGAGGTGTGAGCTCTGCTGCGGTAGCAGCCGCATAGAGGGTCACGACCTATGAGGTCACGGTGTGTTCTCATTTGAATATGCAGCACTCTCCTTCATTCCACTGTGCCCTCCCCTGTCTGCAGAGCTGAGGATGATGGCGGAGGGGAGGTTCGCCAGCCTACCCAGGAACCTGCACGTGGGGCACCAGTACCCACTGGCTTCCTCCATGGACCTGCTGAGCCCGGGTGTGGCTCCGACGGCCCCGCCCACCTACCACGCCGGCTCCATCCACGGCACCCTGCCCCGCAGGAGGAAGGCAGGAGGCGGAGGCCCTGCCAGGCCCTGGGAGGTGTGTGGAACACTCCCGCCCCCCGCCCGCTCTCCCCTGCCGTCCTCCCCGCTCCTGCGCAACGTGATAGAGGAGCACCAGCCTCTCCGCACCGCCCGGAAGGAGCACACGGCCCACAGGTGAACCACCCGTCCCCCCCCTACCCAGCACCGCACGCCCTCTCTACACCCCCACCCCTACCCCTCCACCCATCTCCAGTGCCCTCACGGTCACGCATAAAGAGTCAAGGCAGCTCCCCTTCTTCTCGTTCTCGGGTGCTGCCAAGAACCTCGTTCTGTTATTAGCAGGAGGGCGCGTCTGGATGTAGGCCAGCACGCCGCTCCCGCCGCCGACACGATTGGGAAGCCGATGACCTGCTGACCGTCGTTTTTATTGAAGGTCAGCGATCGTCTCACTTCTGAAAACGTAACGACCTCCCCACTGATAAAGTCCCAGTCGTAACAACAGTGCCAGGGTCACCATTTTTATATTCCTCTTTTGTAAGGCTTGTTAACATTTTCAGAGGGTAAATTGGTTGGTGGTTGGCTCGCAGCCGGTACGGAAAGCACCAACCAAAAATAGGGCAGCTGATTTTGTAATAAACATGTTTGTCTAGTGGTCACACTTAAATAGGCAGGAGGAACTGCAACTGTCCACCCCTCCCAGCTGACGCTTTTTTCGGTATTGATGACCAACACAGGCGCGTGACACACGCCGTCGTCAGGACGACTGATGACGTGCTTTTCCACACACGCTCTTCACTTCCGCACTGACATCCTGTTGAAAAAAGCAACGCGTACCCAACACATCAGGCTCACCGCAGTCACTCAAAACAAACAACAACATCCCCCCCGCTGAAATGACACCAGTGAAATTGGTTTAATAGCGAGTTTCACTTGCTCCGAGCGGTTTCAAGCTTTATCTAACAGCCTACCTAACGCACGGGTGTTTAGTAGCCAACCTAATTGCTCTTGCTCACTGTTTATTGCTTGGTTACAGTAACCATGCCAGATATAATTATAATCAGATATAATCTACTAACCAGTCATCAGTCCTGGCATTCTATCCTGCTCTCTCTCGTTACCCCACTGTCTGTCAACCTGTGTTTCCCCCGTGTCCATGTCTCACCGTGTCTCTGTCCTCCTGTCTCCATCTACAGCCTTAGGCCAGTCTGTCCCTGATTTTTTTTTTATCACACTGGGTTAACAAAGCAGCAGTGTTTGCATTTGTCCTGATAACCAGGTCATCTTTCTCTGATAGTGTCTCTGCCTCAGCAGAGAAGTCCTGGCCAAAGGAGCAATGCTCTCCACAACCTCCACTGCCCCAGAGAGCAGCTGTACGAGGAGAGGACCTGGACTATGGAAGAACATCTTACTGGCATGGCTCGTAGAGCCGAACCTTTGTCTTCATTCTCCTTTTAAAAACTCCAGTTAAAAGACAAAACAAACGAAGAACTCTGTCCTGCTGTTGGAGATCATTAACGGTGCGCTCACAGGATCTCTTGTGCTCTTGTCTCGATCCCTGAGGGGAAGCACTACAAAGGCTTTCTCAAGAAGTGACAAGCACATCCAAAAAAAACTTTTATCATATGAATTATTACCTTATGTTCCCGCTGTGGCATTATGGGTAATTGGTTCACCCACTCATGTTACCCTGCTGGTAACATATCACCTATTGACATAATAGCTGCTCATATTACAAGGCTGGATGTTACATGGTGGCCTATCCTGCATTTTTAACTGTAGTAGACTCTGACTATACAAACACAGCCCTCTTACGCACCAGACAAATAGTGCGTCACTGCGTGAACGTGTTTTAATGCGTAGGTGTGTGTCTGGCTCGGCCAAGGGCGACAACATCTGTCCCCCTGACATTTGGAAGGTCACCTAATATTGGTCTGCTAGTTCACCGCCAGAGAAAAACAGCGAAGGTGAAAAATGGCGGCGCTATGACAACAGAGCAGGGCCCCGCCCACCACACAGCAGGAAGTGACCTCTCATCGCCATAACGACAACTCGCTGCAACTCCGCCTGACATGTGGAAGAGATGATGGTAGACCACAGTGTCTGAATGCATATGGGGGGGGGGGGAGAGAAAGGAGGGAGGAGGAGAGGGGAGGAGAGGAGATGAGAGGAGAAGGAGAGGGGAAAAGACACTGGGGAGCTGTAGACAAGAACAGATTGTATAAGAACTGAGGGAGGGATTTCATACAGAAGAGCAGATCAGAATAACTTCCTTTTTTATAAACTTCTATTTATGTTTTATGTTTTTTGTTTGTTTGTTTGTTTTCTAATTAAGTATTTTTACAAAGCCAGAAATGTACAGAGCCTTTTTTCCTTGGGCTTTTTTGTGGATTTGTCTGCAAGGGTAAATGTAGAGTAGTAAGGAGGCGTACAGCAGTTTGACCGGCCTCCTGGAGTTCTGACCTGGTCCGGCGTGTCTGTCTGTCTGTCTGGCCGTCTGTCTGGACGTCTGCAGGTGAGTGACTGCTGGAGTTAGCCTCCCGGGCCTTTAGGGTGGTAGTGCAGATTAGCACAGCAGCGAGCCAGAACTGGGTGTGTGTGGACACAGCTCCTCCGTGCTGGAGTGACCTCATGTGCGGACTCCTCTGAGCAAAACAACAACAACAAATACAACAGGAAACTAAGAGGGAGCATTCGCCATGTGGTGGACGTCAGGCAGCCTGCTCTGATTTATATGCATTTGGAAAACAGCTGTTTCCACACACACACACACACACACACACACATCCAGGCACACACAATATACATCTACAGAGATTTGAGGTTAGAAGAGGTAAAGACATAGCTTTGTAGGGAGGTGAGATAATGGCTGGAGTGAACAAGGCTGGAGAAAGAGATGAAAGGGGTGATGGAGGGGCAGATGTGGCCGAGTGCCACGTATGTAACGGGCAGGACTGATGCTTCAGTGAGAGCGGGGGCTAAAATGAACCAGCTGAAAGACAGAGTGTGTGCGTTTGTGTGTGTGTGTGTGATTTGCATAGAGTGAGGGAGCGATGGTGGTTAATTTGTGTGCGCGTGTGTGTCTGTATATGCGTGTTTGTGTGGGTGTGTACTCTGAGAGGTGTGCGCGTGTGTGTGTGTGTGTGTGTGTGTGTGTCCGTGTGTGTGTGTGTGTCCTATCTGGGCCTGGCGGTCTACGGGCAGATAACAGCTGATTAAACATCCGCTGGGTCCTAGCGGGTGACAGACGGCCGTGCGGCCCATGCGCTGGGCACGTCACCACAGGACCTGCTCTTCTCGGAACGGCTCGATGTTTCTCGCCTCACCAACATCCTCCACAAACAGCTGTGATAAGCCGGAGCAAACATGACGACAACAGCGCTCACATGTCACATGTCACATGTCACATGACCCAGCCAGACCAAAGCTGCTGGACGTCTCACCATGTCGCGATGGCTTTACGTTTATGGTTTGATTCGCGGTTCATTATGAATAAGCTTCGCTTTTTAAAGAAAAAAACCCATCCAGTATGATTTTGGCATTATTTCCTGCACGATCTGCTGGTTTGTGTGAGGACGTTGGGGGTCTTTTAGAGGATTTCCTTCAGCCGCACTGATCTGAAGTGTAAACAGATCTGTTTAACCGTCGGCTTTGTGAGTTCTCTCCTGCTTGTAGTGCCTGTCTGCTCAAGCGTGCACATGTAGACACGTAGACACACACACACACACACACACACAGGTGGATTCAATTGTTGTAGCTGCTGCTTGCCCTGCCAGAGCAATTTGTGATTGTATCACTGAAAGAATACTGAGAGAAAGAGAGAAGCACTGAAGAACTGAGAGAGGCACTGAAGGACTGAGGGAGGGACTGAGAATAATGAAGGGACTGTTATAATTAAGCCTCAGACTCACACTGCCCCTAGTGTCCGTGTCAGCCACTGTCACATGTCTGAGACACTTGAGTGTGTGTGCACGCCTGTTTGCGTAAGGGCTCTCAACTGCAACCCCGTGTATGGCTATGGATTATGGAGGCTCACTGCATGCGAAGCCGAGGACTGGCGTGTACTGAGGTCCAGCAATAGCCTGCCCACCTCCCCGTGACCCGACGGGTTCTCCCTGCCGCGGTCCGCTCAGGGCCAGCGCGGTCTGGAGGAGCTCGGCCCGCTTGGCCCGGCGCTGACCGCTACTCTGGGACACAATGCAGCTGTGGTCTGGCAGGCGGAAGGAGCAGAGGGAGATGGATGGGTGATGGTGATGGGTGTTGCTCAGCAGGTCCTCCCTGGGACGCAGAACGTATGGTTAGCTTGAAGGAGCCCAGAGCATTAACATAAATCTCCTGCTACGTTCCTGCGGAGAGGGTTTAATTAGTGCTTAGAAACTTCCAGCTAGTAAAGTTTTCATGCTGAGGCCTTTAGTAAATAAAGAATAGCTCCCTGTAACACATCTGCAGTAAGGATATGTACTTCATGGGGGTGTTATGTAAATGCATAATCAGCTTAGGGTGGCAAAGTAATAGACAAAGCAGTGAATAAACAGCTAGAAGAAGGATTTAGGGATTGCAAGTGTAGTGCATTAGAGGATTCATATTTAAATCAAGTCCCCCAGAAAGTCAGGTGTCCAATGAGATGCCAGTAGGGGAGTTTAACAAAACTGGGAATTAAATAAAGATTAGGATGCATCTCCATACATGTATAAAGGTATAAAGGTAGCTGCTTCTCTCCAGGAGAATACTTTATAGGGCACTGGGCACCTGAGGTAGCTATTCCACCAAACACAAGCCATCCTCCCTTAAGGGAATAAGACACGCAATCACACACCCTACTGGAAATCAAGACAGAGGGGAGAGAGGGAGAGAGAGGGGGGGGGGGAGAGGGGGAGAGAGAGAGAGGGGGGAGAGAGAGGGAGAGAGAGGGGGAGGGGGGGGAGAGAGAGAGAGAGAGAGAGGAGAGAGAGAGAGAGGGGGGAGAGAGAGAGAGAGGGGGGGAGAGAGGGAGAGAGAGGGAGAGAGAGGGAGGGGGGAGAGAGAGGGAGCCATAAAGAGACACAGAAAAGCTTTTTTAAGGGTGAGATGAAAGTTGGCTGCTTGGGCCAGGCAAGGCCACAGCAGGCGTGGGCGACGGGTGGAGGAGACGGAGCTAAATGGAGAAAAGGCTGAGCGGAGCCCAGGGATGAGTGCTCTCCTCCACCACACCCACACCTCCTCTCTCCTCCACCACACCCACACCTCCTCTCCCCCCTCTGGGTCCTGCGTGCCGCGCTGAGCACTAAACTGCAGCAGTAGTCAGGACCGAGCGGGACCCGGCACTGAGGTAGCGGGAGTCATGTGTCCCGCAGCCACAGGAGGGAATCGGCGTTACGCAAATAGACCTCTGTTTTCTTGCAAATATTGTGCTGTTTGGTGTACGGATATACGGGTATGAAGGTTGGGTCTGTGAGACGCTTCATCGGTCTTAGTGTGCCAGTCAGAAAACTATGCTGCTTGTCGCATTTTCCAACATTTTTGCCTCATGTTTGGAATCTGAGAGAGTTTCAAATGGAGTCCACAAAAAAAAGTGAGTGAGCGAGAACTGAGTTGAAGAGAAAGAAGCGCAGACGTGTGTGGTGGCGAAACACGGCGTCGCGCGGAGCTCGTGTGCGTGGTGCTGTCCTCATGCCTTCATCTCGTTCTTCATAAGGTATTTCCTCTTGTGCAGCATTTAGCCTGATATGATCTATAATCTGAAGTGCTGTGTGAATGTGTGTGTGTGTGTGTGTGTGTGGTGGTGGAAGTGGGGGGGGTCCCCTCACATGGCCATGTGAAGATCTCACTGGTTAGTAACACTGGCAGGAGAGAATCAGTCTGCCTCAGTCAAAGACCCAGTACACACAGGCCAGGAGAGAGTCAGACAGACAGACACGCAGACAGGACGGGGGATTTGTGAATGTGTTCACTAAAGAGAGTCCTGTCTCTCTGCCGCAGGGACGCTGGAGGCATCGATCCCACCATGGAGTACGTTAAGGTAAGACTCCACTTTTCCCTGCTACTATTTGCATGTGCGTTGAGCGTGTGTGTGTGCGTGCGTGTGTGCATGCGTGTGTGTGTCTTTAGCTCCGATCGTTGCGTAACACGCCTGCTGGGAGTAGACGCCCCAGTAAAGGCGCATGACTGGGCGAGCTGGTCGTAGCGACTGGTGTGCAGATCTTTGCCTGTGTGGTGGTGGATGTTCCTCCATCTCCTCCATCTCTCCTCCAGCCTCCACAGAGCGTGGCTGAGTTCTGCCTGGGGCTTCTGTCACACACACAACGAAATGCTACTGGGGTGCATATGTACGCGGCTGTTGTTCTGAATGGCTTCGGTACGGTGCAGCGCGACCTGGGCCAGATTCAGATCTCACGAACAGTAGTGCCGAACTGGGACTCCTTGCCTGCGGGGTTGGGAAGCAGGTTTGTGATAAAGTCACAGACGTTACCCCTCCAAAGCCCTGGGGAACTCCTACTGAACCACAGGAAACCCCAGAGGCAGAGTTTACACAACATCAGAGCAGCTCTGTTTGAAATCACAGCCATCTTGGAGAAGATTGCTGAGAACATCCTCAGCAATAATGCCTTAATTATGAGGGCGAGGAGGAAATGCAGTTCTCTATGTAACAAAGGTCTGCATGCCTGCTTTTAGCACCAGTACCAGTACCAGAACCAGTAACCTCACTAATACTGATCCAAACACCTTCATTAGTTGCGCTTCCGGGTCCAGGGGGCTGCAGCACAATCACCCCCCACACTTGTTGCCTCCATCTGGACACCAGGGAGCGTCATTTGTTTCTGAAGGGCTACCATCAGTCCCAGTAACCTTGTTGTGCAGAGTTGGTTGAAGGGTAGCGGTGTTATTTGTGGGGGGGGAGGGGCTGGTTTCCAAGGGGCCCACCTGCAGCAGACATTGATGAGAGCAGTCATGCTGTGGTTCACCCTGTCAGCACACATTCTGTTCTCTCAGGCAGCTGAGATGCCAGCTCACTCACACACACACACACTTACACACACACACCTGCATGCACACCCACATATATATATATATACACACACATGTGCACTCCAAGAACTGATCATTAAAGAGTTAAAGTGTTTTGCAGATTGAAAACCCTTCACAAGTTTGCCTCATACATGCAGTACAGTCTATAATGAACAGTAAAACACACACACACACACATACACACACACACACACACACACAGTTGGTCAATGGCTGCAGGAGTGTGAGCAGTGATTCAGAGGGATGACTGAGTGGAACAGAATCTGAATCTCCTCGGCTGCATTGTTCATGTGATCGTGACGTGGAACATGAGGAGAGGTGACTGTACGGCCCACGTGGAGGTGGAGAGGTGGAGAGGTGACTGTACGGCCCACGTGGAGGTGGAGAGGTGGAGAGGTGACTGTACGGCCCACGTGGAGGTGGAGAGGTGACTGTACGGCCCACGTGGAGGTGGAGAGGTGGAGAGGTGACTGTACGGCCCACGTGGAGGTGGAGAGGTGACTGTACGGCCCACGTGGAGGTGGAGAGGTGACTGTACGGCCCACGTGGAGGTGGAGAGGTGACTGTACGGCCCACGTGGAGGTGGAGAGGTGACTGTACGGCCCACCTGGAGGTGGAGAGGTGGCTATATGGCCCATCTGGAGGTGGAGAGGTGGCTATACGGCCCACCTGGAGGTGGAGAGGTGGCTATACGGTCCATCTGAAGGTGGAGAGGTGACTGTACGGCCCACCAGGAGGTGGAGAGGTGACTGTACGGCCCATCTGGAGGTGGAGAGGTGACTGTACGGTCCATCTAGAGGTGGAGAGGTGACTGTACGGTCCATCTAGAGGTGGAGAGGTGACTGTACGGTCCATCTGAAGATGGAGAGGTGACTGTACGGCCCACCAGGAGGTAGAGAGGTGACTGTACGGCCCATCTATAGGTGGCTCCAGGTCAGCCTTCTGCTCGGCCTGTCAAACACTTGGAAACACTTTCCCGCACGGGGAAAAACAGTGAGTGGCGAGAATGGATGACAGGAAAAAACAGCCCAAAGTGCTTATCTACAAAATATCACTCATCAGCTGTGAAGTACAAACTAGAATCTGTGCACCGTAGGTTGTCTTCTATGATGTGTGTGTGTGTGTGTGTTGCGTGTAAGCGTGTTTGTGGGATAATACCTGGATTCAGGAACTTCCTCTAGGCCAACCCTGTCTCTCACGCCTCTGTGGTGAAGGTGAACCTCAGTTCGCCTTCATTAGATGGTGTAGGATTTCCTGGGTTCTGTTTAACCAACACCACAGAGACAGAGCAGAGCAGAGCACACCTGTCACATCCACACAGCCTGTAGCAGAAAGCCGCCGTATCTCTGTCTCTCACTCACTACAGGAGGGATTTTTGTGGATTAAGCCCCAGAAAGTATGTATTATGTAGCACCTTGGCTATTAGTTAATGTGAGTTTCTGTGATGTATGGAGGTGCGTCAAGTTGCTTAGAATGTGTCTCGGCATTTTGAAACTCTAATTCAAGATTGAATAAATTGTACTGCATGTTTAAATTTGAGCTATGTTTAATGTTCAAATGGTGCAGAGTGAGTGTGAGTTTCGGCTAAGGTTAAGGACCGGACGTTTTCTCCATCCCGCCCGACTGTTGGCCGGTTTTTGAAGTTGCTGATGAATGTTTGCCTTTCTTTAACAGGAAGTTAGCAATCAGAGAAAGAACATCAAAGTGTATATATGCTGATGTCACTTCCTGTGGCCGGACCACAATAGAAGTTCCCTTTTTGTGCTTGCCAGTGCTTCGCTGGCGGTCAAGGTCAACACCCAGAGTGTCCGTGCAGAAGGAGAACTTCTAACCCAGAGCTGCCCCAATGCTTGTGGTGGTCAAAAGGCCATGATCCTTCTCAGAAGTTCTCCTATATATGTACAAGATCGTAAGGCGTTCGAGTGAAAGCGAATAAGGGGGCTGCTGTCTCCGCCCTGTGCCCGCACTGTTAATCACAGGGCTGGGGCGGCATTGCGTGTGAACCAGAGATCTCTGTCACGATGATGTGAGACGGCTGTTATCATCATCCACCTTTGGGAGTGGAGGAAGGTGGGTGGGAACTGCTTGGAAGAGGGACTCGACATTTAAAAATAGCATTTGATTGGGCGGTTGGGGGGGGTTGGGGGTGAATTACCCAGCTCCTCCCCCATCTATCTCTCCCACTCACCACCCCCTGCAACCCCTCCCCCAAACCCACCCCCTGGAAAGGCAGCTAAGGATGTTTGGACAGAGAGTCATAAATTACGGCTCCATCGCGATACTCATAAAGGAGGCCAGATAGGCTCCGTGCACCAGTCAGGAAACTGTGCCCCGTCCGGTTATAAGTAACAGGCGTTACAGTGATAACTCACTCTGCAGCAGCTCTGCTTGCTGTGATATTGTTTAGCCAACACTGCAGAAGTGCAGGGAGCTGTGGCGTTTCTCATGCCCCCACTGAGTGTTTTTGCCAGGCAACGATCTTCCCATCGTGGTGGAGGCGCATGAGGACGCAAACACACCAGCAAAAACAAACAAACACGCAGAGAGAAGAATGAACGTGACTGAAACAGAAGATCAGCCGCTGACCTTAATGTGCTCATGAGGCGACAAGCTATCACACAAGTATTTGAACAGAGCTCGCTCTCTCTCACACTCACTCACTCACTCACACACACACACACACACACACACTCATACCCAGTGTCCAACCGCACAGTAAGCTGCTAGGACTCATGAAAGAGCTTTAGAGAAACAAGGCGCCTGTGTTCTCCACGTGAGCTCTGGTGTCTCCGTCCACACTCACAGCACAGCAGCCTTCTGGTTCAGAAGGCTTAGAGCTGATCTCAGAACAGTTGTGACTAACTTCCAGTGGATAAGGGACATTAAGGGTGACTAGGAGCGCAACTGTTCCAAAAACTGCCATGACGAACACAACAAACCCTGACTGCATGTGGAGTTTGGTGAATGGAAGCTAGAGTTAGGTGAGAGTGCCTTCGGTATAGGAGCTGCTCCTATGAGACAGCTGCTGCTTCACAATGAGCGGGCCTGTGCGCTAATGCACAGCCCGCGCGTCACGGTCACATACACACAGACACACTATGCCCTCTAGTGGCGACACTTGTTCATCACAGAACAATATGTAACTAACGGAGAATGGCCATTGTCCAAAATAAATATTGCAGGCGGTGAAAAGAGACCCTGTCGTTTTCAGAATGAACACTAAAACCTTCATGGTTCATGGTGCAAGTTGTTGCCCCCAAATATTAAAAAAAAAATATTATTTGTACATCGGGTCCATGTTGGCAAGTAGAATGTTTGGATTAGTGTTGCAGTGTTTGTTCAACACAGCACGGTGCGACTAATACCGTATGTACAGTGTCCAAACACTCCATTCCCATATTGTGTAGTGTGATGAAACTGGAACTAGACTTTGCCCTTGTAGACAGCTAAGACCCAGATATCCTCTTTATGGCTATGTGAATAATTACATATAACACCCATATCCAGCTATTTATCAAGCCATATCCTAGAGGCAAGGAGGTCTGCTATAAATACACTTCCTTTAGAGGTCTTTCAACGCAGTCTGTCAGCGCGGCATTTAACTGTTTTCTGAGAACATCGTAGTTGCCAGTCTGCCGTCCCATGTAGTCTGCTTTAAGTCCTTGAGGATGGATGTATGTTTACCCTGTCCTGCACCACTTGCTCGCAGCGCCGTTTTTAACCTGGTCCTTTACTCTCTCGTGCATACAAACACCAAGCAGACTCCGTGTCCCACTGGGCTGGGGAAAAATGTATTTGCTCGTAGGACTCTGGCGCTTTATTGACTGTAATTAGCTAGTTTAGGAGCTGACCCTCTGGGAGAACATTCCAGAATAGTTCCGAGGGTGTGCCAGCCAGCCATAATGTCTTTGTTTACCTCTTATGAGTGATCTAGGGGGTGAAGTGTGTGTGGGGTGGTGGGGGGTAACAAAAGTTAGCTGTTAGACATGCAACTCTGCTGTAATTAAGACAGTCTAGCTGAACTTTCTCTCGTATTATTAGACAGACACACTTTCCCCTCATCGATGTTTTTTCTGTTGCATAATTATGCTTCGCTGTTTGCTTTTTCTTCCTTCTTTAACACAGCGATGTTGTCCTCTTTGGGCAGCGCCAAAAGTCTTTGCCCCGAGCCAGCGGATGTGCTGTATCATGTGGGGTAATTAATAATGCGCACCCTGAAATCATTAGTTGGTGTTTGTGTGTTCACATATATGGGTGCAGGTGTACACTGAACTATAATGAGTGCACTGTGTTGAGTTATATATGAGCTAAATCAGGGCCAGTCGATTATATACAAGCAAACTGAAAAAAAAAATATAGAGTTATGCGTTTTAATCTCCATGGCTTTCGAATGTCTCCTTAAACTCATTCCAGCTATCAATTCAGTGAAAGGACAGAATCTCTAATGCTCTTAACCAAACTGGCTTATCAAGTGAAAGTCCTTGTCTGCTCCTGTTCGAGACTGAGCGCCTCCACTTAGCTAGCTAGCTGGTCTCAGGCAATAACACTAAGTGCTTGTTCGTCTGCATGCGAACGGCCGGTGCGTTAGCGTCTGAGTGACGCTCATGTGGCCGTTCAAAGCCCCCCGGGGCCCTACCGGTCCCCCCCCCCCCCCCCCCGGTGTCCCTGCCAAGGATCAGGCCAGCTGGGGGAGACGGAGCAGCCCGCTTCCACCGCTCGGGGGGAAGAGATGCCTCCGCACACCAACCCCCTCCCTCCCGCCCCCACGCCGGGGCTGGGAGTGGCGGCCGTGCGGACGGGGCAGACGCTGCGATGTGGTCTTGCTCCCACGGGTCCCCTGTCACACCCGGTCACACCCGGTCACACCGCTTCTCTTCACTGCCTCATCTGGTTTGTAATGCTTCACTGGGAGCAGCTCTCACTGGACTTTAGGAACGAGCTTTAAATGTCAAAAGCGATAAGAGTGATATTAGGATTTAGAAAATGTTTGATGTCAAATCCTGTTTCCTGAAAAGAGTTATTTAGATAAATAAAGATTGGATTAACATTTAAATGGGTTAGGTTTTTGTGTTCATAGCACAATAATGCTGTCATTTTATGTTATGCTAAAATTATGCACAGGCAAGGGTCAGTCAGCCTGAAGCAGGACAAATTTGAATTTGAAAAGAAATGTAACATTTACATTTATATGACTGGTGAGCTTCTAACAGTTTTAAGATATACATTTCAAAGTCTGTAGTTTTCAAATACGAAAGTCTCTTTGCTTTCAATAATCAACACAGTGATTGGACAAGATTTAAACCTTTACCACCTTAAGTAACACTTAAGGTAGCTCCGGGAGTCGTGAGACTATACTGTGGTTCCCCAGCACTCTATGTCTGCCTAACATGGTCCGAGTGAGATTATGCAACAAAAAAGTATTCATCTGTATCAGTAGACATTTTGTAAAGTAACCATTAGAAAACTATATATTAATATCTAAATATTAAAATCTGTAAAAAATATTATTGGCAAAGAAAGACATAGTTCTTTTTCTTTTGGTGAATCAGAACACGTTATGTTACTTAAAATGTATTACCCAAAGCTCCACACATCTCCAGGTATAAACATAATGGGGGCCATTGATCATTAATGGGCCTAAAGGATGACTAGACTTCCCAGCTTCTCAACAAGGTACTTTTTCTTAGGCGGGTTACAGAAGCAGAAACAGCCCCTCTCAGACCCTTTTGCCCCCCCCCATTACTCCATTACTAGCCCTTTCTTTCGAGCTTTCGTGCCCTGTTCCTCACCCCCACCCACAGAATTTGCCCATGTATATTTCATTATTCTTTATTTCTGAGGTGTATTTCTATCCACTCATGTATGTACATGCACATGAACTCTTCTTTGTGGGGGATCACACACATATACTCGTAGTATCTAATTTCTGGTAATTTTCTTCATTGTAGGGACATTCGGTCCCCACAAAAAGCTAAATACCTCGTCCTCTTTCTTTCACGTCCTCCCTGCCTCTTTCCTTCTTTCACCCCACGTCTCCTCCTTCCTGAGAGTTGGGAGGTGTGGCTAAGAGGTTGACGGTGAAGTAACTACAGATGGCTTTGATTTGATTGGCTGGATGCTAGGATCACATGGGAAAAGCATAACTCCATACATGGACAGGCCGGGGCTGAGAGCAACAGCACGGGGCAGCATATGCAAAGCTGCCCTCATACACACACGCGCGCTCACAGCATTAGGCTGAGTTGTTGCCACACACACACACACACACACACATGCACGAAGAGCAGCGCACATGCTCCCAAAGATGAGGGCGGCGGGGACTGCGGTGAGCATGTGAGTTTTGGCAGACAGCAGGTGCTTAACAACTTAACTGCAAAGACTGCGGAACTGTTGAGAGTTGGAGAAAATGTCTGAGAGATGCAGCGTGCTGAGGACCATCACAGCTGCCCTGTGCTGCTTCTACCAGAGGAGCTCGGTCATCGGGGCCAAGGTGAGCGGCAGCCTTGCTGCAGATTGGGTCAGTGTGAGACACTTTACATATGCCACAAAAAGACATATATATAATATTGCATGCAACAGTCTTGGTATCGCACTGGGGTTTTCCACTTCAAAGTGAATTTAGTTCATTTTCCCAGACACGTGGCATGCGAGTTGTGGCTGTCGTGTGTGTGTGTGTGTGTGTGTGAGGCTGACGTGCACTTGGCCAGGCTGGGGGTAGCTCCTGGAGGAGTGTGAGCACTAGAGAGTGGAGGGGATATGTAGGTACAGCAAAAAGCAGGTCACTGTGCCAGGCTTGAGTCTGGCTCTTCAGATGCTGCTCCTGTTGGAGAGTGTGTGGTGTCTGCCAGACATCTACCCCTCCTTCAGATGCACTGGAGGGTTTGCATGTGTGGGTGTGTCTGTTATGCACATTCTTCAGCATCATGGCTATAGCATTTAACCAGTGCCAATTCTTTCTTCATAGTATGAAGTACATATTATATAGTGTATAATACATAGTAGATGACATAGTAGATAGATAATATATAGATAGTAGTAGATAATATATACTATGTGTGCTTTGAGCTGACCCTCGGTGTGAACAAGGGTCCTGTTATCAGTCTGTTTGATCTCTGCTTGGGGAAAACTATTTAGGACGTGTTCCATGTATTGGATGCAGGACCTGAAATAGCTGCCTCTATATTTGTTCCTTATGCGTTTATATAGGTATGATGCTAGCTTGTAATATAAGATGACCCTATGGGTCATAATGCGCTAAAATAAACTGTTTATTAATAGCCTGAATGTAAAGACAAAAACCGAAGCCAGGCTGTAGGTTCAGAGGCACTCGGGACGTACAGAATCTACTGCATACAGCTGGAAAGCTTGAGAACGTGCATATTGAATTATTTATATTTTCGGCTGGCAAAGTGTTCACTGCACCACCTGCTCTGTTCTGTGCCATCCAGTAGCATCTGAACCACTGGCATGGAACTCCGTTAAGAGTCTTGGAAGTAAGACTGCAGACAATGCGAGAATGAGAGCAGATTTTTTTTAGGGCTACCCGGGGTAATCCTTCAGAAGAATCCCAGTAATCCATATTATAGAATTACTGAGCAGTTTGTCGAGAAATAGCAGGGTGTGTGTTCTCACTAGTGTCTGGTCAGCTGGCCCACTGGACCTTGGCAGAGTCTGAAGATCTTCTCAGATTTTTGGGGCTGTTTTTTTTTTTTTTGGGGGGGGTGGAGGTGTGGGGGTTGCTAAATATAGAGCAGTGTTGTCATGGAGACGTCCAGTATATGTGTGTGACGTTGGGCCGGTGTGGGGGTCGGGGGGGAGTGAGGGAGACAGGGCAGGCAGTGTTCACGTCGACTGCATAAACCCTTTATTCAGACCGGGTCCAGCAACTTTTCATATAGTGGGTAGAGGACCAGGCCATGAAGGACCAACTCTGTAGCGGGACGATCCCCAAGTTCATTTCCTCTGGGCAAACGCGAGCTGGGAGGTGTGTGTGTGTGGGTGGGCGTGTGTGTGTTACCCTTACCACACCGCTGTACTGCCCCCTGGTGGACGTGTTTCACTGAAGTCTACACTTGTCCAACCACCCCCCCTCCCCACCTGTCATGTTCACCTACTCAAATAAATGGCCTCCTCATTTGCATCTGTCTCATGCTCCATCTGGGACCCCCACCCCCACCCCCACCCCTCCGCTCCGCCCCACCCACGCGCACGCTGAACACACTTCAACAGCTTGCTCACCCCACAAGTGCAAGATGGCACACGGGTCCAGGAGTGTGACAGAAGCGTGAGCTCAGAGGGGCCAGGGGACCGTGTGAAGCCCTGTGACTGGCAGCGCACAGAGGAGCTGCTGACACATCCTGGCAGGCTCCCATCAGCCACCAGGCCCACGGCTCAGAGCACACATCAGCTCCGGCGCGGCCCCGTACGGATCTGCATTAGAGCGCCAACTCCCCTCTGGCTCTTGTACTCATCCATCTGTGTGGCCATTGCTAGTGTCGCCAAGTTTTCAGCCATTCATCCAGACCTCTTTTCTAAATGAAAGACCTGGGCGCTAAAACAGGAAATTGTAGTATTTCTCTCAACACGGTACACAGTTACATTAGCATTCCTCTTCACTGTGTCGATCCACTAAGACGCTCCTCCATCTATAACAGAAATGTGGTGTGCTAGGGGGGCAATTCTGAAAAGTGGTCCGCAGTGATCCAACCCATCTGCCCCAAGCCCTAATCCCCACACTGCCTGCTCTCATTATCGGCTCTGATTGATTAGGACCACGCAGGAAGGGACTTCTGGATGGGGAAGGGAAACATAGATGGATGAATGGGAAAAACATTCATTCATTCATTCACCACACAGAACCTAATGGACTTAATGAAAAGGAGGAAAGAGTCCTTATGGAGGAATGTGAGAGGACTGATTCAAGTGTAAAGTATAAAGTAGACATTGGTAGAAGTTCCACATTGTTACACTTCATCCAAACAATATGCGCAAATTTACCGGAGATCTGGATTATGTGTGAATGAGGATGCGTTTTTGGAGCAGGTGGGTGTTCAAAGATTACGTACTGTACCACAGAGGGATGAGAAAACACAATCACTTTAAAAGGGCCATAAATCCTCCATGTGCACGTTCTCTGGTTCCCCGCGTTCCCCTGAGCTTTGCCGGAGCCTGTACAGTGTACACGTAGATGTGATGGTGACCAGTTGGGCTTCCCTGGGGCAGGGAGATGGGAGTGATGTGGATGGAAGTGTCTGGCCTGTTTGGAGCCCCTGAGAGCAGGAGGCTCAGATGGACTACTCATATGGTGCTCTCAATTTACTCTGGCTCAGGAAGGGTGAGACCCTACACATGAAAGGCCACTAATTACCCACAAATCCTCTGGGGTGTCCTAGTGTCCCTTCTGATGCTTATCCCTTATGTTCCACAGGAAGTTTTGAGGCAAAAGTAAGTAATCATGGGGGGGATTGTTACAAAGTTTCATCTTAAGCAAACGCGACCTCTGAATTCACATGGGGGTGATTAGCATGTGACCTCGTTAGCATTCTGTGACTCAAACCGATTATTATTTTTTTGCCCAATCTTGTGTTTCCATTTTATGGTCTATGCGCTTGTTTAATGTGCTGATGGACTGTGAGGCAGGAATGAGAACTGATGCTCAGGAGAATTCCTGATCCCATGGTCATTATGGAAAAGGAGCTCACAGTGAAGTCAAAGGAGCTTTGAGTAACGGTGGGAGGACATTCAGACATACGTTTAATACGAACCTCAGTGTGAAATTTGGGCTTGGGTGTGCCACTCATGATCTTTGTGAGGTGGTATTATATCCTTCTTGTGGATATGAACAATAGTTCATCTGAGTCATTCATGTACGCCAAAGCAAAACGAACATGACAAAAAAAAAAAACCAAAAACGTTAGCACTCAACACTCGGGGACCAACAATAGACACGAACAGAACGCCACCGCTAATAGCTTTCTGACTCACAGTTAGAGTGCCAGAGATGACACCGGCCCTTTTAAACGAATCACCACGATCACTCATGCAAACGGACTCCGCATGACGAGTCAAGAGATCACACTTGATATAAATGTTAGCTTTTATTAAAAGCGGAGACACTCAGGTGATTGATCCGAGGGGTAAGTGCAGTACCGACGCGTCTTCCTGAAGGTGAAGGGGCGCGAGGGCAGCAACACGGAGACGCGCTCGAGTTATCTCACTTTAGCTATTTTTAAACGTTTACACCTGCGACCACTAGCAGCATACTAGCACTAGCACGCTACTTGCATACTGCTGAACGAGTGCGGGAGCATGGGAGCCCTCCAAGGAGCTATAAAGCTCTTATACCCCAGAGCAACCTGGGAAAAAGGAAAATCATGGAGAATTGTTCTCCGTGTCACTCATAACCACAGTACATCATTTTATATTTTCATTTTCATTTTTTTTTTTTCTTTTTCCTTCTTAAGACTTTTTGGTGACGCTGTGGTTGTGGTGATTACAAAGACACTGTGCAAACGACCACTGTGCGATGGTTCCTCCAGCCAGTGTAAAAGTATGTGTCGTCTGGTCACTGTAATTAGTGGCCTGCGGGGTGTTGGCTCCTCCCGCTGCTGACCACATGGCGAGGGAGCCCCGCCCGTCTCCCGCCACAATACCAGTGGCATCTGGGTTTATTTCAGTCATCACTGTAGTGCACTGAGGAGGCCTGTCTCTATATATGCTATATTTATGGACAAAAAGAAAAGAAAAGAAATAAAGTCCAACTATGGACATGGAGAGTTGCTTTTAAATGTTGCTGTGACTTTATATTGTTACTTTTTTTTATATAATTATTCCGTATGAATTTGTATGATTTTTAAATATGTTTAATTGCATCTCAGTGACAGGAGAAGTTTGAAGTTGTTCTCCTACTCCACAGTGCAAATCCAGTCAGCATTCTTGATGCCTGACTGTCTACCAGGTCCACCCAAGAGACAGGCATTTACATGCAGCAGACTGTAGTGTGCTGTCATCTCACAATAACGTGACCTCTCTCTCTCCTAAACCCTGTCTAAACCCAAGCCCAGTGCATGTGACCAAATAGTGCTTGAATCGGTCTTTGCCATCCTGGGACTCGGTCTCAGTCTCCAGTAATTGTGGGAACTCTGCAGGGTAATGTGTGTGTGTGTGTGTGTGTGTGTGTGTGTGTGTGTGTGTGGACATTTGGCTCAAAGTTGAGAACTGGAAAGCAAAACGGAGTCTCCCAGCAAATCTGTCATCTACTAACAAACATTGCGATAGCACTTCCCTGACGTAACACCTAACGCACAATTCATTGCCTTGAGACGTAGGACCATTTTTCCTAGATATGTATCTCTGGATAGTCTTGCCTTCAGCTCACAGTCCTCAGCCTCGCTCCCCGTGCCTGACAGGAGGCGGCGGGCCGTGCTGGAGCACACGAGGCTGTGCTGAAGTTCAACCTCCACTGACCCGGCTGCCGGCCCCTCTGGGTCGGGTGTGTGTGGTGGGACAGAGGGGCGGTGACAGCTGCCCTTTCACCCCGCGCCACTGGGCTCATGGCCACCCTCCTCCTTATCTCTCGTTTCTCATCTTCCACTTTGATTAGAGGATCGGATGGCATTAAAGGCCTCGGTGTACGTTAAACGACCCCTGGGTTTGACCCCCCCACCGTTTGTTTGAATGCAACACCAGCGCTTAGCAGAACGTGGTTATGAGCGGACTCTCTTCTTTAGCGTGTATTTTGATTCGCCACTCGATATGTCAGAATCTGAACGACAGCGCCCGTCATACTAAGCACATAAACATGACATGGGGAACCTTGAAGCGGTGACATCATCACAAGTGGTAATAGCTGGGCACACCGCCAGGCTTAAGAGCACCAGACCACCAGTTCATCAGACCATAAAAGCTATTTTAAGCTACAAGGCTAAAGGACATTCACTCTCTCTCTCTCAAATGGGCAGCGCTAATAAAATATCCTGGCTAAGGTCTGAGCGCGCGGGAGAGCACGAGGCTTGGCTTACTAAACACACCTGCTCCTGCATTTGCTTTCTCAATTTGACTTTTGATGCAAACACACACACACACACACACACTCCCCCACCATTCCCACCAACTTCCTACCGTCTCACTCACGTTTTATTTGACGTTCATTGCGTAGCGCTGGAGGAGCCTCAGTGTGGAGTGGTGGGGACTCTCCGTGTCCAGATTTAGCCTGAGGTTGCGCGGCGATGGCCACTGTGCGTCTCGCTACTGTGGTGAGCGCGAAGCTGCTTCAGGTCTCTGAGGTTTGGGGGCCGCACATAGCGAACATTCCCAACGCTTAACCGAAAGGACGAAGACGCACGAAAGTGCTTTCAACTTCTCGTCTTAGATGGAGGATTTTTGTTCCCAGCAGAGATACTTATAGAAATGCATGATTATGGTCTCTGTCAAACAGCACATATTTCTCTCCCAAAATGGACTCAGGAGGAGGTAAAAAATAAACAAATTGGTACAAGGTTTGTTCAGCTCTAAGACTAATTTTAAGAGCTCTGTTCCCAGACGCTATAACCCTGAGACACACACATGGGACCAGTAGTCTTCCTTTTCTTTAAAAAAGGTCAAAGTGCAGTAACACTGTGACTGCGAAGGTTTATGGTTGTTCTGGGATTGATGTTGTATATGTGGAGGGTTATATGATGACAATATTTCTCTTGATAAATTAACTGACAATAGTAGACAAATCTTAATGTTACTAATACTGGTGAACCCTGTTGAAGCTAGTAAGAGGCATGTTTCATAGAAACTATGATAATGAAACTATATTGGTTCTGGAGAACACTGACTTCCTGTAAACAGCCCATTGATAATATAATTCCCTTCCGGTCTCTGGGTCGTTACAAAACCCCTCCTGTGATTCAGTCATCCATTCCCCAACATGAGTCAGACTGCAGAGCAGGAACCAGCGAGTGTGTGTGTGTTTGTGTGTGTGAATGTGTGCTTGCAGGTAAGGGCAGGGTATGCCTCAGTGCCTGTGGGAGGCGGGAACAGAGAAAAAGGAGGAGGGGCTTTAGAGTCGTGGAAATGACCAGCCCTGAGAACAGAACAGGTCCTTCCACCAGTCAGTGACATCTAGGGAAAGACAGAGACAGATAGGCAGAGGAAGGAGAAGCGAAAGTGTGAGGGAGACAAGTGTGAGGAAGTGTGAAGCGTGCTGCCTGGCCCCATCACGCATGTGGAGTGTACCACACCAGGATGGCGCTGAGGCCTCTGAAAGGCTCTGTTGTTCCCGTCTATGTGCAGTTCTCCCGGGACAAGTACATCATGGATGGACCTCCGGAGAAGCTGCGCAGGGAGCTGGAGGAGGAGCTGAAACAGTGCGGCGAGGAGCCACGCAGTCACGCCTGGTACCACGGAGCCATCCCCAGACAGGTACTCCCACACCGGGCACAGGGCACGAGCCTGGAAACCTCAGCTGTGATCTGGATGAGGTGAAAAGTTGCTGCAGGGTTGTAGGGGAATGACACCACTCGTGTTTTTGTTGTCAGGGCTTTGGACGGCTGTTTGTTTGCTTGTGTGGAACGGCTGCTCGTGGGTCAAACATTCTCTCTGGCAGAGGAACATTCAGTCCCTTTGTGAAAAATGATAATGAAATGGAAGCATGTGGCTGTGTTTGCCCATGACACATGATTTGGCCAGCAGTCCCTAAACCTGTTTTAATGTGCTATAAAAAATAAGCCGCATTGCTTAGCTCTTAAAAACCCTCTTGGTTACACTTTTCTGCTGCTCCTAACGTTTCATCTGAAGCACGTGTGCCGCTATCTGGCTACACTGGAAGAACAGTGTTACGGTGGGACAGGCACGTTGGTGTAACTTCTTATGGCTCTTATGGCTGAACTGGAAACAAACTGAGTTCAGTTTGCAATATCTGTGTATTACTCAGTCCACAGTAGCCAAACTGGCCCAGAACAGGTTCAGCAACATTTAATGGAAAGTACACAAAGATGCTGAAAGGTTTTAGTGTCTCAGGCTTCTAAAGGGCCCTTCTTTTATTTTAGATCTCTAAAACAGCGCAGTCAGTTACTGATCTACAATATCTGTATAACACTATATCATATAATGTCCAGGGGCTTCTCAATTCCAGGTATGTTGCTTACACACCAAACATATACTAAATCACTGGAATTCCATCTTGTATTCACAGCATTCATCACGACTACCGTGTCCACGATGTCCTGTATGAGTCTGTGTTAGTCAGCGGTGTGGAAGGGGAGACCCTGAACGCCACACACCTTTCGATCGTGCTTTACTGAACAGTCAGAGCCCAGCAGCAACATCCTCAGGCTGATCAAACAAACCGTAGGAAAGGAAGGATCGTTCACAGATTCCATCGCCATTTCTGCTCATTTCCAAAGGGTTGGGTGGAGTATGTGTCATAAAAGTGAAAAAGAAAAAGGATTATTTCCTGTATGACGCTAATGTTATGTAGCAGTAGGCAGGTAACAACCTGTATTACAAAGTTACAGTTACAAAACCAAAACAACCAGTTTACTGTAGCACATTAGCATAAATCAAAATGTGTTCAGTCATCCACATTAAACATGGAAATTGGGGGGAATATGTGGAGAACAGACATAGCCTGTTATAACCTATGACAGGTTACATCACATTAGCATAATCACTGTAGATACTGGAACTCTCTAACCCAGTTGTGCATTACTAAACTCTAAATACTGTGATTTAACAGTTTGAATTTTACACTTAAATGTTTACACTTAAATTTAAATGTTTACATTATTTTACAATGATTGAGTGTACAAGAAGAGTGTGTAAGCGAATTTCTCTACTTCCTACTGCTCACCCCCCCACCCCCACCCCTTCTTGTTTCTGACCAGTGATTTGTTGTTAGGATCATGACATTTTGGTTGGCCCATTTGGGAAGAGGTCTCTGTCTCTCCATCTCTCTTTCTCTTTCTCCCTCTCGCTTTTGTAACCGTCTCAGCTCTCATATATATATATACACACGTGTTTGTAAAAGGAAGACATGGTCCTGTTGTGAGGTACAGTTCTTCCCTTCCAACAGTCTCTGCTCATAGAGTCTGGAGTCTCAGTTCATATAGTGTAGAAATCTTAACGAGGTTTAACAACTCACTTCCTGCCGCCCCTTATGGCAGAGATGTTCTGGACAGCAGAAGTTGGATTTATTTGTTTTTCCTATTAAACAGCTTCCTCCCCTCCAAATCAAAACTGAATAACAAATATTTTATTTAAGTAATCAAAAAGTAAACTGGAGAGATAGAGGAAAGTCTAAGAGTCTTCAAAAACAATGAGTATCACTGTGTATCACTGCCTCACATAATAGCCCAACGGTCAAAGATTTTTATCTTTTATTTTTTGTACAGCAGAGAACATTTGGCAGCAGTAAACGCCTGAAACCAATTAAAACCAGCAACACAAGATTTTTTAAATATCTAGTGCTGCTGGCGGTATTACATTTACATTACATTTACATTTACGGCATTTAGCAGACGCCCTTATCCAGAGCGACTTACAAAACTGGTAATGTCATGATTTGCAAGCCAAGTGCTTTTATTTGAAGTAGGTACCAAATTCAGCAAGCTGTAGAACTGCACGAAACGGTATTGGGAATGGTGAATAAACTATTTCACCTTATCTAAATTATGGAGCCTGGTGTGTTAGTGATAATATGTAAATGAGGGCATAAAATGACAGCACAAATGAAAAAAAAATTTTTTTTGGAGAAGGAAAAGCTTCTCCAGTATGACCCTCTGTGTTTCTGCAGGTGGCTGAGAACCTGATCCAGCGAGATGGAGACTTCCTGATCCGAGACTCTCTCTCCAGCCCGGGGAACTATGTCCTGACCTGCCAGTGGAAGAACAGCCCCCAGCACTTCAAGATCAATAAGCAGGTGGTGATCATGAACGAGTCCTACTCAAGGGTGCAGTACCTGTTGGAGACGGAGGGATACGACAGCGTCCCTGCCCTGGTGAGGTACTACGTGGGCAACCGCGAGCCCATCTCCAAGGTAGTGGGGGCCATCATCTTCCAGCCCATCAACCGGACGCTGCCCCTGAGGTGCTTGGAGGAGAAGTACGGGGTGGGTGGAGCACGGGTGGAGGCCGGCCAAAGGGAAAGGAAGAGCCAGACGTCCAAGCGTCTGAGCTTGAACATCATGAACGGACATATCCCGGATCACACCCTCAGCCGTGGGAATCTTCTGAGGTGAGGAACGGGCTTGTGACGTGAATCACTGTAGACAACTCAGTTCCAGTTATGTCTTTCAGCGTACCGAGCGTACGCACAGAAATATAATACCGAGAGTGTACCGAAAAGTGCACAGAAATATCATATGTAGATAAAGATGGAAGGAAAGCTTCTTACACACAATGCCACAACATACCGTGACGAGCAAAAAACCACCCCAACAAAATTACAAGGTTGTATTGAACAGAAGCAGCGCACACACACACACACACACACACACACAGATGCATAGAGAAGCAGAATGTGCATAAAATTTACTGCTATATTTCACGGTAGCAAGTCTGGCGGAGTCTCCTCGCCACAGCACCAAACGTTCCCGTCTCTGTCCTTCACAGCACCAAAGACAAGTGCGGGAGTCAGCCAGCGTGTCTGAACCACGTGCAGGACAGGAGACGGCCGCTGAAGACCCATCAGTCTGAGAGCTTTCTTCCGCTCGGTGAGTGCGCTCCTGTCCGCTTTCATCCCCTCCTGACACACTGTCGCGCCTCCCCACTGATGGCCGCCCCCCCTGACAGCCCGGAAAACCGCTCATTTTCCTCCCCGCGCTCTCGCTCTGCGGCCGAAGTTCTTTTCAAAGTCAATGCGGCGTCCTACCTTTGACGCCGAGTTTCAGCGGGCTAGACCGTGAGAGGGTGTGAACGGAGACACTGGACTTGGAATGCTAAATAATTGCTTTGTAAAGGAAACTTATGCAGAGTGAATTAGAAAGGAGAGGGAAGCAGAAAAATCATTCTGTGCCCGTGTAATTCCAACTGACAGCAATTTGTAGCTTGGTATTATGCATTGAAGCCTGGAACTGAAATTTCCCTGGTCTATTTTAGCTGCTTTCAGCACATTGCGAAGAGATTGATTCAGTGCAGCTTTTCTGTAAAGGGCTGTCAGTGATGATAATGAATATGTAAATAGATAAATAATTAACGTGTCCTCTCCTGCTCTCAGGCTCCAAGCCTCAGGTCCAGACCCACCATATGGAGCTCCAGTCGTGTCCCAAGTCCCCTGTGTTCAGGACGGGCAGCGAGCCAGCCCTTAGCCCCACGGTGCCACGCAGGATGGCCTTTGAGAGCCAGGCCGGCGAGGCCATTCGGGGTTCTGACAGTCAGCTTTTCCCCAAACCACCCCCTAAACCCAGCAAAGTGCCGTCGGCAAGGCTCCCCCGTTCGCCGCGCCCGAAGCCCCGCGCCGCTACGGCGGATACGGCCGATACGCAGAAGCAGCGGCTCGCTCCACCCCAGCGACATGCGGCCGGCCCGGTCAGCCCGGCACTGGGCTACTTTGAGCCAGGCCCCTGCAACGCTGCCCCGTGGGAGCCGATGGCCGGCCCGCGGGCCGACTCCAACGGCTACGTGCAGAGGCTGAAGATGGAGGACAAGAGGAGGAGCGGTGGGAGCGTGAAGCTGGATCGCAGCTCCTACCACCATGCCATCAAGGCCCTGGAGGACGGCAGCGAGGAGGAAGACGAGGACTGGGAGGAAGAGCATAGCCGAGTGGCCCGAAAGGCGCCCGAAAAAGAGGGCAGGAAGGTTCCGGGTTTCCGGCGGCCCCAGTTTGAGACGGTGTCCGCGTTTAGGCCGGGAGAAGTCGAGTTCAGGCTCCTGCCCCCGGAGAATAAGCCACTGGAGATGTCAGTGCTGAAGAGAGCCAAAGAACTTCTGGTCAGTCAGGACCCCAAGACCATCGCCAAGCACATCCTGCTAGTAGACTGTGAGGTAAGATTACCAGACCATGGCAGTGCATACAGTGTCAAGTTGTTTTGGTGAGACGTTGCTAAGACCACCAGTCAGAAGACAAGGTTGTGTCTTCTTCGGGCACAGTGTGCCATATCTGTTGATTATGGTACTGAGTTAAAAAAAAAAAAATGTAAAAGTTGCATCTTTACATTGAAAACCTTGAATCAGCTTTTAAAAGGCAACCCACTAGCCATGGAAATACTAATGAAACAGCAAAGGATAAACCAGCCGTCCACGCCCCAAGCCTGACTGCAATCAGTAGTGACAGGTCCATAATTAGCATCTCCACGTGACTCTTCCTCTTGTTCAGACACCACGTTAGAGACTCGTTCTTCTTGACAGCCTGGTGGAGTCCCAAACGAGGAAGAGTCCACACGGGTGACGGCACTACACAATAGGGCTAAACGCAAAGCAGGAAGAAGATTCAGGCAGAAGCACAAACAGTGTTATTATTCAGATCCAAGTAGATCTGTCTGGTGTGCTCTTTACGGTGGAGGGAAGGCAGAACATTTGGATATGTGTAAATTAGATTAAAGAGGCTTTTTATATCGACCGCTGGATTAAATCCACCCCAGAACCCACCCCATAAAAACATAAACACGATGATTATCTACTGGTTCCATCTTTGAAAGTAGATTTACCAATATTTGAGATTTATCCTTTGCACATTCTGGCTCCATGTCCATGCAGTGCTAATTATGTGTACGCATTTTAAGGTTGCCAGGATACTGAATGTTTCTGAGGAGATGAAAGGTCAGATGGGTGTGACCTCCGGGCTGGAACTCGTGACCCTTCCTCATGGGAGGCAACTCCGTCAGGATCTCATGGAAAGGTAAGTGCCTTCCCCTCAGCCTGCCACGCGTCTGATACCGACTACACAGACAGTAAAAGCTAGCGTACACCACAGGACCACAGTCACCTTCAAGTTACTCTTTCTTTCATCAAAAAAGTAGCAAGAACCTGGACACGTTTTCAGAGACACTATATTGTACTGATTATGTGAGTTTTTCCACTCTGCTTTGCAGTTGTGACAGTATTTTATTATCACTTTACAATAAGACCTAAGGGTAAATTATCAGTTGTCATTATTTCAGTTGAATACAATTAAAATAGTTAATAAGCAGTTATAATACATACATTAGTGTGACATGTTGCTTGACATTCATCTAAGATTCTTTCATTTCATTGTTGGTCAGAAATGAATCTGTGAAATGACTGAATGTTCAGACCACTACTGTCCTTTTCTAATTAATATAAAGGTGGTCTTAGTGTAGAATGGCATCATGGTACTAGTACTGAAGAGGTCCCTGTTATGTTTATATGTAATACTGCTTATTAATGACTTTAAGGGTGTTTATGACCTAAATATTAACCATTGATAAACTACATTTTAAACATTGATTCAATACTACGTAAATGATTCAATACTGGTCTTTGTAAACTCTAACATTTTATTTTTGTGACTACAAAACAAATCCTTAATTGTTAGTGTAGCAATACTGTAGATTCATATGTAATTCTTTCAATATCATATACATCACAAATATTTAAATTATCCTTATTTTCAATGCAGGCATAACAGCATGGCGATTGGTGTTGCCGTGGACATTCTGGGATGTACAGGAAGCTTGGAGGAGAGAGCAGCCACGCTAAACCGGATCATTCTGGTTGCCGTGGAACTGAAAGACTCCATGGGAGACCTTTATGCCTTCTCCTCCGTAATGAAAGCATTGGACATGCCTCAGGTAGAGCCCACCAGCTACCTCACAGGGGGGCGGGACACTGAGGATACCTCACAGGGGGGCGGGGCACTGAGGCTACCTCACAGTGGGGCGGGGCACTGAGGCTACCTCGAAACAGAAAGGATTCAGACAGATGACTGCTGTGTGGTAAGACTGGGAAGTAAGTCTCTTTGATATGCACACAGATCACGAGACTGGAACACACATGGACCACCCTACGCAGAAAATACACGCAGACTGCCATTATCTATGAGAAATCCCTCAGACCGTTTTATAACAGCCTCTACGAAGGAAATGGTAAGTTTCTGATCTGATTCCTTATTATGATTATTGTCAGTTGATTCTGAAGTGGTTCAGATTACTGTAGTTCGGGCTGTCATGTGTCAAGTTGGAAGGGAATAGGGTCTCTATAAATCCCTCCAGCCCTTGGACAGGTCTGCTCCTTAAGCTTCTTTCCGTGATGTTATTGGGGATGACTGAGGGTCTTTAACCTAGCAGTTCTTCTACCCTCTCCAGCAGAGGCTCCACTGAGCACTGCCACCATGCCCCTGCTCATGCCCCTCCTCACTCTGATGGAAAGGCCTGTAGTTGCCTCCGATGGCATGGAGGTCTGGGAAAGCAACGACCAGGGCTGTGACATCATGCTGCGCCACCTAGAGGAAGCCCGTGCTGTTGCACGCAATGCAGACACCTACTCCTACAACGCGCAGCGCGTCCTGCAAGGTGAGCCTCTTCCAAAAACATATCATATTGTTTTCCTACTTCTCTACGTAGGTTTCTTTTCCCTGTAGTGCACTCTGGTCATCAAACACCCTCCTTTCTCTTTTTGTTTGGAAAGATTTCCGTCCTGATGAGGACATGCTGGAGATCCTGAAGACAGACTTCCAGCTCCGTCTGCTCTGGGGCAGCAGAGGAGCGGCAGTGAACCAGGCTGAACGATACAACAAGTTCAAACTCATTTTGACCGCACTGTCCCGAAAACTAGAGCCTCCCGTCAAACACACGGAACTCTGAGGCCAGCGGACCCAGATCGGTTCAAACAGCCGGACGCAACCCGCCTGGCCCAGCACAGAGGAGGGGGGAAAACACAAAATAATCCTTGTAGCTGCACAATCACCATGTGATGTACTAAAACTGGTGCAGAATAATGAATTCCTTTAAAGAGACCTTTTTTGTACAATGGACTTCCCAAAGACACCACTGTACACCTAAATCCAGATGCACACCAACACAGAAATGTTGGAAACAACCCTTGTGAGGGGGACACTTAGCACAACAGGGTTTCCTGTTCCATGGACCTCAGACAGTCTGACATGTGCAATGAGATGAAGTGGCCCAAAGAGACAGATGTGCCGAGAGGAGCACCAGGACATTTTTATTAAGAAACGGAGCCATAAACATGCGGCTCATCTCTTACTAGAAGTGGAAATTAAATGATTAGCTTATTATTTGAAGGGCCACATGGTGAGAGGAGAAGATGACCATACATGGATGGAGGAGAACTACCAAAGTTCTGCGCTGGCACACATTTTGAAAGGGTGCCGAGTGTGTAGAATATGTACATTAAACAGTTGCCTAGCTAATTATCCAGAATCATAAATTATGTAGGTTGCCACTGGTCAGCCGTATATCCGGAAACAAAACATATAAATGGTGTAAATAATTGTAACTAAGGTAAGCATGTGAGTGGTAGTCTATGTAATATATTTTATTCTTAAATGTCCGACATGTAAATAATTTTAATATCTTTGTGAAATGTTGTTGCAGGAAATCTAGACAAATGTCTAAATAAAATGTCTAACTCAAGCAGGACGCGGTTTTATTTTGAAACAGCCTTTTTATGTTTCTGTATTTTACTGAAACAACCTTTATGCAGAACTAACTTCTAGCTAAGCAGCAAGTGTGGAAAAATTGTTATTAAAAAAAAAAAAGAAAAAAAAGAATAGTAACAACCTGTATATTGCCTTCGAACAATTTAATGAGAAGATACAGAATCTTACAACACTCCATAATATCACTTCAAATACTACTAAAGTATGAAGACACTGTCTACAGTGACCGGTATGACAGAGTCAGTCACCCAGAAGGCACAAGACAGAAAGCACTGATGGGTAAGGTGGACGTGACGACCTACCTCATACTACCTCACCATACTGCAGCCATCACTTTCTGATCAAAGTGTTAATATATGTTTGCTCCAATTGTGATTGGAAAGCTGAAAGATCTACATCAGTCTGGGCCATCTTCCCCTTAATCTTTGGATGGTGTACAAAAAGCATCTTGAAAGAACAACTCTAATATTTATATTTTGCGACAATTTGAGCGCCACTCATCTGATGTGGTTTCGTGAAATAATAAGTTCGAAGTAGTGGTATGGAACAACATAAAAAAATATTTCACACTTGAGAGTTCTCAACACAGTTTGAGAAAGTTATGAGGCATAAAATTATATAGATTGTGCTAGCTTGATCAAATTGACAAAAAAAGGACCCCCCCCCCTCCCCCAACCTACCTACATTTCACAGTCTGAATGCTGAAAAACATTCATTCCCAACCCACACCCACACACGGAATGGGACAGAAAGAGTTTAGCATTTATTTGTTTGCTCGTGCTTTTGATCAAACACAACCCAGAACATAGTGGTCACCGCCGTGTTACTATACATTTATACAAAACGTAGCAGCCAGAGTCGGCTTCTCATTTAGGTTCCAATTCAAATGCAGTAGGGTAAAAAAGTGCATTGGTTAAGACCTGGGTCCTATACACAATAGTGTTCAAACAGAAGAAGCGATGATTACAAAGCGATAACGGCACAGTTCTTAAAAGCGAAATCGTTCGCTCGGTTAAAAAACCCTATAAAAAGACACGATAAAAAGACATTCAGTATGAAATAAAAGTTGTTAATACTTACAGTTTGGTAATAAAAACTAACTAGGTATATACACATGTATACATATATCTATATGCATACATATCGTTTTTAATATATGCATGGATCACATTCACAAATACACGCACTGAAGGATGCATGTTTTGGATCGCGTGGACGCCTGTTAGGAAGAGATTATGAGGCCCTCTGCATGTTCTTCACGCGAGATCATGAGCTGAAGGTGAGCAGAGCACGTGTGAGGTTATAAGGATTGCTGGAGGGCTGAGTGGATTGCAGAAGGCTTTTTCACAGGTCCAGACTGGTTCGCCTGTGTTTGGACGCCCCCTGCTGGTCCAGTGCAGTACTGCATCAGGCTCCTTGGATCCACAGCACAGGCTGAGGTGGACTGCCACTTGGGTTGTCGTGTTGGGGATTGTTGCTGTGGCTACTGCGGTCCGGCCCTGCTTCTACTCTGGTTTGATCACGTTCGATGCGGCATGGCAAAGTATTCACAGAAATGATGGTGGGTGCATCAGGCAATACATCAGGGAATGGGAGAACACACTCAATGAAGGAAACAGACAAGACATCACAGAAATGCGGCGGTAAGGATTTAGAAGTAAATAGGCTACGTTGTTACATCCTAGCAAGGCCCTACGAGGAGGGGCAGGTTCAGATCATGCGTGTTAAGGTGAGCAAAATGGCATGGCACGGGCAAAATGTTCCCATGACGATCCAAGAATGGAGAGCAACAAGGTGGAATGTTAGTGCCGGGCAACGGTGCCAGAATGAAAGCGTTAGTTCCTATTGGCTCTTTGGGCTTCCTACTACCATGCGCTACGATTCTACGCCCTGTGGCCCATGTCTCGCTGTACCACGCCCATCCCACAAGCCTACGCTGCAATGGAATGATGTTAATGGCGATGAGAGCCAGCATGCAAACGTGCAACCTGACCCCAATAACACCCACCTCTTCCCTCTCTCTCTCTCTCTCTCTCTCTCTCTCTCTCCCTCCCTCTCTCTCTTTCGCCGTCTCTTTGCACTACCTAACAGACCCAGAGCAGCATGTCCCCTCCACCAACACCACAGAGCCCCACTTATCCACTCAGGTACCTGTAGCCACAGAAAGAGAGAGAGCACCATCACACACACACACACACCAATGCCAGAAAAGACCAAGGACCTGTAGATCTTCTGTCTCGTCACAGTGATTTGAAGATTCTGAACATGTATGCCCAACATGCTGGCTTTAAAAAATGCATCTCTGAGTCAAAGACAACAGAGCCTGCACAAGTTTCAATTGTAATACCCCTCCAGCTAGTGTACACACAAGTTGTAAAGGCCACAGAAAAGCCACCCACAATGTTTTGACCCTCTGAACTCAAATGGTGACCCTATTAAAACTTGTCATGTAGCACAGATACCAAAAGGAGTCCTGTAGCAGTAGCAAAATCAGCAGTTGCAGAACATATGAATACAATATACACATACAAAAATCAGCTGTGCTGACAGAGCGGACTCCAAAATGGGAAAAAGAATCACCATTCTGGAAAGAACTGTTCAGTAAAACGAAAACAAACAAATGGAATCCATGTCATCAATTTTGCTTAAAACTGTGGTGCAGTAACAACATGCAAAAAAAAAAAAAAAAAAAAAAAAACCTCAAATGTGATGTACATGAAAATAAAGGTGATAAATTATAAACATCTTGCCACTTAGGCAAATGTCATATCTTGGGAGGAAAACCACATCACACAGTCAAAGTACATGAAAGATAGTGAAGAGAAGGGTGTGTGTGTGTGTGTGTGTATGTGTGTCTCTTGTCCATGGGCTCACACAGTGAACAAAGGACGATTCGGCCATGCTGCAGCTGTGTAGAGTCAATCGGACATGCAGGTGTTCCCGTTCATGATGTCATACGTGGGCAGCCATGTCGTGGGTAATGTGGGTAATGTCAAATGTAGGTGACCGCACCTTTGCCGTGTTTCTCCATCGTGATCTCCACGTAAGACGTGGGCACGTAGCCCTCCTCGCCGCTCTGCTTGCGCACTCGCGTCCAGCCGTCGCCCTTGTCCTCCTCTATGACGTACAGCACCTCGTCCTCCTTCATGACCAACGTGCCCTCGTTGGAGCCTGTGAAGATTCGCGCAGACTCATCACACGGAGGAAAAGAGACGCGGGCGCGTACAGAAAAAGAAAAGAAAAGAGAACCATGCACGTTCGTGAGGGCGGCAACGCTTCGAGGCTTGGTTAGCATTTCAGAAGGGCAGGGTGAAGGACAGACGTGAGGACAGACGTGAGGACGTTCCCGGGCTCAACCGGTTCTGGCCTGTTAGAAACTGCGTACCGTCAAAGGAGTAGAGGGCTTTGCAGTGGCCGACGGCAGGAAGCGGGTCGTCATCTTCAAACTCGTCGTCGAACTCGTGGGGGTCGGGCTGGGGGGGGGACCGGTGCTCCTGACTGGGATCGTCTGTGTAGCTGCCCTCAGGACTACAACACCCACACAGTTAGTGGTTTTTTTTGTGTTTTTTTTTGTTTTTTACAAAAGGTGTGCTGCTCACTCACTGAGACACTTACATTGGTTGGCCAGATCAAGTCAAGCAGTTGCTCTCGTTTTTGTTTGTTTTGGATAAATGACAGCATGGGGCTACAAATCTTAAAAACACTGAGCCATGTAAAGGAGTGGAGATCAGGTTTCTATGGTAGTAGTGAAGGTGCTTTATGCATGGCAGTCGCCAGTCTGCCTGTGAGATGTGTACCTCTCTCGGCCATGAGGTGCATGGTGGTTCACGTCGCCGCTGGGCCTTCGGTCACCACGAGAACCCTGCTTCCCCTCCACCTCCGCTAGCCATGTCTATGGGACAGAAGGGATTAGCCCATCAGACATGCCAGATGCACTGTGTAGAATCCGCCACCAGGTGTCACTATCACACAGTGCTGCGAGATAGCTCAGCTCAGCTCAGGTCTCCGGCCGTGCCTTTTGGGGACGCGTTTCCTTACATGAGCATCACGATGGGGCACTTCACCTCATTTTTGTGGATCTCGGAGCGCAGCTTCTCCATGTTGCATATGGTCTCGGAGATCTTGGGCTGGAGACTGCTTGGATCACCCATTTGTGGGTTTTTTTCATAAACATCCTTCATTTTGTTCAGTGCGTCTCTGCGAGATAGACATGAGTACGAGCTGATGACACTGACCACGAGATTGAAATGCGTAGTAATAACACAAAGTGTAAAACAAGACAAAAACATTTCACAGAACTGAAGTTCTACCTTTGGTCCATTTCTTTCTGCAGTTCTCTGCTGAGCTCATCGATCCTTTGTTGTAGTTTCTTGCGTCTCTGTTCTGGTGGAAGGTGGCTGAGATCCTCCAGATTTGGGGCCTGGGAAGATAGAGCTTAGCGCTTAGCTGCTAACGTGTTGGGACTTGTATCTAAACACCTGCATGCAGCTACGGTCTGAGAGCGCTACCAAAAGAAAACAGAACGTCAGAGAGGTGTCCTTCCCAGAGTTCCATGGGTTTTTTTTTTTTTTTTTTTTTTTTTTTTACTGTTTTAAGCAGAGGACAAAACTACAGGCTCTTCGTGGAGTCATATCTTTGAGGTAAGGATGGCAAAGATCTTTAAACTGAAACACCGCATCTCATCATTTCATTTATATATGTATTCTCCCCAAAAGAAATGAAGGCAGATGTCTTTAGAGAAGGAGAACAGGCTATGTTCACTTTCATTACATCCTCGGTCTTTGGGAGGGACAGGGACCCTACAACTCTACAATCTACTGATGTCCACAGGCAGGACTACGTCTACTGCACTCCACACCGTAGCAGCGCCCAACTCACCGGCTTCACCGACCACTGAGTGGTTGTGGTTAGACCACGGCATTCATGAAAACACACACACACACACACGCACGCACACAGATAAAAACAGCAACACAAGTAGCTCATCAGCGTTGGTCAATACTGCGGCTCCAAGGAGGGTTATAGACGGAGACTAACAGCACTGCGTGGTGCCGAAGCAGCAGACCTGGGGAAAGGTGACCAAGCACAGCTGCCATGCTCTACACGTCCCCATGGGTAAGATGGGGTTAACGCAGCAAGAACAACAGGGTTAGGTTAGTGCAGTGATGGTAGTCCACTCACACCGGCAAATATTCTACAGACCTCTGCTGCCCTCATCAGGCTGGTGAAGGAACACCATTCACTTTAAGCAGCAGGCCTCGGGTGGAGATCCTTCGGAAGATAACGTAAGCAAAAGGGCTGAGCAGTGTAGCGTGAAGACGTTTTCGTTGTTAGCAACTGACTGGCTGCCTGTGAAAAAGCTCAACAGCTGTATCTGTATGAGGGGGGACACTGTTAGGAGAAATGGACTCACGTGTTTCAGGGCTACGGATAAAGAACCTTTACTGCACTGCTGTCCCTTTTACCATGATGCCCCAACACACACATGCACCCACACACCCTTGATTTTTAACCCTGCACAAATCAGCACCCTCTTCAGAGAGGTGATCTGGTGTCAGCTGCCACAGGCAGGAACTGATAGAAGATGAGCACTCTGAGAAGTGGGATATGTGGACCTCAGAGACAGGGCTGATGGAGACCCACGCAATCATGCTAATCTTGGTCAGAAAGAAGTCTTGGTATTGGATAGTCAAAGTCACTGCAAGCCCCCACACACACACACACACACACCACACACGGCTCTTACCCCTCTCTTCACACCCCGGAAAGACGGGATCTTGGACTTTACCGTTCTCATTTCATTCAGACAATGAGCTATCCGCTCAACTTGAAAGTGGGCAGAGGCAAAACTAGGGAGGGGTGGAGGAGGAATGGGTGGGGGTAACTGGGGCAACAAAACACCAAAGTAAACAAACAAACAAAAACAAACAAACTAACCACTATGCTTAACCATCAGCAGTCTAGCGAAACGCTTCACGAAAGGTAGCAAATGTACCACAGTGCGGACCAGAGTATCAATACAGAAATACATCAGTGAAGACAGGATCGCAAACATAATTAGTCACATAAACATATATAAAACCGTAAAGACCGTGGTCAAGAAATCATGTTGAATGAAAATATGACTCATTACGAGGAATGTAAGCTGGTTGGTGGCATTACAGCATGAGGTTTGACACCATTAATAGAAGAAAGATTACTGATTAACTACACGTTAAAGCTTTTTACAACACTGGCAGACCAAAGTCTTTCCTGACTTGTAAGGAACATGTCTCAAGGCAGGTGACATCATTTCATAATTCAAAATAACACAGGTGACAGAAAATACCTCACTGAATTATTACAGTACAGCAGAGCTATTTTTGAGTTTGTACGCCATTAGGGAACATGGTTTTAGCATGTGTGCAACATTTTGTGCCGGTATAAAACTTTGTGGTGTGTGTAATGTGCACGTACCTTGGGTTTTTTCCCGAACAGCCAAAGTTTGTTCTTGGCCTTTCCGATTGAGTGTTTAGGGTCGGGTTTGCCCATGTCGTTTTTGGGGGTTCCGATGGTGCCGTCCGATCCCGTGCGCTGGATGTTCTGGCTGAAATCTTCAAAGGGGAAGTCACCCGGGGGCTCGAAGCCAGACTTAAATGACTCTACCACAATCACAGAGTCCTGTAGGAGGGGGAAATTGGGACAATATTGGGGTCTGAAAACCAAAAGCCCTAAAGACGCCTTATATATGGGCACTGAGCTAGCCCCGGTACGGGCACTGAGCTAGCCCTGGTACGGGCACTGAGCTAGCCCCGGTACGGGCACTGAGCTAGCCCCGGTATGGGCCTGAGCTAGCCACGGCACGGGCACTGAGCTAGCCCCGGTACGGGCCCTGAGCTAGCCCCGGTACGGGGACTGAGCTAGCCCTGGTACGGGCACTGAGCTAGCCCCGGTACGGGCACTGAGCTAGCCCCGGTATGGGCCTGAGCTAGCCACGGTACGGGCCTGAGCTAGCCACGGTACGGGCACTGAGCCAGCCACGGTACGGGCACTGAGCTGCCCCGGTGCGGGCACTGAGCTAGCCCCGGTGCGGGCACTGAGCTAGCCCCGTGCGGGCACTGAGCTAGCCCCGGTACGGGCACTGAGCTAGCCCTGGTACGGGCACTGAGCTAGCCCCGGTACGGGCACTGAGCTAGCCCCGGTATGGGCCTGAGCTAGCCACGGTACGGGCCTGAGCTAGCCACGGTACGGGCACTGAGCTAGCCCCGGTACGGGCACTGAGCTAGCCCCGGTACGGGCACTGAGCTAGCCCCGGTATGGGCCTGAGCTAGCCACGGTACGGGCCTGAGCTAGCCACGGTACGGGCACTGAGCTAGCCCATGCGGGAGGCAGAGTGTGTTCGCACCCTTCGCTCGTCCACGTTCTTGGCAGCAGTCACCATGCCCTCCAGGCACTTGGAAATGATGGGGATGACTTTCCTCTCCACCTCCGCAAAGCTCCGGTACGTCTCCCCCAGCTTCACCGTCCGACGCTCATCCATGTCCTGGAGGTTCTACACACAAGCAAACAAACAAGCGCATATTATAATCTACACGAAATCACGGTGTCTTCTGTCCGCGGCACTGACGCTGCGACACGGTATCGAACAAGCCGGGACAGGTGGACTTACTGCTTCATCTCAGAAATGAATGCAGGTACAACCCAGGCGGGAAAGCAAGAAAGTGGCGGAGAGAAGGTTCACCTTGAAGATCTGTGGGATGGCCACGTTGAAGTGCTTCCACTGCTCGCCGTTGAAGTTCTGCAGCTGGGCAGCGTACTCGTTCTTGCTCTCGTCCGCCATGTGCGTCCTCAGATACAGCTGAGACTTGGCCTAATACAACAGAGGAAAGGATCTTCCCTTAGTGGTGGAACAAGCAGCCCTTTCCATAAAAGCTGAACCAAAGTGGATCACTAGACTGAAAACTAAAATGGAAAACTGAAATATGTTTTTGGCAGTAAGATATATAAAATGTTACAGGGAAAAAGAAAAAAAAAAAACTCGGGGTGTATGATCCATGCGGATGGTGTGATCAGCATTATGTCCTTCGGGACGACTCATGCGCAGCCAGCGGTTTTGCCCCACCTTCTCCACCTCGGACTTTGTGGCGTTGATGTCGTTGTCTAACTTCTCAAAGACGATTTGGGACTTCTCAGCTTCTCTGCACTCGCGCTCAAACTTCTTCTTGCTCTGCCATAATCACACAGGAAGAGAATCAGAATCCTGCCAAACAGCTCTGGAGATCTCAAGAAACGAAAACCCCAAAACAATCGGAAGAGAGAGAGAGAGAGAAGTAATAAAGACCGTCCTCCAGAGTGCGTCAGGACATCTGCGTTTAATTCTGTGACAGTGCAACACTGTAGAATACCTAAGGCATTACATAATGGACACTGTCAATGTGAGATTCAGCTGTCGCTGGCTAGCACTTGCATTAACCAATAAGCTGTAAAAACAATCCTGATCAACGTCTACAGCACACCGGCTGCTTTGCTGTGTGCAGTGTGTGTATGTAAGTAGTGTACATGAATTTATGCGAACACCCTTCCCATTCCCTTCCCTTTTTTTCTCTCTCACTTTCTGTGTCCCCCCCCCCACACAAAAACACACACACACACACACACACACACACACTCTCTCTCAATATCTGGATGAGAGAGAGGGAGACCACGTCGCAGCTGGAGGAGACTTTGCCGATGGGACACCCCACACAAACATCCACTCATCCACTGCAGCCAAGACACACTCACTCCAACAACCACTTACATTATCCATTTGTTTCCAGCACTGATCCAGATACTGCTGGGCTTTCCTCCCCTCCTGTAGGTGCTGTGGAGCCCAACACACACACATGCTTTAAACCCGGATGAAGAAGACTGGGGGGGGGGGGGGGTCAGGTGTACTGAACGGACGCGCCGTGCGATGCAGGTGCTCACGTGTTTCCTCTCGGCCTTCAGGTCCTGCGAGTATCTCATTAGCTCACCGTACACCCTGTGGCCCATCTCCTCGGCAACGACCTCTCGCTGACCCGCATAGTCATTCAGCTCGTTCAGTATGGAGTAGAATGACAGGCATGACGTAAACCTGTGGAACAGGGGCAAAATCTTGCACCGTCAGTCGTCACTTTGAACGTATTGTCAGAATAACAGACATTACAGAGCAGTACTGAAAGCACTACTGAGAAATGCTGACCTTTCCATCAAGACAATGAGCATTCATATATAATGGCTTCAGAATCAGTCTAGTGTCAATCACCCAACAATGGATGTGCTGGGCGCCTTTAGGTACTGAGCATAAACGTTTATGTGAAGAGACACAGGCAGAGAGACGGGCAGAGAGAGACAAACAGGCAGAGATAGTTTATTGCAATATGTGCTTGGGAGGACTAAAGACTGTTTGCATTGACCGATTGCCAGACAGACAAGACTGACCTACTCACTTTATTAAAAACCTTCCCCCATACACTCACCCACAGACACCCCCCTCCCCACACACACACACACACACACAAACACACACACACACACACACACACACACACACACACACACACACACACACACACACACACACACACACACACACACACACACACACACACACACACACACTGCTGCTGCTGTGCCGTTTCATGCAGGCAAGAGAACAGTCTCCTATGCCCCACCCCCCCTACAGACCCCTCCCACAGAAGACGGGATGACGTGTGCCAGGTCTGGGAGGCCTCTGTGGGTCCATGTATGTTTCAGCCATGTTGGATTTGTTTTGAAAATAGAAACCGGGAAAGGAGTTTTGAAAGAGGCATTTGTACTGTTTTACTGCAGAGCTGCTGTAAAGAAATGCCAAAATGCATTTCTTATACAAATACCAAGAACTGAAATGAGATAATAGTGCAGTAGCCATTTTTCAATTTTAAACTTGGGTTTCCCTTTTCCAAAACAAATTTTGAATAAGGGATTGCTTCTCTCTTCCCAACAATCAAATGGCCAACTTGTACACGTCCCCTGGTGCTACTAATTCACTGTACTATGTCCATATCACTCCAGAGCTTGTAAAGGAGTATATTCATATATAAAGGAGTATATTCATATCCTCAGATTGGATCGATCAGTTTTATGGTTGGCTAAACCATTTGGCTAGAGTGTGTGTGTGTGTGTGTGTGTGTGTGTGTGTGTGTGTGAATGATGAAGCTGTGACTTAAACCTGCTGTTTCTGCTCTGGGGTAATAGAGAAGGCATGTCAGCATTTGGAACAGCAAAAACAGGGCAAAACTTATCGTGGGGCTGAACTCACCTGGGCTCCTCGTCTTTGGAACGCTTCGGGCAGTATTTCTTAACCAGATTCCTGTTCAAACAAAGCGCACACGGTCAGTGACCCATGAGACGAACTGGTTCAAACATTACATTTCTGATCATGAAAAGCTTTTTTTATACCCTGTGCAAGAGCACAGTCTGTGTATCATATCAGAGAGATAAAGTAGGGCAAAAACAGGGAGGGAAATGCATATTAATTTCCCCTTCCTTTTGCCCCAGACCTTCCTCAAAACAGAGAGAGAGGGGAGAGAGAGAGAGAGAGGAGAGAGAGAGAGGAGAGAGAGAGAGAATGCTGATGAATGAGAGCTTGTAAGAGAAGCAGCTTTGCCATGTTTAGGCTCATTCAGCTCCTGGGGGACGTGATGGGGGATGGAGGGGGGGGCGGGGCTAAATGAGGATCTCTTCCCCCACCCAGATGCCCACCAAACTGGGCTAGCAATGCTTACCGCTTCCCTTAGGTGTGGTTTCTGAAATTCACCTCATAAAAGCAGTTCAGACTGAACGCTTCTCTCTACCAAAGTGACGTGGGACAACCACAGGGCTGCTCAGTGTGCTACATGGCCATGGCACCTGTGCAGAATCAGTTCACGATCATGCTAAGACAATATAGCTATATTATGTTGTGTTTGATACTGACACAGCATCCTACCATGATTCTGAAGAATACATGCGTGGGAGAAATAAATCATGAATATATATTTAGCAAGAGCACATGATTTGATTTTAGCCTTTTTTTTATATTACTGTGATAGGTTCTAATAAAGTCCAAATACACAGCACAGAATAATTAATACTCATTTTCATGCGATTAGTCACAGTATTTCTTCCGAGGTTGCACATACCCCTAGACAAATAAGGCATTGAGCTGCCCAATATTATGCCACTGTCAGTCAGAGCTTGTGTTAGGTGTGCTAGTCAAGAAAGGTCCTTGAAACCTTTGCTGTCAGGTACACTGTATGCATGGTGCCACAGTACAGCTATCAGAGATCCTAAGTGTTGAAGGAGGGACTACACTGCTGTATCCTGGCAACAGTGGAATGCCCAGAGGGAGTGCAGGGAGGTCTGGCTTCCTTTAAGAGCAGAGACGGGGAGGGGAGGAGGGAGACAGGGAGACAAGGGGGGCAGTGAGACAGGGGGACAGGCCACAGCTGCAGTTTGGCTTATGTCTCATGTGTCTAAATCTCTTTTTTGATATGTCATCAGAATCATCACTTACTTCCTCCAAGGGAAGATACTCAATAGGGTGTCGGTGATTTAAGACATCTTACACCAGGGTATCACAGCATCAGAGCCATCAAGTACATCAATATTATGGATCTATGCAGCACAGCTTTAGGCAAAGCACTGCGGCTACACGAGATGTAGAAATGACCTTAGTTAGATGCTCAGATGTGTTATTTTGATTTCTCATTTCTCAGTTGCTATAGAAATTTGTTGAGCAAGACTTCATAAATGCATAGTTAGATTAGAATGTTTTTTCTTTTTTAACATTTCACTTTTTAAATTTCATTTTTAATGTTTTTTTTTTATTTTCGTAGTGTTGAACGTGTGCCAGACTGATCTGTAGAAGAGAAGCAAATGTGTGACCATGTGACCCAGTGACCTGAAGCGGCTGACTTGCCACTTTAAATCGGAGCCTTTGATTGGCTGTACTGCTGATTTGCCAACACATCTCTGAAGATGAACTACAGCAACCCTAGAACATTTTAGAAGAGAGAGGTCTGCGTGCTAATAAATAAAGTACATACTGGCTTCTTCTCATACAGATGTCATTGGCCATGATAAAAATTTAGATTATAATTAAAACTACATTTTCATGAGTCTGTCATTCAAGTTCCTGATTTCCCCATTATAAGAAACTCCTGTTGGCACAACCATCTGACATCAATATAAATTTGACATACATTTACACCAATACATATTTAATGAAGGTATTTTACTCCATATTGATCAACCGATTCGACTTTCTATGCAGCTGAGTGAAAAGGCCTGGAGTCCGTGGCTTTGGGTCCAGCAGGATTTATTCAAAAATATAGATAAGCCTGTGTGTGTGTGTGTGTGTGTGTGTGTGTCAGCATGGTCGTTCTGGCGCGATCATCATTACAGAACTCACCGCAGCTGTTTTGCATAGGTCTGCTCGATTTCTAGCCGCTCCTTCACAAACTTTGCATAGCGCTCCAGGAAGTCGATGCCCCATTGTGAGTGCTTGTCGAGGTTCTCGAACTGGTCCTGCAGGAGGAAGTGAGGGACACAGGAGGGCATTGAGGGGTGAGCGCACGCATGCTGGACTGTTTGTCCAAGACAGGAAACATGAATATGTAACGGCCTGTTTGATCACTGCTGCTGATTTTGTTGGATAAGTGCAGAATGAGAATCAGTGCTGATTCTGCATCCCCCAAACCCCCCCCCCCCCCACTGTAGTACCCTGTGGACACCGCAGAGAACTCCCCCCTCCCCTACCTGGTGGATGGACACTGCCAAGAAAATACCCCTCCCCCCTCCCAACACACGAGTTTAAAAGGAAAAGACTAACCTTAAAAGACATTAGATGTATTTATGCTGAGATGTTGTGGGTGACTGAGAAGAGTGTCTTAGGCTAATACAGGTGCTCTAGCTATTTTGGGCTTGTGTAATGGTAAACACCAATCTGGTGTCATCAACTGATCACACAAGTAGGTTTGAATTTACAGAAAATGAAGAGGCTCCCTTCTGCCCAGCTACATGCGCTTTTTCGGGGGCGGAGATCCCACGGAATAATGCCTACAGACAGCATGATCTTATTTCCACGTAAACATTACATCACCTTATTCCCAAGTATCCTGAGATAAAACACCGTGTCTGAAATAACCGTCTGTGTGCTGAGCTACTGCATCTAAAAGACGGCTAGGTGGTGCCTGCAGCTTCAGGCTCCATTCAAGGTAGAACCTGTGTGAGAGCTGACTGGAAAGCCGTCTGCTCCGAGAGAGACAGATCCCAAAGGCTCTGTGCAGCGATGCCGGCCCTAGTCCAGCCAGGGGTAGCCTGCCTGGAGGAGTCCGCAGGAGGACGCGAGGCGAAGAGAACGATCCAGACAGAAACAAAGGATGAAAGAACTAATAAAAGGAAGGAGACAGAAGGAGGAGAGAGTGAGCAGACAGAAGCCCCTAAGGCAGCGTGTTCACTAGAGCAAGTCTTCCTTCGCAAGAATCCCCCAATGAGACGTGGAGAGGGGGAGACAGAAGGAGGGAGAGTGGGAGGGCGAATGTGGGCGTGAGGCTCGCTCACGGTGCCCCACGCTCTGCTGGGAAGGCCTCCACCGTGCAGGTCTGGCACTGGTTCTGTGGGACAGACCGAGGCACGACGCATCCAGCAGCCTTGCAGGCCTTCCCCTCGGAAGTCGACAGCGCGGCCCGGTCACGGCGGAGTACAGATTCAGGCAAACGTGGGAGATTGTTCCTGGTCTGCACACGTACGCAGGAGTCCAGAGGCTAGTCACCCACATTCGGGTGGCCTTTCCATGCGCCAGGGAGCGACCTGTTCCTTATCAGAGGTCAGAGAGTGCCAGCTGAAAACGGCTTTAAGGCAGAATCTCGCTCAGCCTGTCTCGGGTAGACGTTCAAGCTGCCCCAAAAGGCCTGAAGGTCATCTAAAGGTTTCCCTTCGCAACAGATCAACATATTACTTATTTCCTGACGGCACTGAATGGCTGTCAGAAGACAAATATCCTGCACATGGGCCTGCAGTGAGGTGAGGGAGCAAGAACATGAGGGAGAGAGGGAGGGGGAGAGGGGGGAGAGAAGAAGGGAGAGAAGAAGGGAGAGAGGGAGGGAGTCTTTTCATTGCTAATTTTAGTGCAGATCTTAATGCCAGTATATTAGGCATTAGTCAGGTGTTAAACCCCTACAGTAGGCCCAGCAGAGCAGGTCATTAGCTTTAGTCATGCTGAATGGGCAGCTAGCTGTGCTGACGTATGACCTGCATCTGTCCGACAGAGACCGGACTGAATCAATAGAGGAGGTTTGAATCCACATTTAAATTCTAGCAAGTGATCCATACAAAAAAACAAACAAACAAAAAAAACCAAACATAATAATAATACTCAGGATCTTCTTCTGCCATGAGGAAGAATAAGCATTTCAGAACTGGAGTCTATCTGAAAGGAAGCAGGCACTGACAAAACAAACCCCCAGCCCGATAGCTGTAGCTTATTTAAGCATGGCCGGTGTGGATGTGCTATAAAGACGCTGTGCTGTTTATTCAGACGGCCTAGGACAGTGTATTCCTCTCAGTCCAGTAGGCAGTTGGTGCCGACCCCTGTGGCTATGGCGTCTGAAGGGAAACACTTTAGCGAGAGACCCGGTCCTGCATTTGAGCGGAAAAACAGCTCGCCCACGGCCATCTGCCGATATTAAGCCATCATTCCACCTAGGAGGATATGTGCATGCACACACAAACATTAGCTCGCACGGGTTTAAAGCATTGTGCAACCCAAAGTCAACATCAAGCGTATCACCGTATCCCTAGACTTACGACCTCTCCACCCAGTAATACACCTGCCCACACATTTCTGACGACTGCAGGTTTAACGCGGAACCGAGACGGACCGTCTATTTGCAACGCCTGAACGTAATGAATAAAAGCAGAACACGGTGAAACCTCAGGAAACGGAACATAAAAGGCAGCAAAACTCGCATCTCACACCGGGCGAGAATGAATGGGCCGAGGTCAGATTGAGAAAGGCGTTTCCCTGGTTCAGGTGTGGCTGAATACATAGACCACAATGGGAGCAGTCTGCGTTCCACACCGATGTGCAACACTACCATGCTACAAACAGCAAGGACAGGTTAGAGAAGACAGAACAGAACACACCTGTCTGACTCCAGAGAGCAAATGGTTGCTTGGTATCTCTTTCAGTTCACTGGGGTCAGGTTACTTGACAAAGCAGTGTTAGAACAAAAGATGTCCATTTTGATGCAAGCGATCTTTCACATAAGCTCGGGGCCCAGCTAGGGTAGATATAGACACTGGGCTGAAACGTCCTTGATGTCAGTTTGGTTTTGGTACATAGTCTCAGTGTTTGTTAGGGATATTATCATCAAGTCTAGCAGTTTCTCGACACTGACATGCATTGCAGCTAATTAATGAGGCTTGAGAGTGCTGAGTCACTGAAGGCAATATGGCTTGACAGTCGTGCTCCACGGGGTCCCAGATGTAGTGCCTGAGATCGATGGACTGAACCCCTGGGAGTGAAAAAATATCCTTTGGGTTGGCAAGGACAGGAGGAGCTGGGCTCAAAAATCCTCCATCAAAAGGGTCGTAGCCTGATGCAGTTTGTGGGATACGTGTGCTGGACTTGCGTGGTACTGATGAGGGATTCTTCTGGGGTGTAAATGTGGCATAACTTTCCTGGGAGAGGATTCTCTGTGGATGTAGTGCTTCACTAGATTTTTGATGACCGAAGCACAGGGATTCAGCCTCAACACACACACACACACACACACACACAGGCCTCTTACAGACGAGGGAAAATCAGAACTGATCTCCCTTTAACAGACATACAATATATTTGACACTCGGGAGTCTAATAAAAAATTGAGAACCACATTTCATGAAAACGCCACAGAATCATGAAAATACTTTTAGAAAACCAACTAGTTTGCCTACATGGAAATGTACGTCTTAGATTACATAGGAACAGAATAACGCAGCGAAATAGCATGGGTGGAAAAACACGACCGAATGTTATTTGAAACAGTTGCTCACACGCGGATGGCGGTGGACAGCCAACATGCACAACGTTTCGCACAGTTCCAAGGCGAATTTCAGTCTGTTGTGTTACAGTGTGATGAAACAAAGGAAAAGGATTCCAAGCCCGGCATACTGCTTCCGGTCGTCAGGCCGACTCCCTCTTTCCAAGGGCCAACGTCGGTGCCAGGGACAGATGGGCATCCTTAGTGCCCCCTACCGCTCTGTAGCTTACATCACCTTTCCCTCCAAATGCTCCACAATCATGAATAATTAATGCCACGAGTTCATGCGACACCCGCCCTCCTTTTTGTTTTTTGACAAGTGGCATTCGTTTGTTGCTGGGTGACGGGCCCGGTAGGGCCGGCCTATAAACACCTGACCCAGATCCTGGGTGTAAGGCTATTGTGGAGCGCTACAGACCCCTGCTGTGTGAACTCCAAAGCACAGAGGAAACAGAAGCAAGCACAGACTTGCACGCAGTGGCTGAAATGTGGATGAAATTAAATGTCTCCTTAGCAGGATTCCCAAGAATTTCAGCTCAGTCCGCAAGCTTTCCATCTCATGTTGAGGGATGGCGTCTCCAACCAGAGCTGCTTCCAACTTTATGAGTCTGCTATTTTTCCAGACATCCTGGTCTCTCCCCCCACCCCACCCCCCCAACCACCTTCTTGTGAAAAGCTGTTTGTTTATGTTGAGATCTGGTTGGACAATTCCTGTGGCTTGTACGACAATTTTCAATTTCCTCAATTTCCACTTACAAAGCTTATTTGCAGGTCTGACTGCCTGCAATCAGAAAGGTGACAAGTCATTTATAAATCTATGGTATGTCTAGCGTTCACAGTTTATACCACAGAACTGATGCCTACAAAAAAAAACTTCTTCTTTAAGTTTCTTCAACAGTGTCCTTTAAAAGACATCCATCCATCAATCACTCATGCATGTGCGCGCACACACACACACACGTTAAGATATAAGTCAATATACCCGGTCCAAGAAGGAATAACAGTAATAACAGTCATTTCATTTTGCTGTTGATTTGCCTCCCCTAAAACAGCTAAATGATCAAAACAAACATATTTTGATCTTGAAAGGCATTAAAAAGTTGTTCCAATTCCACAAACAGGCCCAAAATGGTTCTGAAAACATGGACCACACCAGCGCGAGTCCTGCTAGACAATCGTATCAGGGGTCGCATCTCCTCCGTACAAAACATCCTCTGAATAATGACAGGAAGTTGGGTCAAAAAAGGGAGCCAGAGCATGAAAGCCTTGCTGGGTTCCACCGGCGCGGCTGAAGTCAAAGGGTCGACACAATGAGCGGAGGCTTCCTGCGCTGCTCCAGGCACGGCAGCACATACGAGGGCGCGTTTGCCGAAGCTGGGGGTCCGGGGGCGGAGTTGGACGCCAACGGTGCTGCGGCATCGTTGCGTTGGCGCGGAAGCCGGGTGTGATGCGTGGCTGCACGTTCACGGGGCGGGGCACGCGGGCACGTGAGCCCCAGTGCCAGGCGGCGGCATGACCCCAGTCTGGCCGACGCCTTGCACGCCTGTTCTCAGCTTTCGTTTCCCGTGTTAAACATGAGCGGCGAAAGGGCAGAGCAACGCGGCAATTCTTAGAAGGGCGGCGAGAGAACAAGGGGTAACGGACCGATCAGATCATCTCCACTGCAGACGGATTTCGGCGCGGTGTGGACGTGTTCGCATTTCAGTCTGGTTTTAATTGTTTTTGCTGTCTGGATTCCGTAATTAATTGTAGATCTTCACGATAAGCGCAAGTCTGGTTGCGCCTGCAGTGATGGAAACTCCCAGGAGAGGCAGAGTGGGTTGGTGAACAGAGGCGCTGAAGGCTCGTGACTCTGAAGTCCCAGCACATCCTCCTCCGCTGACCTGCCGGTTATTTAAAGCAGATGAAACGGCCGTGCTCTCCCTCTGTGCATCCCCCGTGTGTCATACCCGAGGACCTCCACGCAGCGGCTCGACCGACGCGCGCAACGGGAAGCGTATCGGAACAGAGCAGTGAAAGCCCTCTGCGTGTCGAGTTGCCCGATACAACTGTGGTTAGCTGGATCCAGAGGAATCGGGTGCTGGATACGTGGTCAGGATGCTGACTGGCCAGAAAGTGACGGTAACATGACTCTCTCAGAGGGCCGAGGCCCTTCAGGGAGGATCCCAGCAGCAGAGGGGAGCAGCATGGGGTGGGGGTCTGCTGGGGGGAAGGGGTTAAGGGATTAAAAGAAAACAAGGGAAAGAAACAAGAAAGCAAAAGAACCTTGACTTTTTGAACAGCAAGCAAAATAGCAAAGACATCCTGGTCTTGGAAAGCATCGGCCAAAAGGACCGATTTCAACTTTCTGAACGATCAAGTCAGCAAAATCCTTACTTCCTGGCTTTGGAATGAGTTAGCCTACAAGTGCCTGTCATGTTTTAAACCACTAGCATCCCACAGCATTCAGCAGAGATAGATGTGCAGCATATGTCATCATATTAGACCATCAAAAGGAAGTGTTCACAACTGAGGGCATTTAGCACTTCAAAAGATTCTTCAGCTTCGCATTTTTCATACTACCAGGACACTGAAAAGAACAGAGAGATGGAATCCCCCTTCTTCAGCCAAGTGCTAAGCGAGACGCATGCATGGCCCCTCGCGTCCTCTCTCATCTCCTTTGCAAAGGCATTTCCTTTCCCACCCTCAGGCCGTAAATGTACAAGGACCACGGGGTCAGAGCGGTGTCTGAATATGGGGATGACTCAAGAGCACTAAAACAGCATGCCTCAGTCCTCCATGGACGGTACGCTTACTGAAGCACAAGCCTGAAGCTGAAAGTGATCGCCGGATACGGGAGGTCCTCAGGGGAGGCTGCTGGGTAAACACTGGCTCCGCGGATCCTTAGTGCTGTGTTCTGGGCTGGAACATTAAGCCAGGAGAGGTGGTGAGGCAAGGGGGAAGAGACATTTTCAGTATCTGCTTCCCCACCCAGACACTTTGCATTATGAGATCACATGCGCCTCACGTCCAGATCGTAACTCGTTCACTCTGACGATCGGCCCACGGGCAAAGAGCAACCCAAGGGCACAGCCAGTGAGTGAATTAAGAAACATGTTGTGTCATGCACATACTGCAAAGTGGCTGACAATCGTGTGGCGCTTGCAGAAGCTAACTAAAGAGGAGGGGGGGGAGCCTGGCGGCTTCGAAAGAAGAAATGAAATTCTGAAATTTCTCTCTCAAGAATAACTGCAGAGGTCAGCGGTCGGCGGAAGCGTTGATTTTTTTTTTAATTCCCCAAGGTCGGACTTTTGAAATCAGAACACAATCACAAAGCCACAGAAGGCAATAAGAGTCCAAAAAAAAAAAAAGCGTTTACATTCAGCGGGAAACCACCACTGGAGAAGGAAGTGGGCTGGTCCTGGTGCGCTTCTGGTCATAGTGCATGTTTACAAAGCAAACGCTACTGCTGAAGTCACCAAGCCAAGATCCACGGGGGCTGTGAAATAAATGTCTGTTGTGTCACCATCTGAGGGCCATGGACAGTGTGTAAATCCTCATGCTCCTTTACAACAAAACACAACGTGCAGGGGCAGGACAGACTAGTTAGCCAGTCAGCTGAGGGCTGAAGTCGGTCCCTTTAGATCTGCAGCTCTGTCCAGCCGCATGTAGCCTGGCTGACGGGACACGAATACACATACTGCCCAACTCCTTTACAGGCCAAAGTTGTCAGAGGAAAAGACCTTTTTCTTATGCCTGTGGCCTAAAGTTATATGTTTAAACATTGAAGTAATTATATTTTCGGTGTACTTACATGCACAATATACTAGAAAACATCTTTTTAAAAAAGAGCCAGGATGTCTTTTGGTCTTTCATAAATCAAATTTGCTCAATGAAACGGAATTATCTTCTGTAATTAAATGTTACAGCTGATGCAGGAACCACAGGAAGCTCCTAAGCTTAGAACAGAACATGGCAGAAACGCAGTGTGGCTACTTGACTGCCATAGTGACATGTGTAATTACCACATGGCAAAGTCAAAAGACTGCAGAGAGAAAAAGAAAAAGCGTCAGGCTATGTTTTCCAGCCCTAAAACGGGCCCTACTGGCACCACTGCCGGCCTTCAGCTGCAGGGCGGCCGAGAGCAGACAAGCGGATGACCCCTTGGCCATCTGTCCTGGAGATGGTGAGCTCATGATTGTTTCAGAGCCAGAGAATGAAGCGTGCAGGGCGGAGGAGTGGACGAGAGGCGCAAAACAGAGACATAGAAGCATAAATACATATGCAGACACCCAACCACCCACCTACACACCCACTCAAGTAGCTACACACACACACACACACACACACACACACCCCTGTTTGGAAAGTTAACTCTTATGAGTCTGACAATGCTTCAGTGCTCTGTAAGGGCCACAGCCTGACTAACATGTTCCTCAGACACACAGGCAGACATGTTAAATTTAGCAACCAGTGTTACTGTTAGCAGCATTAGCAATTAAATGCATTATGTACCCAACTGGTATTTGTGCACATGCAAACATCAACATTCAATATACCAGTGTCATAATAAACAGACAATGACGTTGCTATGCAATGTGTAATTAACTTGAGTCATAAAGCATATACTCATCTACTCATCTACACACTCATCTACTCATCTACACAGTTCACGTGGGCGGTGCTGGTAACCACACCAGGACAGCGAGGACGGGTCTGGATCGGGGGAAGTGGACATGACACACTCCTGGCAGGGTGGCACTGCAAGCCCAAAGACACCTGGAGGTGGCGGTTTCCAATCTAATGAAAATTAATTGCGAGGTACACAGCTTAGCTGGACCACACTGGGTAGGATAACACCACCGCCAGACATGTGGCAGGAGTCCACAGCCACCAGAACATCAGAAGATCATCCTCGGGTTTCATAGGAGGATGATCGTCCTTGCACAGGAGTGGCCACTCCATCTGCCTCTTCTGCACAGCCAGCATGTGAGGATCATATTCAACTCATACTGACTTGTCACCTGTTCTGTTCAGGTGGAGATGGTCCACCTTAATTGTCATGGAAGGGAACCTCTTCTTGGTCATGAGCAGTAACTTTTGCTAAAAGGTGTCAATCTGGCATTAGTATTTAGTCGACGTAGTCGGTATGAATCTAATATGCAGTCACAAACATAGAAGTGACTATTATTAGTGACCATTGTGTTATTTGCTAACAGTTCTGCTGTGGTTACCATAAAAGGCTGACGTCTAATCCTGCACTTATAGCAGCTGGCCAAGAGGCAACGGGCTTATTTGAAGTCATTAAATGATTTAAGTTAATTAATGCTGATGCTTCCTGATCTTGGTCATAAAGAAAGTAGTGTAGACTCAGACAAAACCAGGAAGATTGGATCATAAGGCAGACAGATGCTTCGTGCTAAAAATGTCATGTGGTAAAAGGTTACAGAGGGGCAGCTCTCTACTGCTATATACATATACATTCATTTAAGTTGATTTCCCCAGGATGCGTTGTCAGTAAAACCAATGTATATTGCACGTACAATGTTTGTCTTTGTGTAAATAAAGCTTAAAGAGTTTTAATAATCACATGCTTGCATTGCACTGGATAAAATCTCACAGTGATTAATGGTAGGAAACAGCAATAAACCCCAAAGAGATTTCCTGCTTTAAATTCGTTTACTTTTCTTTGCAAAAGTCTGTATGTTTGTATATTTTTACTCAGGCATCTTTGTGGGCAGCCAGCACATTACATGGAACGCTGCTGTGTCATAGACTGGAGGTCCAAAAGCTGAAGTAGTAGAACGTTTGTTTAGGTATTCTTGCTGACAAGGGCAGGTAAAAAGTTTCCTGGAAGTCACCATTATTCAGAAGGCCAGAGCCCACACTTGGAGTCCAGTCTAAACACACACACACACACACACACACACTCCACCACATAACTTGTTGAAGTAACAAATGTGACAAACAGGCTGCCGCTATTTCCAGACGCTTGTCAGATTTAATTTTTCAAAGACCACTCCCTCCCCCCCCAGCCCGCTCAACCTCAGTGAATTCTCCCCCTTTGACAGTGTTGTCAACACCTCACATTATTTGCACCTCCTTCATCTAATGGCTTCTGAAGCATTGCTAATATAACCCAAACCCACTAGCACCTCATCCAACACACTCCAGTGCACATTTCATTAGACCCAAAGGAAGCCGTTCTCGGTGCAGCCCAGTGAGGAGATCATACCAAACCAGGCCAAATGATTCAGGGGTGATGCAGTCATTTAAGTCTATATGCAGCACAACCAGAGCCAAATTCCACCAATCGTCTACAGCAGCAGGCCACCTCATTTCCTGTCATGCTCAAAGTCTTGCTGTAAAACCAGCTAAACTATGAGCAACACTCAACTCACACCTCTCCTGCTCCTTCTTAGGGGATCTTGACTTGACTTGACCTTTTGAGTGCCTTTCCTGACCAATACACGTAAAACAAACTCGGACTGTAGCTCACACATAGGCTCGCCCTTAGAAAGTGCGGGAAGGGAGGCGGCGGGGGCCGTCTCAACAGATCCTCCTCTGTGAGGGGGAGACGGAGAAAAACGGAGAGTACACCAAACATCCGCAATCAATCAGGGCTCTGGCAAGCAGGCCAAGGCAGGGACAGGCCCACTGCTCGCTGCAGACGCCGCGGTGGAGGACGAGGTCTCGAGGAGTCGGGGTGGTGCCTCGGCCTGAGCGGGCTCTCTCCGAGCGGACGCTGCCGCCGGTGGCGCGTGCCGGCCGCCCAGCCCCGACCGTTACCTTCACCTTAAAGAGGAGCTCTAAGCCAACGTCTGTATTACATGGGATTGTTTTTTTTTTCCCCTTTACATGCTTTCCAAGATTAGTAACAGCTGTTCCGAGTCTAAAAACAGATCCTACTTGCTATTTTCCAAATAGCATAATTAGAATTGGAATCATGTGTATGTTTGATTCATTACACACACACACACAAACACACAGTATATATTGCCTATTTTATGATAGATAGATAGATAGATAGATAGATAGATAGATAGATAGATAGATAGATAGATAGATAGATAGATAGATAGATAGATAGATAGATAGATAGATAGATAGATAGATAGATAGATAGATAAACAACAATGAGGCAAAAGGGGCAAATCAAATGTAGATCTGAATACAATTACAAACATGAGACACAGTGGTCCACAGATTTACACTGGGGCGACACCTGGGCAGCAGGTGAGCAGGACTAAGCACCATTCGCCTGAGCAGAGGAGGAAGCACCGTCTCTGGCTGCAGCCCAGGAGGATTAAAAAGGGCCAGTGTCCTCCCCACGTGGAGCAGCCTGCCCACATCACCCCTCACCAAGCTCTGCCCCTTGTTGAAAACCTTTTTACAAAGGAACACTGCATCTATACACACTATAAAAACACATCCATAGATGTCCATTTGCAGGATTCAGGACAGACATGTTTTTTTTTTTTTTTTTTATCCTTTGGCATTTCCTTGCCATAAGAATGTAATGGTTTAAAGGGGAGTATATATTACCCCAAGCATAAGCACAAGATAAGTGTTTCAGCATAGCTTGGCCCTTTGCCGTACACATTCCTCTATGTGTCCAAACAGAATGCAATAGGTTATATAGCTGGAAACTGTAACGCTGAACATGAATCATTTTGTACAACCACCGACGTAAAAAAATTCAGAAAAACTGAAAGTTGTGAAGCGCATTGTTGTGCCACATTCTCTTTAAATGACTGTGTGACATTCAGATTTAATAAGGCTAAGGAGGCTAAATGCGAAAAGCTGCGTTTTTTATTCCTCGTTCGGGCGGCCCCGGCACACCAGCGTTATCACGGGCGGGGGCGGGGGGGGCGGGGGGCGGATGTCATTTGGAAACCATTAGCCATGTTGGAAGCTCACGCTGATTTAGAAACATCTGGAGAGGTTACAGGAGAGGGACACCACTGCTGCAACTCATCTCCGATGGCCGTTTAATTAAGAGCAGTTTGTACTGCAAGATGGCCCCTTTGTGTTGGCTAGAGATTTGGGAAAGTAGGGGGCTGACACACATACCACCCCCTCTTCCTGTACTGACTTAACCTCCGTCTAAAGACACAAAAGCCTAGGAATTAGGCCCCGCCCCCGTGCCGATAGCATTCCGAAGGTGACTTTGAGGAAGTGGTGCCTTCTCTCTTCTCTGCCTGATAAAGGGAAGAGGACACCGAGATCCACCAAGAGGATCAGGGCAAATGGGGGTGGGGGGCATTCTACTGTACATTCTACATCCCTGGCATTCTACTGTAATCGAATCTTACCAGTGCGCCAAACCCTCTTTCCTCCAAGCACAAACGACAGGTCATATGCCAGAACATAGACTCCATTTGTTTGTAATGACATGCTACAAAAAAAAGTGACTCTGGAACACCACAAATACTAAAAATCAATGACCTATGGAGCGCAGTAACATTATATGGACAGATGGAGGTAAAGTGTGATTAGTCAAACAGTGTCGGGCTCCAACAGCCGAACACAAGCCGGTCACATGCTCTCTTTTAATGAATAACCATGGAGCAGCAGGACGTTCCCATTTCCTGCTAGGTAAAGTGCTCAGGCATGGCTGTAAAACACTTTAAAACCAGGCTCACGAAAAGGTGGAGCCAAGACACCGTCAGACCAAGAGAGACAGAGGAACAGAACCTGATCTGAATTCCAAGTGAAAAGCAGAAGTCGGTGACAGTGACTTATTCAAATCTGAAGAGCACCAAGAATACCGCGTTGGGGGCGAACAGCGCCTAGCTGGAAACAAAAGCAGCCATTCCATCTTACACAAACCCGAAATTCGTTCCTCCTATGTTGGTATGCAGGTCACTGAGGCTCCCACAAACCTTCCCTTGCTAGGCTGGGGATTTCTGTAAGGAAAGTATTAAAACTGTCTCTGAAATAACAATCAAGGTGAGTGAATGCACATTCCCAGTTCATTCTGGATATCTCTGGGATTAATTGCGACGCTTGTGGGAATGTTTTAACTGGCAGCAAACAAACCGATGTGCGACATCTTGACAAAGGTGACGAGAGGATAAAAAAAAAAAAAAAAGAAGAAATTCCTGCATGGTTCATCATGTTTCTTTCCCCACTCTCTGTAAACAGGGCCGAGTGATCCGTCAGGCCTGCTGAGGGGGCCCTGTACATGTGAATGGGGGAGTCTGAGAACAATAAACTCCATTACCCCTCCATGCAGAGATTCAGCCAATTCCCAAAGAGCCTGACTGAACTCAGCCTGAATTAATTTCCCCCTCCATTCCTGAGAGGAGAACAATGGAGACAGAATGCTCAGGTCCAGAGCTGATGAATTATTAAAGCAACACATTCAAAGGTTTCTCCGGCTGCGAGACGGAAGGCCTGGTAGGTGGCAGAGTCCGTCGTGCGATAATGCCAGATCTTCCTGGGTTACGCAACATACATACAATGTGGGCTCAAGTTGAATTCCTTGCGCAGAGGGATTGGTTGACAAAAAAAAAGTGCTCTACTTGACAACCAAGGGTTTTTTTTTTTACCCGAGGAAGTGAAAAGGCAAACCATTTAACTACTAGCCTAAAAGGTTTGCCATGTCAGGGATGATTTACTTAGGGTATAACACGCTATCAATCTTGACTAGTCTTGCTATAATGGAAACCTGTTCATTAAGTCTATATTTCACTGCCTCATCTCCATCCTATATTCTTTTGGGTTATTCTTCACCGACAAGTTTGTAAGTGCAAATCTTCCTAATCATCAAGACAACACAATGTTTTATAATTCTGTTAACCAATTAGTGAAGCTATAATAAAGTACTGCAGTACCAGAGAAACCATAGAGGCTTAATTTTGTTTTCACAGATGTGCAGAAATTACTGCACCAAATGTGGAATACTCCAAAACACACCAACTTCCTGTGCTTAATTTGGCAAAAAGGCCAGACATTAAAGTAGCCTGACACCAAGTGTTGAACATTTTTCAAGCTAAATTATCCCACCCCAAGTGAGTTCTGTAAAATAAAATGATAATGCATCACTTCCAGTATGGATAAAGTGACTCACGACCTCTAAAGGGTTTGGAATTTGTGTGCAGTGTCAAAATGACGTTTAAGCATTTCAGTTTGTCTAAGCACCACAGCCCAGAGGCAGGTGTGGATCCTCAAAACAGAGCAGATGTGATTTAGACTAGCAGAGATCCTGCTGCTATCACTTTCCTCTCTGCTAGTAGAGGTGCAGAATCAGAGCCAGGATACAGCTGTCTTTGGACGGACACATCACAGAAGCGGCGCACGGGCAATCAGAGAATCGGCCAACTTTTGTTACTAAACATTTATTTATTTGACTTTACAACACGTTTTTACCCTTGAGCCAGAGCTGTGCAGTGTGAACGCGAGCTAGAGTTTCTTCTATCTTGCCGATGGCGCGGCACAAATCACCTCTCTGTGGATAAACCATTCTATTGGTCAGAATGCGTCACAGACTGGTGGTCTTCCACACTACACTGGAGGTCCCCTCACCAATGCCCGTCCAATTAGTCCATCATAACAATTTTCATCTATGCATCATTCTTTATGCCAACTCCAACATCAAAACTGAATCAAATCTTTGTTATGCGATACAGGCACACATTTACGCCCAGCTGCTAGGCGTTCAGAGAGTGCCAGAGAGTGAGGAGAGCGCAGAGCAAGAGGATTATGAACTACAAAGCCCTGCTTGTGAAGATCTGCAGGCTGTAACACAGACAGAACAGCAAGAGCTTGTGTTTCCTGGGACAGTGTGAAGAGTCTCTCAGTAAATTCTAATCTGGGCCGGATTATCAAAATCACTTTAAAGTTGGTGAAGTAATACCTAGAGAAAAGGCTGGAGATTACATGCACGATGAAGGTTTGAGACAGTAATCTGATGACATCAAACAGCAAAATATACGGTATTGCACTGCTTTAGACATATGCCGTAATCCATTCTTAATAATCTCTAAAGTGAAACACCTGTGTGTGGCTAATATTGTAGTAGTTAAAGCCAGATTAAAAAGGGAACTCTCTTGTATAAAACGGGGCCGCCATGGTCTGGTGGTTACGGAACCTGTCTTGTGACTGAAGGGTTGTGGGTTCGATTCCCAGGCCCTAGGCCATGACTGAAGTGCCCTTGAGCAGAGCACTTAACCCTAACTGCTTCCCGGGTGCAGGGCTGGGGCTGCCCACCGCTCTGGGGCTGCCCACCGCTCTGGGCAACCTCTTGACTTAAAATAGACCAGGAGTAGCACAAAGTGGTTTCACACATTCCTGTGTTATTATAAGTAAGCAGAAAATGCGCAGATACACCAACAAAACATCTTACAGCATGTGCGCAACATTAAAAACGCAAGGACAAATTCAAACAAGCTGCTTCCTAACCTGAGCAGTTACACGACTGTGTGTAAGGTCACTGTATGTTTGGCAGCACTACCAGATCTGGCACACGCATAAATCTCCAGGGTGAGACTCACCTGCCAAACCCCCAGGTAACAATTACTACTACTACTACTACTACTAAGCAACCGCTGCTCCTAAACAAAGCCAATGCAGTTACAGGTGTTAAGACGTAAGGACACTGGTGAACAAAAGGAATACTGAAACAAAGCCAAAATTACAAACAAACCACAAAGTCATACTCAAGGAAAAGGCAATGGACAAAAACACTGAAAATTGATGGAGATTTCTGATGTTCCGGTGCTGTAGGTCTGTTACATTGATAATTATTTCTTGCCTATTTCTCATCGAAAGTTTAAAACAAAAAACCCACAAGATTTCAATGTCATGGTTGCAAAATCATAACAAGCTCATGTGAACATCTGAATTATGATTTATTTTTAAGTTCACCTATCAGCATGCCCAGGCCCCACTTCCTGCTTTCAATGGGCAGGTGTTAAAGCTAGCCAAGTCCCACTGAGCTTCTTCAACGGTCTCAAAGCCAATCTGTGAACATCTGCCATTGAGATATGAGAAGGAGACACCAACCGATCAGAGCCTGAGCCCTCCTGCTAAGGCCAGAGGATCACCTTTAATGGAAGAGTCTTTAAAAGAGGCCTGCTTCTCCCATTGTTACCTCATCTGACTCAGACTCTTCATCACTGAACTGTTCTCTAGGTTAAACAATCCCTGTTTTGTTTATCTAGAGCACGATTTTTTTTTTGCAGCCAATTGTAGGACAGATGGGAAAACTAGATCTTAGATCTATATGAATGGGCCGTTTCAAACAAAACCTTACGAAGGTCCACCCGGACTGATCCTTGTCCTCCGTCCACAAATCAAACAGTGCACCGTGACTGCACACACTGCACATTTGCTTTTGAGAATAAATAAATAAGAAAAATGGAAGTTCTCTTCTTCAATATTGACTGCTCCTATCAAACAAAAGATTTTGCACACAGTACTTGGCTCCCGAGGATGATTAAGCTGACAACTGCAACGTGATTAGGAAACACATGCAAAATCAAAATCTCTATTCCTGTGCAGCAAGTGTTCTAGCAGGTCTAACCGGTCTGCCATAAGTAAAGGCAAACCATCATGTAAACAAATGATACATACTGCCTCTCCACTCTGGCAGCGCACACCCACGGCCCGATACGTCCTCCTTTATATAAACAAAGTGGTGTGTGGGGTAGAACTAGAGGTGCAGTTTATGAGTAACAAAGATGTTTAGAGACTGAAGCCCCATGGCAACTCATAGCAACCCATGCTCTCTAGCTGCCCATTTGCGGTCCGTCTTTCGACTGTTTAGCCGTGTCCATTTCCTGTGTCCGCAGCTGGCCGGCCGACAGCACATCCAGCGCCACGTTTCCGTGCAATTTTGATGGCGCTCAGTCGCGTTTGCACACGCAGCTCCAGGTGACACCTGGGCAGTACACAGCCAGAGGTTCCCAAACCCCCTGCACCTGTAGCTGGCCAAGCACCAGGACCCGTCCGCCTCACGCGCACATCGAGGTGGATATCAGGCCTGGCTGTACACGCAGTTTCTACTTGTTATTGTGAAGCACAGCTCCCTTACATGCAAGCGCATTAATGTGGTTCCAGCTCCACACCCAAGTGCCACTGATTAGTTGTTCTAAACGTGCGGTAATGACTGTTTGTTCTTTTCTAGAGGACATGCGAATTTCCTGAACTAAATTAACTTTTTAGTTAGATAATTGGACAAACAATTATCACATGAGACCAGATCCAGTACAACATAGATAAGGAGGTACCTAACGACACCAGCACGGAACAACCATAAATTACTATGGATATACAATAACAAAGTGAAGAAGGTTATTGATACTTAATGTGTTAAGCCTTTAAAAAATAAATATACAGCATATCTGCGCATAGGCGATTTGGGGTTGGTGGAAATGTAAGAGTTTCAGATTTAATATTGAGAACCTCAAATTTGTATTTTAATGTCGGTTTCTGTTGCATCAAAAGTGGACGCAGGAAGCCTCGAGCGGTGTCTCTTCTGAGTCACAGATTTAGAGGCAGCCCAGTGGTGAGATTATTGGGCAACACCCCTGCAACCGGGGCTATTTTCGAAGGGGTTCATTGTCCTTCCTTGGAGGTAAAAGTCGTGACAAAACGATGCTTTTAAGAACGTCCTGTTACGACCACTCTTTTTGTCACTGTGATAACATGCATGAAAACATGACTCATGATGAATAAAGATATAAAATATATATATATATATATATATATATATATATATATATTTATTTTTGGACTCATGATAAGGCTATTAATGAAGGGCAACGTTAGTCGAAACCGTCTAAAATATTTAACTGAACGGAAACACAAATGGTTTGGCATGCCAAACAGTTTATAGTCAAAAGAATCTTCAAGTTAGTCAAGCTCTTCTAGTTTAAACACAGCCTGCTGAATATAGCTGGTTAGCTACCTTGGTGACTGGATACTGGATATACCTTGGTAAAGAAATACCGAGACCGTATCCGCATTGTTTCGGCCACTGACAACCAGCAACCACGCAAGATACAATGCTTCAATATTATTGAAGATGTTTTCAAAATAAAATCTCGCTCAAATAACGATACGATGAAAAATAAATAAAACAAAAACATACAAACAAAAAAAAACGCCACTTCAAGCTGGTCACAAAATTGGGTCCCCTCCCCACCTCTCGCCGAACAGGGTGTGAAAACCTGAGAGACTGTGCGTATGGTTTTTGTAATAAACCCTCTTAATGGCGTTTACAAGAACCCCGAATGGAAATGATCTTTGATTAAAGATGTGCTACACACGAGGAGGACCCCAAACTTAAGACAAGTCACCTTCCATTAATCCAGTCCTTTGTTTGAATACCGTTTCTAAGGTAAAGTTAGCTGTTAGCTCGGCTTGCCCGCATGTTGTCATCACGACAGCCAACATGGGAGATGAATACTGGTCAAGGTAACCAGCAACACCTCTTCAAATTACACCAAAATGCCCTTAAGACTTTTTTAAGTGCCGACAATGGACTATTATAGTGTTAAATATATATATATATTCTTACCCACAGGTCCGTTCCCCAACTCATTTCTCTGTCCACTAAAGAAAACGCTCCAGCTGACGACGTATTCCCCGCTCTGAACTCGGGTTGTGTGTGTCGCGGTCTGCCGTCGTGTAACTTAACCCAACGTGAAGCCAGCAGCAACCCTGCGGCTCAGAGCCTTTTCATTTCCCCACACACACACAAGAAGAGGAGCGACGTGAACGTTGAAGCGGTTACTGCCTGGAATCCTTGAAAAAAAATGAGAGGAATGTTTGAAAGATAAGGCAATGCTGCCCCCATCAGTTCGTGTAGTACAAAGTTCAAAAAGATGCCCCGGTGAAATACTACACCGGTGAGTTGGTGCCATTGGAAAAAGCTTTGACAAACCCCTGCCCTTCTTTCAGAGTATGTCAATGGTTTGTCCAAATATTCCGTATTTATATTCAACGTCTTTTCAGTCAGTGATCACAGATAGAATTCATAAATTAACCTTTAGATATTAGCCTTTAGATTCAGAATTGAATCTCATATGCCAGGTCTATCCTTACGACGGGGTGAGCCTATACACACAAAAACAACCTGCTCAGCCTGACTTCAGCTCCCATACCACTTATGTGAACATAATTACAGTAGCGTACTACTCCACGTTGCAAGGGTGTCTGCAAGAACTGCAATTCATAAACTTTGCATTCAAAACCATCATTGTAAATGAGTTGACAAGGATCCATAGTATTAGCTCAATATTTCTATGTAAAGCTGTATTAAGTTACAGTAAAGTGTTAAATAAAATATGATTACTCACAATAAACCACTACTGATATAGTAATTTAATTGGCACAGGAAAAATAAATGGCATTACTTAGGAATGTGTAACCTGTCAAATTGGTCCTCAAATGTAAAGACCTATATATATATATCAGTCCAAATGCATATTTTGTGAGAAAGACTAACATAACAACAGGCAGCGGATAAAATACAGCGGGCGGAAAACAAACACAAAACAAAACAGTTGTGGGTGAAACTGATACTCGTCAAATCAAGGGAAAACCCTTAAGGTTGCTTTCATGCAATAACTACTGTTCTTTCCATAACCACTAGCAATGCACAACTCCAATGGACCAGCTGCACACACACAAAAAAAAATCCTTTAGTATTTAAGTGAACTAAGTATTGCGCATGACCACGGTGAATGCGTCAAAGTTTAAATGTACTTTGTACATTTCTACAAAAGAACATGTTTTACTTTTAAATAAAGGAATAAAAAACATGCCTCACGAAAGTCAGCTTCAACCCTTTTAATTATTTACATTTACATTTAAGTCTAACACTGAGGGAGCACTTCACAGTAATATGCTAATAAAAGTGAGATTTAAATTAGAATCACACAAAATATACTTTTTACATAACAGAAAAATACTGTTAATTTGTCAACCTCTGCCTTTTAAAATCCCTGTTAAAATTCACATATTCAAAATTAAGAGTGTTCAGTTTGAGATTGCACTTAAAGGACTGCAGAGGTGGCCTTTGGCATATACATGTTTTACATTAAAAAAAAAAAAAACTACATAAAAAAATCTACAAACTTAAAAACTCACCATACAAAAGACAATCTTCAAGAATGTGATTTCCTGGATTCAATAAAAAAAAAAGAAATTATAAATAAAACTGAAAAATAAATAAAAAAAGACAAAAAATGAAAAAGCAGAGTGAAAACCAGGTCTTAAACAGGTCCTAGATGAAGTGTGGTGTGGTATGCACTGAGGATTCTTTTGTCTCACTGCAAGCTGGGAATTAACCTGTAGAAACTTACAATACCTAAAGACGCTTTCAAGAAGTATGTGAAATTCTGTTGAACCCATCCACAGATGTGAGAAAAACCCCACAAAAGACAGTAATTCAGACTGTCTAATGCACGAACAGACCGGACAGATTCTTCTCGTAGGCAGTTCATAAATATGGTACATAATGAAGATGGTGCATTAGAGTAAAGGCTGTCTAATGAGAAGGTTAGGGTGGTGTGTGGCCAGGACACGGCCACGCAGCACTACCCTAACTGGGCCAATTCAGTGGAACTGCAGTTCAACAGGGCCAACAGAAAATACACCGCTGCTTTAAAAGCTTTGATGTTTCAAAACGTCCCCTGAAATTCATGCACAAACAGGCCGAAACTTTTGCCGTTTTAAACATTTTACTCCTCACTGCCTACTGTGAAATGGTCTCTACTTGTACTTTTATAATAGTATAAGATAGTATAGATAGACTTGTACTTCTGTTTATAGATTTGTTTCTTTCTTTTAAATAAGCAATATTTCTGACTGAGATGGACATTCCGTTAGGATGTGGCAAATCCAACAATATGCAACAAATGAATCAACTCCACCAGCAAAGAAATAGGCTTTAAAGCCATATATATTTTTTTTTATCTGATACAGGACAAAACATTGCACATCTTTCTGTTCAAGTCGTACACCTTATAACCCCTGATGAGCCAAACATTTCAAATTTGAAAAGAATAACTGCTCCTCAATGCCATCTTTACAATCTACTTACAACAGTTCAGTTTTTAACCACGATATCTCTCACAAAAGGCACCATGCACTTGTGTAGGTCAGAGACTAGCGGCCAAACCAAGACAGAACTGGGCTTTTAAATCTGATGAAATCCCAATCTGTTGACAAAGTATGGTAAACACATTTTGCTCTGCTACAGAGGAGCTGAAATGAATCGGAGATGAACAGTGAAAACACAGCAGATTTCCACACTGCATCCCGTTGTTGACATAAGGCAAGAGCATAAACAGCTATGCTTTAAAACAGCATCCAGTGTAAAAAATACAAATTATATCTTTATAATGAGATATTGAGAGAGAGAGAATTTCACCCTGTTTTGCAGAACATCTGTAATCTTACTTAGATCTTGGATTCTGAATGTTAAAAAGCGTGAAATGTAATGTTTTAAAAAGGGTGAAACGAATACTCAAAGACTAGTATCTGATCACAGCCCAAGGCATACGAAATAATGAAACGTTCTTGCATTTAACAGATGGACACATTCATGTTGTAGATGCTCTGGTGATGACCTTTGTTTTCATTTAGTTATTTCCTGTCAGGAACAGTATCCTTCTGTCTACTAGCCACTGCAGGACTTTACAACAGCCAAACAAACATGACTGCCTATGCTTCTTGTGGATAGAAGAATTACGCACAAGTATATATACAAAAACATAAAAACAATGTGCTTTTAATAAAAAATAATTTAAAATTCAAGTTTACACATGAAGACATTCTAAAGTACAAAAAAAAAAGAAGGTACAAGTCAATGTGCTATAGAAATGGCAGTTTGTGGGGTCAGTCATATCTAGTAGTGTGGCTGCAGTGTTTGGTGTTGTGTGCAGGCACAGTGGAGACGGCACAGTGGCTGTGTTGTTGTGCCCCGTGTTCAACCTGGCCAAACACTAAACCGCCTCTGAAATGAAGCCTGGCCTCTCTGACGCCACGTTCTCCAACAAACACGAGCTGTCGGCTGAGGTGCTACACTTGTTGGTTATCTGTAGGAAGTCTCCTCGTTTAGGATGCATGGGCATATGCGTGAGATCAACGAAAGCAATTACATCAATATTCATGTCTCCAAGCAAAATATGAACATTGTAGATGTGCTATATCTTGGTATATAATTCTGGACAATGTTTTGATATTTGATATAAAAAATACATCTTACCCTATGCAAAGCACTTCAAGTTATGAATTTTTTTTTTTTTTTTTGTGTGTCCGGGCACAAGCTTGCCTGGTGCACCACAATCTAATGCTTTATTAACACTACAGATCAGAGGAATCCTTGTCTGGAAGCAGATTATCAAACATGGTGATTGACGTTATTGATCATCACTGCCATGCGCCCTTGGTTTCACAGTTATTGTAGACCAGTTCTATATCCCCAGCGTTCACTAGTTACCTGGCCTCTTTAGATCGTGATAAGTGTGTTTGTTGAATAATGTTTGGTCAGTGTTCCGACGCCTTCAGACTGATTGTGGTTCTATAAATAAATAACATCTGGATTTATTGAATTGCAAGACCCCAATAGACTGAACAAGAGATGACCTGGGTGTATATTTACCAATCTTTAAAGGTCACTTAAATAAAATGCACCAACTTTGACAGACATGACACTCTATGGCATCCTTTACAAGGCCATTTCAGTAGTATATATACATATACCCAGTCATTTACCCTCTTCCTATGAGTAAATGGCACTTTGCCCTCAGAAACGTACAGAGACAGGCATATGTGTAGACCGTTTGAAAACTCTTCAAATGCTGCGAACTCTGTTAACAGATCCATGAAATCGTGATATTAAAGGTGACACTGATTGCATGATACACACATTCATGTTAAAAGGCTCAGCGTTGCTAACATTTAATGGTGTATGTTGAGCCTAATCCTGCTCTGGCTGCTTCTACTGCAATAGGACTTGTGTATTGAGACACTTGAGACAATATCCAGTTACTGTGAGTACAACTGTTTAGTATGACAGCCATGACGATCAGAAATCTTTCTAACGTCTTCACATAAATATGTGAAAGAACAAACAGGACGACTAGTCCTGGCTCTTTCAAATTTAGGCTCTTCTAAAACGGGGTCACAAAGTTTGTGGCCATTCCTGGGTCAAAAGGACCATTTCTCATTGGCTGCGAACAGTGAGCTTATATACAAGTTTAGAACTGTGTTCCCAACTGACGATCTAGCAAGTCAACTGTAAACAATCAGAGAGAGAGAGAGAGAGAGAGAGAGAGAGAAAGCGAGAGAACGAAAGAGAGCGAGAGAGCATTTGTAGTGATTTTACTGAGGTACTTTTCCAAGTATATTCTTTGTCTCCAATCAGTTCAACAAAAAAAATTTAAAAAGGAGGAAAAAAAAAAACATTTATTTGAAAAGTTTTGGGTAATTTGACAGTTGGGGATATGGAGACCCACTAGCTACCTTTGCACCACGTCACTGATTTCTTTAATACAAGAGTGCAAGTTTTCCAGGGCGGGGCTTGTCCCAGCTCCGCCCAGCACCCCTCCCCCACCCGTGGAGGATGCCCGCAGCTCCTGAAGACTCAGTTCCAGTTTCCCCACAGCCTCACGGAAGGCGAATTTATTGCGCGTCTGCGGGATGCAGTCTACGTAGCCCGAGCAGTAGTCCAGCAGCTGGTGTCCGGCGTCCAGGACGTGGCTACTGGAGGGGGTGTCGGCGCTGCTGTGGAGGGCGCTGCTCAGACCCTCCGCGCACTCCAGCAGGGCCTCCTTGCTGACCTTCTCCAGGGGCACGCGCTCCGTGTGCTGCCGTGTCCGTCTCAGCGTCAGCTTGGAGGAGGTGGAGGTCACGCCGATGGACGCGCCGCCATTGGCCATTTTGGTTGGGGTGGTTGTGCTGTTAGAGGAGGCCGAGGGCGCCGGAGGCACTTGCGGCGGAGGGATACACGGCCGCGCTGCGCCCGGACCCCTCCCCGACCTCTTGACCCCGTCCCCGTTGACCTCTGGGCCGTCGTCGACGCCGTCCACGCCGTAGGCTTGCTGGAGACAGCGAAGCATGGGCGGGGGAGGGGGAGCGCATTTGGGCTTGACCAGTCGCGGCCGGTCGCCGTCGGCTAGCAGTTTGAAGCGGTTGCCCTGGGAGTCCACGCCCACGAGGTGGACTTCGGCCGGGCTGTGCTTGAGCGTGGGCGAGATCAGGACGGGGACTTTGTGGTTGTGCGGTCCCGCGGACATCCCGCACGCCGGAGACGCCTTCGAAGGCGAAGGCCAGCCCTGCCGCTCGTCCTGCCCTTCCCTGGCCCGTCCGTGGGCGTCGCCCTCTGCGTCGGCCCCCACCCCCGGTGCTCTGGCCCCTCCCACGCCTACCGACGCCCCCCGCGGTAGCAGCTTGGCCTTGGGCCGGTCGCGGATCTGCGCGGTGCCCTCGTCCGCCTTGCGCGCCGCCCCGTTCTCCGGCTGCGACGATGCGGAGGCCGTGCGCTCCAGTGGCGGCTTGCTGCGGTTCCGCGGCAACGTCAGCGCCATGCGCTCCAGGTCCGGCAGCCCCGCAGACATGGAGGATGTGGAGTTGGAGCGCGGGAAAGGCCTGGACGCTCCGCCACCCCCGTCGTCGCTCGACGACTTCCCGGTCCGCAGTCCCAGCGTCTTCTTAATGAGGCGGGGAGTGAAGAAGCCGGCCAGCCCCGCCCAGCTGCTGCTGCTGCCCCCGCCCGCCTGTGAGGAGCCCGTCCCTCCGCCCGTCCCCAACGCCTTCTGCCCGAAGGTGGCGCCGCAGCAGCGTGGCTGGATGTGGTTGGCCTCCCCGTGCGACGGGGAGAAGTTCAGTCCGTCGGTCTGGGGCAGGGGAGGAGGAAGAGCGCCAAACCCAGCCGCCGGCTCATACTTCTTCTGGGGCTGCGTCTCCATCTCGCGGAAGGAGCTGCTCCTCTTGGGAGGCATGGGGAGGCTGTGTTGCACCGTGGAGGAAGACGAGGAGGAGGAGGAGGACTTCTTCTTCATGAAGGAGCTGAAGAAACCAGTCTTGCGGTCGCGGGTGAAGGTGACGTCCAGCGCGTCCTCCAGAAGACCCGATGGAGACTTGTCCCTCTGCTTACGGGGTAGAGCAGGCGAGCCGCCCATCAGCAGGGACGCCGCGAGACCTGCGCGCAAAAAAAAACGACACGGCAGAGGTCAGAGAGCGCGACCTTACACACGACCTCACACACAACCTCCCTACACACCACTCTAGCATTCCCCTTTCACATGCAGGGAGCAAACAATATGATCTGAGAGCAGCCACAGTACTGAACAGTATTTAAATATAATCTGTGGTCTGGAGGTGTCAAACGACTTAATCCTCAGGCTCCCAACGCAGTTATGGAAACCCCAACCAGTTTTTATCTAAGCAATGTTGTCTGGTTTGACCCGACTAAAACTTTAGGCAGGGCACCTCATCTGCATATATACTCGACCGCGCTTAACATGCTGACCTCTGCTTGTACTTATTCGTAAGTACGTGATCATAAATTATGCAAATGATGTATTCGGCTGCTGAGCGGCAGGTAGGACAGAAGGGGGTGTGTAATGGGGATGCAACATGCTCGTGCATAGAAACATGAATGGATAAAAGACTAATACAGCACACTGGGGACGAGACTTTGATCTGCCCGCGTCATTATTCATGGTCACATGACCAAAGCCAGCCATGCGCCCCAGTGCGGAACCACTGGAGGAGTGCCACCGTCGCCCGACCTCCTGACCTCTGACCTTTAGTGATGGTGACTCGGCAGTGAGCCATTATTACTGTGGGGTGGGGAGCAGGCCTGCCTCTTATGGTACCAGGCTCGGGGCTTTAAAGGGCCCGGCGCGGAGGAGGCGGAGGGATCGGAGGGGGGCGGGGTCAGCGAGTTAATGACTGAACACGGCAAAACGTTCCACTTTATTTAAAATGAAAAGCGAGAGCAAATGTGATGGGAGTGATTTGGGTTTTTTATGCAAATATTAAAAAAATATGAATTATAAACACATGCTTTAAATAAATGAAATAAATAAATATTAAATAAATAAATTAGTGTGTTACATATTGCATTAACAGTGATACACATGGCAGGATAGAGAAGTTTAATCCGGTACGCATGCTGGCGTGTGGGTGGGGGTGTTAGGAGTTGGTTGGTACTTGTTTAGGGATGTGCAACAAGACAGGACAAAACAGCAGTTACACAACATTACAGTGAAGTAACAGAAAAAGAAAAGATGTTTTGAAATTCCATCTTTACTACTTCAGACAATAAAACAGATCTGGAACATTGAGCAATGCTAGAGTTCATATTTCACAATGCTTTCTAAGTACTAGTGACTTCCATACACAGACAGAATACATTACCACAATCCCCTTTGATATACATATCCCTGTAAACACAAGTATACAATATACATGCACACCTGTGTGTATTTATCGATATACATGTTGGAGGTGAATGTATGTACAGTATATACATGTGGGGTGTGTGTGTGTGTGTGTATACATATGGATATACATGATGTGTTTGTCACAATGCATAGATATACATTTTTATGCATGTTTGTATAGATATATGTATTAGGGGTATTGGGGTGCGTGTGAGTGTGTGAGTGAGTGAATGAGCGATTTTACTGAGGTACTTCTGCAAGTATATTCTTCATCGCCAATAAACAAAATATCTTTTGAGTATGTGTGGGTGAGGGAGTGTGTGAATGAGAGTGAGTGTGTGAAAGAGTGTGTGAATGAGAGTGTGTGAGGGAGTGAGAGTGTGAATGAGAGTGAGCGGGTGAGGGGGAGTGAGCATGTGCCCCTTTAGTCCATAAGGAACACCACCCCCATTCTCTTGAGTCGGAGCTGGAGCTGCCGTGAGGGGCGGGGCTGAGCTGCAGTACCTGCTGGGCCGTGGGCTCCGCCCTCCTGCCGCGCGTCCAGCCCCTCCACGTTCTCCTTGTTGTCCGAGTGCTTCTTCTGCGGCCGTGCCTTACAGGGCAGGAGGGGCTGGTCGTGGCCCAGTGCGTGCACTACCACTCCCTTACCAGAGGAGGCAGTCTTACACAGCTCCTCCGCCACTTCTGCACAGTGAGAGTCAAGAGAGGGACAGAAGAGTTTGGGAGTTGAGACAACTACCTCTGCCGAGTTCATTACGCTCTCGGTTTCAAGGTTATAGCCACCATTACAGATCCTCCATTATTGACCATCATGCTTCCCTTAATAAAGAAACCAGCCATTTTTCTTAGATCTGTTATCCAATATCTGTAACGGAGAGAATAATTTCTGGCTAAGGACGACCGTCGGCCATCACTGGGATTAGGAGATGTACAAATGGAGGAGGGTGGAGAAGGTGGAGCAACTACCTTCTGATATGCTGGAGTCATGGAACATGGTTTCGAAGGCCTGGTGGATCTCTGAAAACAAGGGCCTGTCCATGGGGCTCCACTGCCAGCCTAGACATGCACATCAGAGCGGGAGACTTAGCGAGAGCGCAGGTGTGCGGCAGGGACACGCCAGCGCCTTGTCTGTGTGTACGTCAGCGAGCACTCACAGGCTCTCATGAGCTCGTAGACTTTAGGGGGGCAACCCTCAGGCTGCTCCATGCGCAGGCCCTTCTCCAGCAGGTCGTAGACCTGCGACAGGTCGATCCCGGGGTACGGAGACATGCCGTAGGTCGCGATCTCCCATAGCAGCACTCCGAATGCTGCGCAACAAACACAAACACACACACACACTATGAGACATACCAGAAATTGCACAAGAACCTGCCAGGCCCAGACTGTTTCCTTTAGGGAAATGGGGTTGTTGGAGAGCTGTTGCCGTTGAGTGGACTCAGTGCCAGTTGTCTTGCGTTTTTTTTTTGTTGTTGTTTGACTCAAGTTAGTGAGTCACTTCTGAGCAAAGGCTGCATTTCCCATAGTTCAACATCCAAACTTCCGATACACAGCAAGACTAAATCTGACCCCATCCTGCAAGACTTTCTCACTGATAAACAATAGGGAGGCAGAGAGAGAGAGAGAGAGAGAGAGAGAGAGAGGCAGAGTGAGAGAAAGAGAGAGAGATAGAGAGAGAGAGAGGGAGAGAGAATGAAGCAGAGGTAGAGAGAGAAAGAGAGAAGGAGCAACAGAGAGAGAGATAGAGAGAGAGAGAGAGAGAGACAGACAGAGAGAGACTGACCCCAGACGTCTGATTTGATGGAGAAGGTGTTGTAAGCCAGGCTCTCTGGTGCAGTCCACTTGATGGGGAACTTGGCTCCCGCATGTGCCGTGTACGTGTCTCCCGTCATCAGACGACTCAGGCCAAAATCAGCCACTTTCACCACATGGTTCTCCCCTACCAGACAGTTCCGAGCAGCCAAGTCCCTGAGACAGACGGACAGAGCGCAATAGAAACAGAGAGGAGTGACAGACAGGAAACAGGAGAAAATACATTACTCATCCGTTCCTGAAAATTCCGTGCGGTTGAATGGAAACACATGACATAACCGAAGAAGTGGCCCGGGTGGAGGCCCAGGTGGAGGCCCGGGTGGAGGCTGCTCGCTCTTCACCTGTGGATGAAGTTCTTCTTCTCCAGGTACTCCATGGCGGAGGAGATCTGCGTGGCCATGTAGAGGAGCACGACGGCGTTCACCTCCTCCCGGTCGCACTCGCGCAGGTAGTCCAGCAGGTTGCCGTGTGGCATGTACTCCGTCACGATGTAGAATGGCGGCTCCAGCGTGCACACGCCTGAGTGGACACAGACAGCCAGGCGTTAGGAAGCGCTGCAGGGCCACTCCCACCGACACGGCCGTTATTCAATCCCCACCGCCGAACCCGCAGCTCAGGTGACCGGTGCGAACGTGATTGGGCGGCTGGCGGTGTGAACACTAACCCAGCAGCTGAACCAGGTTGGGGTGCTTCACTTCCTTCATGACCGCGGCCTCTTTCAGAAACTCCTCCACCTCCATGGTATCCTCCTGCAACGCAGTTATCACAGCACTTTTACCCATGGAAGTACCAGGATCCAGGCCCCGTGAGAAGCGGCCTCTGGAGCCGCCGCTAACCGCGCCGGCGCCGAGTCCGTCTCTCCCTGGAACACACGCTACGCTAAAAACAGGAAGAAAGCGGCAAACCTTGAGCGTTTTCACGGCGACGGTGAGGTTGTACTTCTTCCACACGCCCACGTAGACCTCCCCGTACTGCCCCCCGCCCAGCTTGTGCTTCATGGTGATGTCCGTGCGCTCCATCTCCCACTTGTCGTGGATGGGCGAGACCCCGTAGACGGTGGGCTTGTTGCATTTGGGGGCGGGGTAGTGCAGGGTGGTCACCAGGCCGTCCGCCACGGTGGAATGATGGTGGACCAGCTCGGCCAAGGTGCTGAACCTGCTTTCAGACGTTACGTACACCTGAGAGACAGGAACGGAGGGAGGGACGGTGAAGGAGAAAGAGACGGAGAGAGAGAGAGAACGCAGAGTAAGAGCAGGAAATCAGCACAAAGCAGTAAAACTGCTTCAATCGCGTAAACGTAACAAAAAAAAAAATTCCCAGAATTCCTGAAAAGCAGGTGTGTGATGACGCAGGGATGCGGCACCTTGCCGTCGGAGGCCGTGTTGATGCGGTAGTGGTAGACGCGGCCCTCATAGCGCAGGGAGATGGACAGCTGGCCCGGGCTGCTCTCGCTCTCGCGCACCAGGAAGCTGCCGTTGATCAGGCTGCTGAGCAGGTACTCGGCGGCGCTGCGCGACACGGGCCCGTGGTACCAGCTGTGCTTCTCCAGGCTGTTGACGGGCGTGATGTAGTTGCTCGGGACCCAGCCCTGGCCGTTCTTCGACCGCACCTCGCTCCACTCGCCGTTCTGGTTGTAGCCGAGCACCCGTAGCTTCTCGCCTGCGGTGGGTGGAGACGGAGGTGGGGGCGGGGGGAGGAGGGAGATGCTTTTACTGCAGCAGGAGGAAACTGTTCCCAGTGGAGGCAGCTGGAGGTCCTGAGGCTGGTTAGCGGGGTTAGTGGACCAGGTCAGAGAGAGACAGAGGCACTGCAGTGCCCGACTGAACATTCTCACTGAAGTGGCCAGCGATCTTAATCCTGTCCCTTGAGTAATCAGTCCTTGATATGCATTTCTTTCGCTCTTTTTTAACACCCCTTGCATTCTTTACACTCTTAACTCCTCCCCCTTTTTACTTGGCCCCACCCTCTCTGGCTACTCCATTCTGGGTTCTTCAGCCTGGTGGAAGTCTTGATCCTCTACTGACCCAGCCAGGTGCTCACCCCGCTGCCCAGTCAAACTAATCAGAACAAAAGTGTGGACTCAGTACCGGTCCAGGCGACCCGGCGGTGCCCTTTTTGACGTGCCCTACCTTTCGTAATGCTCAGTGTGTTGTCACCGCTGGCCACAAAGTCATAAAGTGCGACGAAGAGGTTGGGGTCGCTCTCGGCGGCGCCCAGCAGGTTCTCCTTCGAGCTCCAGCGCACGGCCTCCGTCAGAGCGGCCGAGTCCAGCCCGAACGGCCTGTGCAGGGCTTCTGTCCCGGGGATGGGAGAGGGGGGACGGAGGGAGAGGGAGACAGAGGGAGAGGGAGCATATTAAGTCAAAGAAAAAACACAGAAATGCTCAGTGGAAAAGGAGCGGTGGAAAGAGGAGGGGCTAAACAGGGCTGAGCCAATGGGCAGGCTCACAGCAGGCTGAGTCACACCGACGGAGGAGAGGGAGAGAGAGGGAGAGGGGAGGGATGACATGTGAAGAAATGTTAAGACACGTAGAGGAAGAAAAAGGGGGGGAGGGACGACCCACATCAGGGACGTGAGACGACACTGGACAATAAGACCAACAGAACAGCAAATAGCAGCAAACACATTTCATATAAACTACTCCATCACGATTCATTTATTTAAACAGCATCCAAAACTAAAGCAGATGTAAAACTTGGAATACAACAAATCACCCATGGACCAGCCGCCTCCATGTGTAGACCAACAGCCACACAACCCTTCCTATCAAACACATTCCTATCCGTTCTGACCAAACGACCCCACAAGCCAAACTAAAAAGACAACCATCCAGAGATCTTTCCTCTTACGCCAAAAACCTCCACCGGTATTCCAAAAATGGTCGGCGGCGTCCCGAGCGTGGCCCGGAAGTCGGCCTGGGGGGAGTACCTGGGAGTCTGTAGCGGGCCACGTCCTGGGGCAGGGGGCCCGGCGGGGCAGTTAACCTGCCCCTGTCTTCGTCGAAGCTACTGCTGGACGGTAGAGTGCGCACGGCCATGTCCTCCCCAAGACACAACCGTTGAATCAGATCCACAAGCCTCCGCACGCTACAGTGGATGTGGCGAGTAGCAGTCAGACTCTGAATGGGAAGGCCTTTGTTCAGTGGCGATATATAGAGGGGCGGGGCCTGCAGGGGAGGGGGCGGGGCCTCGTCCGCATGTTTCGACAATCAGCTGCGCACACCTACGTCTACGCTCCTCCCTCGCAGCTGTCTGCCAGGCACGCGTACACACACGCATGCACTCGCATGCCCACACACACACACACACACACACACACATGCACAGAGCGTGTCCAGGCAGCTGCACCCAGTAACCATCAGCACGGTGTGTGTAAGGCGGAGGGTGGGCAGCTTGGGAAGAAAAGAAACCCCGGACGAGGTGGCGTCAGAGGAGCTGGACAGGAGCTCACAGGGACCCACACAGAACGCAAAATCAGCTAGAACATATCATATATATATAGAAAAATATCAATGAGGAATTCCTAAAAATGCAGAATCAATAACAGCATATGAGCGGCACGCATTCCAAACAGTCATCACACGCAGAGAAGTTTAGTTAACTTAATGAACCCAGCCGATGGCTGCCATGGAAACTCAAAACATAAACGAGTTATGTAAGCACCACAGTAGCCACTGGTACATCAAATCGTAAGAAATCTCACTGCTGAGGCGTTCCAGGAGGCAGACGCACGGCGAACACTTATATAACGCGTGACACCCGGAGCCTGTAACAACATGCTGCTGGGATTGCAGCTCAGAGCGAAGCACACCTTTGTTCTGCACCAGCACGTGACTCAGCCACAGCTCCCAGTACATGGTCCCGGCGAGAGAGGTCCGAACCCGGTCGGTGCCGAACCCTCCAGTCTATAATCCAGTAGGTTATGGTGGACAAAGTAGCGGCTCAGGAAAGAAGCAAGGAAGAAATGGGAACGTCGGAGCGCCTTCTGCTCGCTGAGGAGAGCTCTGGCAGCCAGAGCCCTTTGATGTGGCTGGGAGCTCACAGTTTCCTACAGAGACCCTGGAAGGTCTGACCCTCCACAGCCCAGCGTCCACATGGGGACTGTGTCTGGTGAGCACACACACACACACACACACACACACATGTGCTCAAGAGCAAATGAGAGAAAGAGAGAGAGAGACTGTGTGTGTGTGTGTGTGTGTGTGTATATTAGCTGAGCTCATATGGAGGTCTTGTTAAGCTCTCATGAAGGAAAAACTGTGTGTGTGTGTGTGTGTGTGTACACTTCACAGGCTGGTGGGGGAGGACTTTTGCTCTTGGCAGATGTCTCCATTTCTCCTCCATGTGTGATGCCAACCGCATATCCTCTTGGGACACACATGCACACCCACACACACACCCACACACACACACAGAAGGAGGATGACGACACGAACACTACAGAAAGACAGGGAGAACACGCACACACACACACACACACACACACACACACGCTCACACACGCGCCACACACACACGCTCACACACAGAGAGCCTCCTCTTTTTAAAGTAGGCATATCCCCACAATACATCATCTGGTTCTAAAATTTGGAGCTAAAATTTACAAGCTCAGGATGTTCAATTATTCACACCATCTGAAGTCCGACCACCTAAAAGGTCCTACGATTTGGAAAGGAAAATCTCTGGAGGAAACCAAATGGCCCCTCACAGATAAAAGCCTGCCACGTTCTTTGTGTCCTAAATGGCATGCACTCTTACTAGGGAAAAGGTCGCACGCATACTGACAGGACTAATGGGCGATCTTGAGATCAAATTACCAAAAGTATGATATTGTATCAGCCGGCACAACACACCAAAGGGTCAGATCTCCAAACACTCCGAATATGATGAGATGGTACGTGTTGTCAACCAGGTCACGGTGACCATAACCCCAAATGGCCACGCCCCCCGCATTAAACTCCACCCACGAAAAGGCCTTGTTTGGATCTGGCACAGCTGTCCTGCTATGTGACAGTGTGTGTGTGTGTGTGTGTGTGTGTGTGTGTGTGAACACAGTGCAGGAGATGCCGTGTGCAACAGCTGGGACAGAGGCATGAGGTGGGCGGCGTGCGGAGCTAAAGGGGGTCTCCTACAGGCAGACCTGCGGGGTGGGGGTCCTGCTCTGGATCACAGCCCCTTCCCCAGCTGTCGCCACAGGGCCAGACCAGGCGTGAGTTCAACCCGCGACAGCTGGTGACCACCGCGCTCCTGCGCTGCTTCCCGGTTCTCAGCCAAAGGGCCAACACCGTATCACCTGCTGGGGTAGGAGCGAAGCAGCCCCCAAGGCTGGTTCAGAAGCCATCGTTCCCCCCAGCTGAGGTTTGCTCACAGATTAAATGATGCCCGTCCTTGATGATGGCAGTATCAACCACCGTCAACGGTCCTCGCCAAACGATATGGCGTCAGATCACCAGCGATCGGGGAACGACAAGGAGAACAACTGTCCGTCACGCACCCATCACAACAGCAGACATACACACACACACGCACAAGTACACACACAACCACCAATAAAGCACTGCAGACAGACCTGCACATGATTTGTCCACACCCCTTTCTTGGTTCAGGTTTTAAGTCTTCATCTGCAAATCAGTTTCAGCTTCATCTAAAAATGGTGAGTCAAAGGCCTGCTCGCCCCTGTGATTCTGATGGCCCAGTCTGGTGCTGTCTGTCTCCCTGGTGCTGTCTGTCTTCCATGCCTGCACCTGCACTCTCCCTGCTCTGTCTGAGTCGAGACCTCTCACTGGCTTTCCATCTCTCTCTCTCTCTCATTGGCTCTCCGCCTCTCTCTCTCTCTCTCTCCCTCATTGGCTCCCCGCCTCTCTCTCTCTCACTCTCTCCCTCTCACCTCACCTCTCACTGGAGTGTGTGCACATGTGTGTGTGAAAGAGAGAGAGAGTGTGTGTGTGTGCATGTGTGTGAGTGTATTGTGTGTGAGAGAGCGAGAGAGACACAGAAAGTGTATGTACATGTTAATGTGAGAGAGAGGGAAAGTGTGTGCACGTATGAGAGAGAGACAGAGAGAGAGACAAAGAGTGAGGGAGGGAGAGAGAGAGTAGGGGAAAGTGGCAACAAAGTCAGACAATGGCCTTGGATAAGGACTCCACTATGGAAGATAGACTCTGTAAACGTGGAATTAATGAGGAGTGTACAAGGTCCCTTACCAGGAACCCAAGCAAGGAAAAAGGTTCCCTCACACTACTGATCTATTCAAGAGTCAGAGTGTGTTGTTAACAGATGGAGGAGTCAGAGTGTGTAGTTTCTTCTACTTCAGCTTTACTGAAGTATTGTCAATGCAGCACAACCAATTAGATCACAGATTAGCATAGCATTACTCCATAAGGTATCAACAGGTTATGTGTCTACGTCACTCCCGAAGCCCTGTGAATAGTCACTGCTCCATAAACTCTTCCCCCAACACATCTATGGCAAACACCCCGGCGGCTGAAGGGAATGTTCACCCATTTCCCCACAGCACACCAATGCCCACCTGCTCATCTTCTGCTTACACTTCATAACTGACTCAACCCAGGCTATGTGCCCCCATCCCCCATAAGGAGTCAGGGCTCGTTAACATTAGCTTTACCCCATACGGTGTCAACAGGGTAATTATCCAAGCATTTAGATGAGAAGAATAAAGACATGTAATTGGGAGTGTGTGTGTGTGTGTGGCGGCAACAGAAGGGAGACAATGATGTAGAGCGTATTCAGGAACACATTATAAATATGCATAATAACAATAACATTAGCATGTAAACGGCACTGATTACGTTCCAATACTGAGTACAATGACAGCAGCATTATAGCATAATCCTAACAGCAACGTGGCTCCAGGAGGCTAACCACACTCAAAGTGAGGGGCGTGATAACTCATAAAAAAACTCCCAAATATTGTCTGCACCTCGCGGCAGAGGGACACGCTCTCTTCTGTGGAACACACGCACACGAGAACAACGGGGTCCGCAGGGTCAATGCACGCGAAAGTGGCAGCTCTCTCCACTGAAAACTCAAGTTTTTTCATGGTTTCTAAATTGCGAAATTGATACGAAACGGATTGTTTGAGGGTTTATCATGGAACACACAGTACATGGTATGATTATTCAATGTGAAATCACATCTTAACCTTGAGATGGGTTTCTTTATTTGATCACAGAGAGACAGACAGATTCTAAAGAATAGTTTTGCCACAACAGACATTTCTAGCCAAAAATAATAAACAGAAACTTCTTAAAACACTGACTAGTTTGTTTTTCCGATGCCAGAACCATGGCGATGCACGCTGGAGCAGTGGACAACGGAACCACGGAAGAGATTCAGTACAGCTGATAAATGGGGGAAGTTGAGAAATATTTCATAAAGCCCCTTTAAATTATAGATGAGCATAGGCAGCACCTTCCCCTCCCTGCCTGATAAACCCTGCCACCTTCCCCGAGACCGAGACCTGACTCCATCTTGAGTATATACGCAGTTCTGCCCTCCTCACGTGGCTACACTTGGGCAACACCGTCATTTGCAATCTCACGGTTCCGGGAGGTAGTCTCTCCGTCGCCTGGCGCTGATCCGGTCCAGAGAGGTCTGCCTGGAAGGTTAGGTATGCACACATCACTGATTCAACAGCAGCAGCCGGTTACAACACTATAAATCACAACGGGAGTCTTCAAGAGGAGTCTTAAAACCTTCTTGTTTAGATCTGCTTTTAGTTAATCTATGTCTGTTGTACTAGGTTTCCATTTTATTTACTTTCTTCATCATTTTATTTAGTTACATTTTATGTTTGTTTATTAGCTTTATTTTATTACCTGTTATTACCTGTTTGTTTATTTTGTTTATTTTACTTCATTTCATTTTATTTATTTTTTATTATTTCTTTTAATCTTTGCTTCATTTTAATGTTTTGATTTATTTAATCTGTAAAGCACTTTGAGTTGCATGTATGCATGAAAAGTGCTATACAAATAAAGATTATTATTATTATTATTATTATAACGGAGGAGTTGCCTGTGTGAAAAGGCTTATGATTGCAGTCCGTTTACGCAATATGAACCTAATAGAGGAGTACACCTAACACCACCTCTGGAGGACTACGCCTAACACCACCTCTGGAGGACTACGCCTAACACCACCTCTGGAGGACTACACCCAACCACCTCTGGAGGACCACACCCAACCACCTCTGGAGGACCACACCCAACCACCTCTGGAGGACTGGAGATGCACCCAAAGTCACATCCCAATTCCTTCCCTCCTTCTGCTCGCATTCAAGGCCGAGAATCCACCTTGGGCCGGTCTGCCAGGGCTTCCAACACACTTCCACTCACTCTTGACTTCACGGTGCTAACGCTCACAGACACATGAACGTGGAAGATGTGGAGAGTCCCCCCCCCCCGCCGGAATAGCGACTCACCCGGAAGCTGCTGGTCATGTGAAAGAGGAACCGAGGAGATAGGAGTGGAAGTGAGCAGGTTCCCGCTCAGCTTCTGCCACACTATTTCCCCTAAGGCAGCGACGGGAACGGAACAATCCGTCAGCACAACAACAATTAGCTGCTGAAAGTCCGATGCTCATAACAAAATGAATCAATTCAGTAAGACGAAATAGACTTGAGAAGCAACGAGATGCGATGTGCATGCAAGGACGAGTGTGGGGCTTCCACTGCTCATCTGACAGCCCTTTATATTCCCCATTCAATCACATGACTTTGTACTGCATCACTACCTACAGGACAGATAAAAGGTTTGCACTAAAGTAATTAATATGTAATTAATAAAGTAATTAACACTTTCTGAAGAGCACAGAGAAGCCATGTCATCTTCAGTAATTATAATTCAACGGGCTATTCTGGAGAGGCCACTTAGAAATCCGGCGTGTAGATGTCCACTGCCTCGGAGGCTGAGCACAGATGACGAGGCTTACGGCATCTGCGTGGCATTGTGGTGTCCGCCTGCGTGATGGGGACAGGCAGGCAGCTAGCCGCGGTGGGCGATGGCGGAGCGCGCTGGGGCCCGGCCACAGACGGGTTAGCAGAGCTTGGACCCTGCGCGTCCCGGGCTGCAGGGAATAAAACTCAAATTCGGCTCACGTTCTCTAGGCTCTGGTCCCTCTCCCGCCTCCCTACAGGCACACGTGAGCGTGAATGACAAAAGAAGGGATGGCGCGTCCCTCGCCGAAAGAATCCGATACCCGCGGCGGTGATCGTTTGAGACGCCTACATTCTCCAGGATCTCGTTTTGCTGAGGGTTAACACCTGTGATGAAGGCGGGGGGTTCGGGTGGTGTCAGCTTGCAGCGCCCGTAGGAATACGGCCTGCTGGAGGGAGTGGCGGAGGAGCTGGTGAGAAGTGTAGAGTGATGCGGTAAGAGGGCGTGGCATTTACCACACTGACAGGCTAGAGCAGTCTCAGAGCCTCACACACACACACACACACACACACACTATACCACACTGACACTCCCCCTTTCCCATTATGCAGGCTGCAAACATTCTTTTCTGGGTTTTTTTTTTCTTCTAAGCCCTGTGAACACAGACACTGCTGCATAAGCTCCGACGCATCCATGACGAACATCTCCGATTTCCCCACAGCACGTCTTCCACGCCAGCCCGTTGATGTGGCACTTCCGCCTCCGTTAGACGACTGACTCAATCAACCCCTGCGAGGAATCAGGCCTCACTGACCGGCCCACTTCCGCATGCACCACCTGGAAGGGCCTCCTTCCCGTTACTCACCTGGAGCTACGCAGACTCAGGGTTACATAAGCGAGAGTCAACCGGGCCGGGGGAGCTGCATCAAACCGCCCCAAATCAGAGCCGCTGCTCTGGCCCGTGGTCCACGCAATCGACCTTAGTCACATGACCCCTTCGACCCAATCGGAAACGGCCGAAGACGCACAGGACCGCCCCCCCGTGTTTGCTAGCACTGCGTATTGCGCGTGGACGAGAGCGTCGCTGCCTGGACATAAAGACCCAGCCGTGTGGAGGTGGCCATGGGGCGCGAGTCCTCGTGGTCACGGGCACTGGGCCATGGTCAGCGGATACGGTGGACGTGTTTGTGGGTGTCGTAAGCGGCGGAGCCACTGACTCGATCTGCGACGAGGAAAACGAAGCATCGGTGAGTGCGGCCAAGGAGCGTAATGTGATGAGAGCTAGATCAGCCCACGCTCGTGCCACAGTAGGAAGGAGTGTGGCAGAGTCCTGGTTGAGATTTTCACTCTCTTGGGAGTCCATCAAACCTACACGACACGCCAAACTCAAGCTCGGCAAACCAGATCAATACGAGGGTGTTTATCAGAAAAAACCTGACCTTATCCATTATTCATCCAAATCAATATTCAAATATACAATGTGACTACATAAACATAAGCATCGGTCAACGGAAAAAAAAAGACTCATTTGCTATAAAAGCTTGTCTCAGATGCTCAGATCCCTAATAAAATATATGCAGTATCAAGAATAACGTGGACAGCTCCATTCAAATGAAACTGCGAGATTGGATGCGGCTGCAATGGATTCCTGATGACGGTTCAGAGGAATTTGGCGGGCCCAGGTTCCAGAGAAGCGGCGTGCGTGAGGGACGGGCCCGGGCGGAACTCTGGAGCTGCTGCCGCTCCTGCACACACACGCCTGACAGGCAGGAGACACGCCTTGTGTCCGGGGCAACAGCTATTAGCGAGAGGAACCCGGCAGCACGCAAGCCAACGGCTCCGCACCACAGTGGCGATGGAGCATAAACACTCCAGCTACTGGCAGCAGCGATGCGCTCGACCCAGAACTCCTCCGCGGGCAGTACCAAGCGTCACCGCAAATGGGCCTCCGTCCTGTTTGCTGACAGGGAAATGCGGATGAAATATGAGACGGTGGCCTTCTTTTGTTTGCATGCGTGGAGCGTTTTTTCCTGAGGTGTTAAGAGTGCAAGTGTGTGTGTGTGTGTGTGTTTGGGGTGTTTGGAATAGTCAGTGGAATAGTTGTGCAGGAGACACAGACACTTGAAGGAGCAAAAAAAGCAGCAAACAAGAAGCAAGATGACACATTCGCAAGATAAAGTAAGACAAAGCAAAAGACAAAAGCAGAAGGCAACAGAGGGAAGGATGGTCTGCTGGGAGAACAGAAGTCAGGGGGAGAGGCCAAACGTCTGACCTCTGACCTCTGGCTTGGAGCGAGGCCTGAGAAAACAGCACAAAGTCGCCACTATCACAAAAAGGACAGATTCACCATTATCATTAGAAGGACAGATTCACCACTATCCTGAGAAGGACAGATTCACAATTATTCTGAAAAGGACAGATTCACCTGAAAAGGACAGATTCACCATTATCGTTACAAGTACAGATTCACCTTTATCCTGAGAAGGACAGATTCATTACCACCATTAGAAGTACAGATTCACTATCATCATAAGCAGGACAGATTCATCACTATCAAAGTGAAGCTCAGATCTACCATCGTACATGAACCGTCTGACATGGCTGCGCAAACGCGTGACTCTGCCCCAGGAAGCAGGTCCACATACAGCTGCTTCCTCACACTAAAACCAGAAACAATGATCCAGCGGAGCACTACTGTTTACAGAGGTCAGCCGTCTGTCCGCTGATACACAACGCCGCTCTCCTCTCCAAAGCCTCCCCCTCAACACAGGAGCATCATTTCCTCTCCTCCACACTAATCCACATTTTAATAAGGGGGTGGAGTTGCCCCTGGAGAGGCCAATGCGGAATACGGCCTTTTAAATGAGGTGGGATTATGGACGAGGCGAGCAAACACAAGCACACGCGCTCAGCCCCGTCCAGAGCGATGAGCACGAGCTGCTCTCTCACGCATCGCATGGAATCATCGATGATTTAAATAAATCAGTAAAGTGAAACGCAATAAATAAGAATTATGTCCATTCAGCAATGTGGCATTCCTACGCCCCCTAGTGCTGGAATGTGGAAGCTGACCACGCCAGGTCTATGTAGGTGTGGGAGAACAAAAGGAAAAGAGCAAACTCACAACTTCCCTTCCAAAACCTGATCCTTCCTAGGTCAAGGTCAGCTCTGATGGGTCTGTGTGTGTGTGTGCGCGCGCATAAAAACGGATTTGCCAAATCCAATTATATCTGTAGTTCTAATCTTCTTATGCAACAGAGATGATTGAGCAGTTTCACAAGAGAAGACTAAGACGATAAAAGCATACACACACATATATCTATATTATATATATATATATATATATATATATATATATACACACACATATACACATACACATACACACACACACACTAACTGCAACATTCCAGCAGTGATTATTTTGGAGACTGAACAACACTATCGTGGAAGGTTGCACTACACTACCGAGATAAAAACGCAAGACAGGGCTGATGAATGAGTAATGATGGAGATTGTTGAAGTGGCCTGCTGACCTCACAGGCGCTGCCTCTGCCTGACTCACCGTCTGCTGGCCTGTGGTGGACATGTAGCCTCCGTCAGCACACGGAGCACCACTTATCTATTCATTTCACCCGATTCTAAACAGCCATATTAATAACGTTGTGTCTGTGTGTGATGGGCGAGATGCACCGCCTCCTGGTTCTGATGGGAGAGAACCACGCCCCCTTCCCAAATTCTTCTGGCTGACTTATCCGACTGTAAATTACACCTAGAGGAGCTGGGTCACCTCTAGCATCACATTGTGCTGGCGTTCTCTTACGAGAATCACTGCAGCGATGAGGGCTTGGTAGCAAAACGTGGCGTGTGAATGGAATTGCCCTGGAATTCCAAAAACATTCACAATTAGGCACCATCTAGGTTCATGCAAATCATATGGAAATCAAGAGAGTTTTAGGTACACCCGTTAGATCAGTACCAGCACACTCTGGGAGTGAATGTCCTATGACCTGTTTTTCCTCAACTCTTTAGAGATTCCACTATGGGCACCAAAACACTCCCACGCCCCAAAAATAAACATGTGAAAGCTGCATCACGCTGCCGGGGACGACGACCCTGCCTGAACGAGGGTGTCCGACCCACTCAGGCTGAACGAAGGAAGGGGGGAAATTAATTGGCATTCATTGCAGTGCCAGGTGTGTTTGAGCCAAAACAGATGTGAAGGGACCGTCTTCTTCCTCCAGACAGACACGAAGTCGGCCAGGTGCGCGCGGCACAGGACACCTTCTCCCTCCGCGAGGCTCGTCAATGACACAAGGCTGTGTGTGCACTTTAAGGCTGGCGTGCCCGCCGTACACACCTGTGCCCACAGCAGCATCCCAGTCTACACCCGACAACTTTCATTCCACGTCCGGCTACAAAACGGGACACCCAACCTTTTCAGGAAACAAATCTTATGCCCTTTGCAGGTCACACTTTCCAGCTGAAGGGGGTCACTGTCGTGATGTGATCAGCCCTTCTTTTGCCCATCTTGTAATGTATGCAAAAAAGACCAAGCCAAACCGCAACCCTGATGTATCCCAGTTACTTCCAATCATTTCCTGAACATTAACTGAACTAGCTTCAGGGAAAGGGGGCATGGGCACAGGTGGTTCTGGTGGACAGGACGGTGGACCACACTGGCTTTGGGAGACTAGTGATATCTTGCACAACCAGTACTCACTTTGCACATTAGTGTTCATCCATTGACGTTCTCACATTGGTCATTTTTTTCATTATCTATTTACATCTGTATGCATTTACTAATGTAAATCTTTCAGTTTCAAAGAATTAAATTTTCAGTTATTGCCTCCTTTAAAAGAACTAAGCCAGGCCTCATTCAATACCACACTTATGTAATTCATATCCCCACCTACTTTCATTTCTGCATTGAAACCGAATTAAATGGCACACGTGACACGTAAGAAGAACACCAACTAGTGTCTATTAACAAAAAAAAAGGATAAATGTGATACTGAATACGAGAGATGTTTTCATTTTGCAACACCACTTCTTCTAACCGAACACGAACCTGGTTCGAAGGAGAACACCATTTATCATTCACTTTCTGTACTATTACAAACATTACATCCTTCTCATTAATGCGAGTACCTTGGAACAAAATTCAAAACCAGAAAAAAATTGCTTCCTCTCCTGAGAAAAAGCTCACTTATCTAAATGGAGGAACCTGCGGGTGCTTTAGTGCCACTAACGGTAACACAGGCGAGGTGGCCGGGCTCAAAATCCTGACAGTCACATATTGTTCATGCGTCCACGGGGCTCAGAACCGCATCCATCGACCCGTTAGAATATGAAGGGCGCGGAAAACCCGTGAAACGGTTGACGTTTTACGATAATGTTAGCTCATTTGCTAGCTAGTTTTCCAGGCTGGCTAAATGCTGTAATATGTGGACTATTTCCGCTAGCGCCAAGCGTTTCTGGATGAACTCATGTTCAACAAAAATGTACCTTGTGCTGGCTTGACAGTCTGGAAGCAAACAGCTGCGAGGGGAAGGGGAGCGCCGTGATTGCCAAAGTGGAGATCAATTACCTGAATGTTGAGTGAATATATTTATTCCCGGGTCCGGCGTGTTAGCAGTAGCAGCGGTCCTGCATGGTGGTGTTCCGGTGGTCGTAACTTCCCTGGGTCTCCTCCCGGAGCTGCTCCCTCGGTTTGCTCTGCCTTGGTGTTGCAAATGGGTTTGCGGTGGCGTTTGGAGCCCCGCCGAAGCCCCTTCGCCAACGCGACCTACCTGCTGCCCCATTTCGCAAACTTCCGTGTGAAAAGATCCGCGGGACGAAGCCAAGGAAAGCCCGCCGTCCGCTTGGATCACATACCCCAAAGACACAGCGGAGCGGCCTATTGACGGTATTCCTCACAACCCCCCCCCCCCCCTAAAGCTCTCCTTAGCCCGCTAGCTAGCGTTAGCAGTCGGTGTGTGATCCCACCCACCCTGCTTCTATCACTACACAATGTGGCACTATTTTTTTTCTGTTCAGTTTAACAGCATCGGTCCGTGTGACGGCAAACCGGGAATTCTCGAGCCCCTGTCCCTGAAGTTTTTTTTTGTTTTAAAACGAACCCATACGGGGTCGCTCCGTTGTGCTGAAGCCACTACGCGCCCCCTCTGACGCCGCCATCTTTACCGCAGAATTAGTGGCGTGCAGTGCGCGAGCCAATGAATCCGAGCGAGGCGGGAACGAGGAGGAGTTGGCGGAGGAGATGGGGAACCGGAGCCGAACCTGACCCGCCCACCGGGTCAGCGCACCCCAAGGGTCGTGTCCGACACATCTCTATGTCTCTATTTCACTATGTTTTTTAGTTTTTTCTTTCATCAGCTGCTTTGGTTCACTTAACCATGCAATGTTAAGTCAACATATTTCGAATCGGTTCTGTTTCTGTCAAGAATTGATTAAACAAAAACAATTAGTTACATTTATATATATTTTAAGAAACCACTGATAACATCTGAAAACACTGACGAATGACAAATACATTAGTAAGCAAATAATGTTCCGGTATGTTAAGTTAGATTTCATGTCTAAGAATTTTAGGGAACTTCCAGACTAACAATCAAAACCACCACCACAGAGAAGTGATAACTAGATTTAATATGTGATAACCTGTTTAATCGTTTTGGCGTTTTTTTTTTTTTTTACATATTTTATATATTTTGTGTCTTTTATCTGCGGTGTTGTAAAATGTCGTCTTTCTGTACTTAGTGCTACTGCTATATGTCAATTAAAGTGACCAATATCTATCTAGATCAACGAATACAGCCAAGGCCTCACTGTGGCTTGGTCTTAATGTCGGATTTACATTGTGTTGTCTACATTTGGACATTTCATTTAATGATTATAAATGACGTTAGAACAATTTCATTATTGTACTTGCCACAGTCACGTCTAAGGATATTGTTTGAGCAGGTTTCCTGAAAGTACGTTGTATAGCTAGGCAAGGAACTACAAGTTCTACAAGGAACTACAAAAGCCACCGAGGTAATGTAGCTGATGTAAATCGGTGAAGAGTTTAGAGATGGAGACGGCTCCAACACCGTCCTCGGACCATCGGGCCTCAGGAAGCGCGACGGTGCGAGGAATATTGTCTGGAGGTCTTGCTATGCCGCAGGTAACTTTAAGCGCAAAGAAAATATGATAAACTCGCTAGTCTTCAAATAGTATTTAGTTAAAAACTGACGTTATTCACCTTCGAGTTCAGTTAAGAGTATCGGCATTTTTTAAATTCACTTTACACTAACTGGCAACAAAAAAAATTCACATTTGTGAGGGGGCGGTGCGCAGAACGAAGGGAGGAAGATCAGTTGAAACAATGAGCTAGCCATCACATTTTACAAAAATAACCACAAAAATGTCTAATACGGATATCCCCACAATTTAGCTGTGTAATGGTGTTCTGACAATTTGACCTTTATAGAAAAGTCTTACCATAGCACACGCATAGTTTCAAGTGTAGGCTTACGTAGTTAGCTAGCTAGCTAGTAGTTAGATATCTGGAATGTGCTGTAAACGGAGTTAGTAACTGTTGTAATTACCATGTATAATTACACGGTAATACTACTTTGAATTTGTATAACACAGTTGTTTCTATGCATCTCAGAAAGTGTGGTTAAAAGAAACATCAGGGATTTATAAGATAGGCTTAGCTTTATATGACGAGCTTAGCTGGCAATGATTGTGCTGGAAATGTTCATATCCATTCTGGTGTAAAACTCTTGAAATGATGAGGAAATTGACCCCTGCACAGAATAACCCTATAACCATGACTGTGCTTTCTTTTGGATATAACAGAAATAAACAATATAACAAATAATGACTTTACCCTAATAGCAGTTGGTATTGATAACAGGATAACATTGTGTAACTTGAAAAATTCTACATCTCATGATTTAAGAGAGAGGACGCACCTTATGATACTGCTGAGGAGAATTAATGGTGAGGGCAAAGCTGGGAACCAAAAGACCAGGGAACATTTCTGGTGCCACCCACAACTGAATTCAATTCTTCCTCCACTTATGTTTATTATCTGTTTTTTATTTTTCCTAAAAATTACAAAATGTACATATCTTGACTGTAAAAGACGGGTAAAAAATGAACAGAACGAAATCTTGCTGGCAAGCTTGGGGATTCTAAGCGGTGGTGTGGTCAACAAAACATTTTTTATTAATGTTTTTAAACATATGTGTTTTTTGGAAAATAAGTTGACATTAATGACGTTGCTTAGGAATATGTTTGCTTGCCTTTTAGGAAACATCAATACAGGCAAATCAAATATGAGCAAAAATAAATAAAATTGAACAATGTGGCTTCTAATGTCAATGTAGCTTTTTATATGTTATGAGAGCCTGCAAATATTAATGAGCAGGCACTTTTGTACAACTTCATAACTGAATAACTTAACATATTAATAGTACAGTCTAATGTACATACATTTGAAAAAATCTTTTTCATGGATGGAGACAAAAGCAGAACCATCCTCTGAGCTTCGTCTTTCTGCAAGCAGTACTGCACAAGCGATATTGTCAGGAGGTCATGCTATCGCGCAGGTAATGTAGCACGTCCCAAGTCCATAAATGTGATTAAAGTACATGAGTCGAAAGTAACTAACATACAACATACATATGCATTCAATCAACCACTAACATATTAGGTTTGGCTTTATATCTGCAGGATTATTTGGTAGATTATAACAAGATGTGCCTCTTGTATATCTGATCATTTAACTTTTGCAGCTAGATTATTGAAAATTAAATTGAAAAAGGAAACTACTTAGATTATAATTTTTTTCAGTTAAAGCTGTCATGTGCAATTTCTCTTCTGGCATCTGTTTGGGCCAGTCCTCCAATTTAAGGGTTAAAGCTCCAAGTGTCCTTATTATCACTTATACAAACATGGTATTAACATTTCACATTCTCTTCAATTCCTTCTTCAGTCCTTGGTATTTCTCCAACTATTCATATTCCTTCATTTGCATATTGCCATCAATCGGGACAACTGCCACAATTATTGCTGCTGATATTTTCTGTACCTTATGTCTACTGTGACGATATCTTGTTGGTTACCTGCTTACCTGTGTGAATCAGGAGGTCCCACAGGATCAGTCTTGTTCTCCATCATTCTATGGCTCCTCCCATATGGCGCTGTTCTTGTTCCACTATAGAGATTATATACAGCAAACTGTGTGTGTGTGTATGTATACATATAGTTAAAATTGTTTTTATTTCTACTCTAGTTCCTAAAAGATGTTCTGAGCAGGACTTTTCAGGAAAAGCAGTATAAGGAAGTATCCTCACTACGTCATCAAGTGCCATGTGGAGATCCGGTTTGTGCAGTTAGGAAACACACACAGAAACACACACATGCACACACATACTCTGTGTCTCAAAAGTAAGGCAAAGTAAATACCCATACAATATGTTAAAGTTCAGCCTAGATCAGTGTTAAGGCTTTCCTTTTCTCTTATTCACCAAACATCTGGCCGGATTAAATTAAAGACATTCTGTCTTTAAGATAAACAACAATCTGCATCTCCACATAGTCATATTCATTGTATATGTGTGTTCTCCTTACTTTTGAGACACCCTATATAAGCACACACTCCCCAGCCACTTTGTTAAGTACACTGTTTTTTTTAGTCTGCTGTTATCCAATTTTGGTGAGCCTGTACGAACTGTAGCCTCAGTTGCCTGTTCTTAGCTAACAGCAGTGGCACCTGCAGTGGCCTTCTGCTGCTGTGGCCAATGCCCATGTGTCGTGCCTTCAGAGTTGCTCTTTGTATACCATGGCTGTAACAAGTGGTTGATCTACTGTTGCCTTTCTATCATCTTGAGCCAGTCTGGACATTCAGGTGCCATAAAGTGAACTTATAGATGTGCATAATAAAAAAAAAACTCTTGAATATGTTTTTGTCTTTCCCCTTGGCAGACAGGTGTCCTGGCTGTACACCTCAAAGGTTGTAGAAAATTCACTTCATCTGGTATCCTTGAAATGAACAGTAGTCTCATTTACTGTAAACTAGACCGCTGGGCTTTGTTTTGGTTTGTATTGATTCCTGGCCAACTTTATGTCCAATTCTGTCTCCGTGGTTCAGTACTGGTGATTACCAGAGTGTGGTTTGCCTGTTACCTTGACCCCTGCACCATCTTCCTTAAGGAGACAAACTCTTTGTTGTGTGAGAGTCAGCGTTGGAGCGGTCGTGAAATACACCATGCTGCAGCCCTACAAGGAACACCTAAGCTCCAGCTCCACGTTTTCATTGTATTTCAATGAACGGAAGTACTTGTCTATACAGGTACTTTACAGGCCATCATATTAAAGCCATCAGCATAGAGTGAAAAATACTAGTACATTAAATAAGTACATTATAATCTACTTACTTCTGTTTGCAGATCCCCATGCATGATGCTGAAGATGTAGCTATGTGGGAGTCTGAACCCTTGAACATGGAGCTGGTCTGCATTGATCCAAGGACGAACATTCCCAAAGTCTTTGGAAAGGGAAGCATCAAACTGCTGGAAATCCTTGACGTGAGACGTGCTTTTCAAACAGCTCCACAAAGACTTTCATTTAAGCTTTCAATTTAACTTTCTTTTTTTTTTTTCTACAGAAATCACCATTTACGCACCAGTTTAATTTGAAAGTCAACAGTCAGGTAAAGCTTGTAACATATATTCTGCTTTTATTCCTGTGTATTTTAATATTTGAAAAGCAAGTGGAAAAGGGGGAATAATTGTGACCGTTTTCCCACATGTAGGTGATTTGCAAGCTAGAGGCAAACTTGATTTTCACATATGGGTCCTTTGGATATGGATACTCTCACCAGGTCAGAGACTAGAGCAGATCAATATTGTAGAGTTGTTTATAGTTGTTTATAATAAGAATAATAATACTATAAATAAGGATATAATAATTCTGGTGCCTATGTTCTTCCAACAGATAAAACACCCATACCGAACAATGCAAGATGAAGTGGAGAGATCCATCTTCCTCCGCGTCCCTCCTCCTGAGGACCGTAGAGAATCTCACTAGTGAGATATTCACCCATTCAGCGATTAGATAGTGATTAAGAGCATTGATCAAATTCTTTTCAAATCTTCAGACATGTTTGTCTATATCAGGAGTTACCACAAACTTGATTTTCTTGTAATCCCTGACCTCCATTTTCAAACATTGTCCCTCTCTAATTCAGTAATGTGATTACCCCAAGCACACTGCCCCCAGTAGACGTGGTTAGCTCTCTGATACAGCAACACTCCCCCATGAGCAGTGGCTGTGGGATGCCTGCTGTGGTAGAAGAGCACATTCAGAAGAGAGGCAGGTCAGTTTCATGTGTCACCAACGTCTTGACTAGGGAAAACTGTAGAGCCAAATTGATATACACGCAACATAAAATTATTTTTTTTAAGTTATCTTCATTCAGTGTATGTCATTGCTGAGTAAACCTAAACTTCATCAGATTTTCAGTAATTCGGTATATTTGTCGCCTCCCTTCTGGCGTGTCTATGTCAGTGTGTGCCCATGTTTGTAGGTTGTGTGTTTGTCTATGTTCTTTGTCAGTTGTTGAGCTGGTTACGTGTTTGTTAGCACTGCTGCTTTAAGAATACAGAGGAGACATTTATGTTCAGCGCTGCTCTTGTTTCAGTTTCCTGTCTTCACCTCACCCATCATTAGAATATTAAGGATGAGTTCTGGTTATAAGTGTATCTAAAGTGTGTCAGAGAGAGAACCAAAATTTTATATCTAAAACTTCTGAAGTAGATCACATCGAGGAGATACTGATCTATATTCTGACACATGGATTTGTATCCAAAAGCTTAATCAATCGTTTCAGTACTGGGAATCAATAAACCGTTCTTGTATCAAAGTAAGTACTTTGCATGTATTTTTGAAGAACGTTGTCACGGTCTGCCCCGCCCCCTCATGTAATTTCTCGTGTCTGTGTTGTTTTTGTAGCCATGTGTGTCTTAGCCCCGCCTCGTATTTTGTATTCACTGCCCCTCGTTAATTAGTTCAGGTGTCTTGTGTTTTTTCGGTTCTATTTATATCCCCTGTCTGGTTTGTTACGTTGCTGGTCATTTTGTCTACAGCCTCTGTCGTGAGTCTTTGTATTCTGCCTCGTTCGTATGTCTTTGTGCTATGCCCTGGTATGTCGTGCTGCTTGTCACTTTGCTCTGTTTCGTTGTCTACAGCCCGTGTCGTCACTGTCGTAGTTCGTTGTATAAAAGCTCAGTCGTTTTCATGTACTTCGCCTTTAGTCTATGTCTTGTTCATGTTTCTAGTTCTCCTTCGTGCTTAAGTCAAGTAGTTTCCCTTTCGTGTTTCTACGTCAGTTAGCTAGTATTCCCCTGTTTGAGTATGTCGCTTCATGTTGGTTTTGTCTCGTGTACTAGTATGTCTGTCAATAAATCTCACTCTCCTCAGCGTTTGCGTCCGCCCCTTAAACCCGCGCCGGACACGGCGTTACAAACGTAGAGTAAAGAGTCCTCTAAAATCTTTACAGTTGTGTGTATGTATGCATTATAGATTCTTGCAGATGTATGAAGCCTTGGAAAAGTGTGAGACAGGAAAGGAAATGGTGGATTTCCTGGAGAGGATAATCCTGAAGAGCAGCCCTTCCTGGTTAATGAACAGGGCCTTCAAGGTGCGTCAGCGTAACTTTGCATATACTCATAACTTCTGCCTAACTCCTATCCTAACATAATGTTATGTGCTTGGTTCAGGCTAAAATAATGTTTTTAATGATTTACAAATGTATTTACTGGCTGATTGGATTCACTGCCCAATTAGCAGGAGAAACACATATTAAATTTGCAGACCTTCAAAGATGAAACATACGCTCACCAAGATGAAATATCAGTTTTGAGCATTCAGACTAATCTAATTTATCTACTTTTTGTTTTCTTCAGGATGCAACCCGTAATCAACAGGACAGGTCTGCTTTCTTTCTAAAAGCACCAGCTTTCAGAAAACAAACAACAGGTCCCAAACCCCCTCCCTTGCCACCCAAACCTGCACCATGTATCGCCTCGTCCTCAAAGACATTACCAGGAGCACAGAGACATGAGATTGCAGTTCCACCGTCTTCAGAGGAAGAGTCTAAAGAGCAGTCACCCTCTTTTCACAAAGCTCTAGTAAAAAAAGCAGGTTCCAAACCCACTCAATCTTCACATGCGATGAAAGCTCCAAAGCAAACACCAAGTTCAAGAACCACTTACTCACCATCCAGACCTGCGGTGTCTATCTGCTTATGCCCAGGGACATCCGCGGGCACATGGGGACGTGGGAATGCAGTTCACCCCGCTTCAGGGCAAGAGTTTAAAGAACAGTCACCCTCCTTTCAGGACGCTCCAGGGAAAGAGTCTGATTTTATGCAGCGGTGCACTGCAGAAAAAAGCAGTCCAAGAAGGCTAAAAACTCCTGTCCTAGAAGACACTTCTAGAGGGTTTTTTAGATGGCTTTCGGATCTTCGGTCTCAAATGAAGAGTGCACTAGCATCTTCCCTGGAGACAGCAGAGTTGAGCGCACCCTCTTCTGATGCGTTAAGCTCTCTCTCAGCTTGGTCTGGTGAGGCCATTGGTAGTACGAACGAGCAGCTCAACAACAGATCTGCTGGAAGCACTCCAGCTTCACTGGAGTTTGTGCCCAGCATCAGCAACATTGGTTCTTCTCCTGGTCCTTTGGAGCATGGGTGGTGTGCTCCCAAAATGGATGTAAGCTCCATCCACAGTTATTTGATCTTCTCCACTCTAACGCACACCTCCCCACCGTGTAACCACCCATCGCCAGGACGGACTCTCAACCTCAGACATAGCCAAAGGCGTTTTGATTTTTTTCAGTGGCCCTACCCAAAGCGCCAACACCTTCAAGACAAAGATCACTGATTTGGGATCTTTCAACAATAAAAGTGGCATTATTATAGGAAACTACCCGAGCCACATTTGCCTCTTACATCGAATGAAACCAGTTTAATTAACTCGTAAACTTTCCTCCCACACTAGTCCACTACATTCAGTCAATCTCCACCTCCAAAACAGTCTCCACTCTCATCCACAGTCCTCTACCACAGATACCTTCCACAGCATAATTATCTGTAAACATAAATACACCAAACAGCACATTTCTACACAACTACACATATCCCCCACATATACATCACAAGCACAATTAGCCCCAACATAACCAAATGCCCATCAACCACAAATCACTCACATCTACATTACAATCACAGTTAGCCCCAACATAACCAAATGCCCCTCAACCACAAATCACTCACATCTACATTACAATCACAGTTAGCCCCAACATAACCAAATGCCCCTCAACCACAAATCCCTCACATCTACATTACAATCACAGTTAGCCCAAACATAAGCAAATGCCCCTCAACCACAAATCCCTCACATCTACATTACAATCACAGTTAGCCCCAACATAACCAAATGCCCCTCAACCACAAATCACTCACATCTACATTACAATCACAGTTAGCCCCAACATAACCAAATGCCCCTCAACCACAAATCACTCACATCTACATTACAATCACAGTTAGCCCCAACATAACCAAATGCCCCTCAACCACAAATCACTCACATCTACATTACAATCACAGTTAGCCCCAACATAACCAAATGCCCCTCAACCACAAATGGCCCAACTTGGCCACACAAAAAACAAAACGCATCAACCCTCAATCCCTCAAATATTCATGTGCAAATTAGCAGACTTACCTCTCCTGGATACCACAGACTCTCATAACTTAGAGTTGCTAGTTCTGTTTCCATCTATTGAAGTTCATTTATCAAAGGTGGATGGCTTCTGTTTTGAGTAAGCCAGATATTCCTCAACTACAAAATAAAAAAAGTGCCCCAACATTAAACCTACATAGTTTTTCTTTTGTCATCACTTTCATTCTCCGTCTGCAGCAAGACCACAGCAGCGAGCAAATTACGGCTGAACTAAGTAGCTATACAGAAGGGCAGCCGAACTCATGTAGCGCCGAATCAGCAGTAATCCCTGTAGCACTGTGCAGCAGACACCCTGCTTTTACCCGGGTGCAGCAGCACTGCAAGAGACAACCAGCAGGCCTAAATACAGGGGGAGCATAAAGCAGGCACAGGTGCACAGGATTAATGGGGTGAATGGGAGCGGGGCAGGTGTGGAGCGCGTGAGTGGGTGGCTGCAACGGCTCCTACTGGGTGCTGAGCGCACCGTGACGGACGGCATGACCTGTCACCAACTGTCCATTTCCTGTCAGGGACACTAGCTGCATAGTTTTCTGTAGTCCAGGTTATTGGTCATGCAGTAATAACAGTACACATTTGTGTTAGCAAGCAACCTTTCCATTTTGATCATTCCTCCCCAATACCTCGACCACACAGCACAGAGCATTAAAACCATTTATTGCAGTGTTACAGTGGCACCTGTCACTGGCTGCGATATATTAGGTAGCAGGCAAACTGTCCGTTCTCAATGTTGGTGTGTTGGATGTTTAGGTGACTGGGTCAGAGAACATCTTGTTCCTGGTATGTAGTAATTAGTACCTGCCCAAAATAGTCCAAGGAAGGACACCTTGTTAACTGGAGACAAGGTTATATGGTTGCAATATATATTTGTTTAAGTAGTGACAATATATATATTTATTCATTCATTTTGTAATGTGATAAACCCAGATGGAACCGGTGGCACTGAGCATGCATTAATGGTGGCTTTGCTCACCGTGTAGGCTAGGATGGATCTACAGTGTAGGAGAATGCTTGGTTATATAATAGACAGGATCCATGTGGAACCAGAAGCACCATTATGCATTAATGGTGCCAGTGGGGCGGAATATCACAACACAAAACTGTAGTCACTGGGGAGGCCAATTTGCCTAATGCGTAAAGTATGGAACTGGCAACGCCGAGCATGCATTAACAGTGTCAGGGGGGTTACGTATACAGTACTGGTGGCAGGAGAGAGGGGGGTTATGTATACAGTACTGGTGGCAGGAGAGAGGGGGGTTACGTATACAGTACTGGTGGCAGGAGAGAGGGGTTACGTGTACAGTACTGGTGGCAGGAGAGAGGGGGGTTACGTATACAGTACTGGTGGCAGGAGAATGATGGGTGATGCATTTGAAGATGCTTTCATCATTGATTAGAGCTGCACATTACACACAGAAATACTGTATTGCAGTAATATCGTCACGTTGTGACTGCAGTATGCATCGTTGTAATAATGTACATGTGATGTGATTCATCAACACTTGTTACAGTACATCTGTAACATCTGCCAGGATGCTCAAACAAACAGTATTGTGATTTTTTTTATCATTACTGAAAATAACAATGAGAGCTCATTTGCATATTGCATCTGTGGTATCAGTATTGCAAAGTTCAATATTGTGATATTGTGCACTCTGTGTGTGTATGAGCACGCAATGGGGTGGGGGAAGGTGCTAAGAGAATGCGGGAATACTTTAACTGTATGTGCGGGTATAACGACAGGAGAATGCAGTCTTTGTGAGGATGTTCGTACTAGTGAGAGCGAGCAAAAGACTCAGGGTATATGACTTAATAAGCAGCTAAATGGTGAAAAGGTTTCTCTTGTTCTGTTTTATGAGGACAATCAGATCTCATTCTATGAAGGGTTCTCACAGAGAGAGAACAAACACACACACACACACACGCGCACATTCAAGTTCTAAAAATATTCTACCAGCACATCCAGCACTAAGACACTCCAGCATAAGCCCTTCACAAGAAATTCACTATTTTGCATGTTTAGCAATCAATTCCATACTGAATTTACCCAAAATGTTAAAGTCCAGATACTCTGACAGCAGCTCTGTACTTTTAACATGAACTACAATGTAAATTACTTTCTTATTTGTAGGAATTTCCTGGCACTTTTAAACACTGATATTAATAATCCTTGATATATTGATGCGTATGAAGAATGTACAATACAGAATTCACAACTATAACTTGTATAAGCACGTCTACTGATTAGAACAGACCAGAGGTTTGGTATTCCAAAATGGTATGGGCTTGGGAATAAAAAAAATGGCATTTGAACAGCAGTAGTCTGTTACAATGGCCTTGATGCCTTTATGTCTCTGATGCCCCGTGTCTGTGAATGGCATCTGTCATTTTGGCAATCGGTAAAAATATCAGAGCTTAGTGAGAACAACAGCTCACATTATGGATCAGTGGAAGCTTCTTGAAAACTTTGTTTAAGTCACTTACAGAAACATTTTTGATGGCGTGAAAGCCACGTGGAGTAAAGTACACCATAACCTCACTCTTTGCTCTGATCCAACTCTACTGCTGTCCCTTTAAAATCAGACACCCATGTCCTTTCTGAATGGGAGCACTGTAGTGAAAATTGCACCGCTGATGCACTTGGAGGCATTTACCACGTCGCTGCAGAGTGAAAGCACCTCCCATCACTTCAGAATCGGCGAACAACTGGTAAGTGCGAGGCGGGAGAGCTCGGGCGGATGTGCGTCGTACCCCGGCGGAGGGGTGATGGGTTCGATGCTGGCGATGTGCGACGAGCTGCTGGATATCTTCCTGTCTATGTCCTCCGATCTGAGGTACCTTTCTCTGAAGGGCAGCAGTCCGAGTCCAGGAGCCCTGTCCCTCCGGATCGGTGCAGGCGGCGGGGGAGAATCGCGTGCGTCTCGCTGAGTCTGGCCGGGTCGTGTGCACAGTTCATCGGAGAACACGCCCCCACAATCTGGTGTCACCATCACATCTTCATAGGCTGGAAGGTCGGTGGTGCTGTCGTTTAGTGCAGAAAGTTGTCCGACAGCATATTGATCGTTGCCAACCACTTCCTCATAGCTGGGCACAGTATAGCGTTCGGCTTCTTCTGTCTGCCTACACATACACAAATGCAAACATGTTTGTGCCAATCAACCACGCTTTCATTTTTTCCCCATATTTTAGGGGCTTTAAGCAGTGAAAACCATTTGGCACAGGATGGGTTTCTAGCTTGTATTCTGTGCATTCAACATAAATGTTTTCACCTGTTCATATATGAACATCTGTTTTTGTACTGTATGGCGTACATATGACAACTTTATAATACATTTAATAGTGTTGAAAATTGCAAATGAAATTGCTTATTTTGTAGTTATACTTTAGCATCGAGAGAGGAAATGTACTGAATTGAAAAAGACGCTTATCTAAGCTGAATCAAGGTACACTGTGTAGCAATGTAGCACTTAACCTCATCCTGTTTGACCCCGTGTGAATAACCACACAGCCTCCAATGATGGAAACTAATTTTTTTTTTTTACTTATTTGCATATGAAACTGCATAAAAGGTTATTGTGTTTTTGAATAAACGTGTTCTGAGCAAGACTGATAAGTCTGTGTCAAATGCCTTTAGAACGCCCCAAGAACCCCACTGCTTTCTGCTCCCCGTCCTGACTGAGCGTGCTCGTTCTGCGGGTGTGACTGGAGCTGAAGTTCAGCCCCCGCGACGTGCTGGTGGGTGCGCTCACCTCTCTCCCCGTCCTGCTGCAGAGCGCACGCCGTCGTCGGGCTGCTGCTCCCCCCGCGCCCCCTGTATCTTGTGTATGCTGAGTATCAGAGACAGCAGCAGAAAGGCCATGCCTGTGCACAACAGCACTACCACCACCGACCAGGAACTCTGGGTGGAGCCCGTGCCGGGCCGGTAACTGTGTTTGCTCGTGGCCCAGTCCCTGTTCCACATGGTCATTACCACACCCATGACCACCAGACCCATGCCTAGAGCAGCCATGGCATACTGAGAGACAGACTTCATGCTGCTGGTCTGGCCGGAGCTCGGAGGAGGCCGGCACCTGTAGGACATGCCCGTCTCTCTCGGATACACAACTGTCTCAGTCATTCCCGCCCTTGTGTCTTTCAATTAATCTCATCCTGATGCTCTGAATCATGGAGAGGCGTCTGTACACTTTCCCCGGCGTGTAGTGAGGATGACCTAAAAACAAGAAGCACAATTATTCAACATTAACAATGACGTGTATTTTACTATAACAACGCAAATCTTAAACTCACGTTGGAAACACGCATTTGCGTATTTTTTGTGTGTACAGCACTGTGCACCTGTGCACAGAAGATTGTGTGTAAAGTTTCAGGACATATTAATATGAATATTTATATGAACATATGAATATTTACTTGCTTACACAAAGAACATGGCAAACAAGCAAAAGAATAAACCCCTCCAGGATTGTTCCACTGATGCTGGCTGCTGTTCATTCTCTGTTAGTGTCTCACTGTCACGAGAGTGTTGCTCTCTGACTTCAGATAAGGTTGCATACTGACCAAACTGCCAAGAGACAAAAGCAGCTCTTAACTGTATTTTAGTTGCAGGTGAAGTCATTTTCAAGCTTGGAGTTTTTTGGTTTTGTAAATCATGACAGCGCCATTGTTGCTGTGCCATGCAGAACAGTAGAACAGAATGTTTACTATACCAACTATACTTTCCAATAGGAAACAACCAAACAACTTTTTGTAATATTAATATTCATTTGCCTAAGCATTTTTACTGTGGTAGCGTTTTATGTATTATATAGTGTTCTGCACATAAAGACTTCATGCCCAGATAAATGACTCATCATTTCTTGGTTGTCTAAGATTTTTGTAGTTGTATATAACTGCAATCACAACCAGAGTTACAAATGTGTCCACTTTTTAGGTAATATATTTCATTATTAGGAACTTGTGCACCTGCTGATTAAAGTCATTATTAAATCAGCCAAATGCTGCAGCAGCACAAGGCCAAGAGTGGCGGTTGTGTGGATGAAAATGTCTTGCTGATCGCAGGTCAGAGAAGAACAGCCACACCGGTTTGAGCTGGTAGGACAGCTGAGTGGATTTTTTTTACAACTTAAAAAGTAAACATTTCTTGTTGTTCAGCACTTTTTCCGCAAGGTCCTTGGCAATACAATAAAATACACAAAATTGACTCTTCATACAATGGACCAGACCACCAGCCTAATACTGGAAATACGGAGATGTTCAAATCACCAAGAATCAGCAATCACCAAAACCAAAAACATACATATATTCCTTAACACATTTCATTTACAAAGTCCAGTAGTTGTACGGCCATGAGAAAATCCTGGCGCCACCATGATGTCTACAGGGAAACGGTAGGTAATATACATTTTTACATACTTTTACACTTTTTCACACAACTATTCAATGAACTTTAATACATCAATTGCTATTAATGACCAATGCTATTTTTATTCTGCTGCATGTTTGAGATCATTCATACCCCCCCCCACACAGCCTTTCCATTATTTCCGTCTCTCCTCGGTACCGTCTACACATACTAGTCACGGTGATGTGACAATGGTATAGAGAAACCTGGTCGCTAAAAAAGGGACCACGTCTCCCAACTGTCAGTACTTTGGGTTTGGGCCTAGAAAAACAGGTCATCCAAGAGACACTGAAGTGGTGTGCAGGATTTGTGCTGATGTAATACGTGCCAAAGATGGACAGACAACAAATCTTTACGACCGTTTGTGTATATGCCATTCCACAAAATATGCTACACTGTCGGGGCGGCATGGTGGTGTGGTGGTTAGCACTGTCGCCTCACAGCAAGGCGGTCTGGGTTCGATTCTCGGTCTGGGCTGCTCTGTGTGGAGTTTGCATGTTCTCCCTGTGCCTGCGTGGGTTTTCTCCGGGTACTCCGGTTTCCTCCCACAGTCCAAAGACATGCATCATAGGTTGATTGGTCACTCTAGATTGCCCGTAGGTGTGAGTGTGAGTGTGTGTGTGTGTGTTGGCCATGTGGTGGACTGGCGAACTGCCCATGGTGTACCCTGCCTTCGCCCGGAGATGCTGGGATTGGCTCCAGCCCCCCCGTGACCCCGACTAGCGGGAATAAGCGGTACGGATAATGAATGAATGAATGCTACACTGTCATATTGCTCAACTGGCTCTAGCAAAAAAAAAAAAAAAAAAAGCTGGCTAAGACCAAACAACCATGTCTGGGGCGTCTGTGAAAGGTACAAAGTACAAGCCTGACAGGGAGAGATGGAAGCAGGCTAGTCATGCTATCACTTGCTTCCTAGCAAAAGAAACGGTTCCTTAACTCTACTTACAGTAGAGAAGAAATCTGAATCAATCTGAATAAATAAGCTGGTTTTCTTCCAAATTAATGTGCAAAATGCGTTTAAAACCTAATAATTAGAATGAATCCTTCCCATCCACAGAACAGAACAGGCTCAGACATCAGGCTCCTGTCAGCCAAGAACAGGAACCTGAGCAGAACTGGGCAGACGCCCATTAAACTAGACGGCTGTGGACTGGAAAAAAGACCATTTGGTCTGGTGAATCTGGCTTTCTTCTGTGACGTTCTGATGGTGGGGTCAGCACTGATATGACTCATAGTTGTGGGTACAGCAGAAAGAGGAGCAACTTACTGAATTTAAGATTTATCTATGGTGAAGAAATTCTTCCTTGAATGACTGCCTTTTTTCCTGATAACCTGTAGCCTAATACCTCCCGATCCTACCTGATAGAGATGTTTATATCGATTAATTAATTGCTATTCAAGGATACAAGGATATCCAGGCAACATGACTGCCCCGTGAATGACACAAAAGAGGCAACAAAATACCAATAAAGCAGATTTCTATCTCATTTGGAGAAACTGTCAAAAGTGATTAGAAAAGTAGGTTCAGTGTAACCAGACTGAACTCCAGATCTGGAACTGCTTCTGTGCAACCTGCTGTGCATCACCATATGGCGACAGTGAAGGTGGCACAATTAGCTTTAGCCTCTGGGCTGCTCTGGACTGGCTGCCACAGACCAGCAGTCCAGAGATTTAAGATAATCATGCCCCCTTCACTTCTCTTCCCATTGTTTGAGAAGACCACGTTGTTTATGAAGATTAGATCTCAGAAATCAATCTTCCAGCTTACATGTTACAATTAGGCTGGTGTCTTGACCTGCGGAGTGCTGGTGGTTCTTTCTAAACTACAGTATATTCAAGTATGAATTGACTTACTAAAAGTATGAATTACACTTACACATGTAAAGCATGTGATCCAATTAAGAAGGACAACTGTAGAAATACAGAATGACTAATACAATCATCGGTGATCAACAATACTATTTTTCATAAGCAATAATATGACCCTCAAAAAATGGAAAGACATGGGAATAAGAACCTTGTGGTACCACTACTCATTATGAGTAGCTGTCAAAAGGGGTTTAAAAGTGCACACGCACGGATACACACATGTGGATGTACGCGCGCACACACACACATACTGCTGAATCAATGCCCACCCACACACAGCTCCAGGATGGCAATTGGTAGACTGCGAACAGCTTCCAAGTGAGCCTGCCCCACTCTTCCAGGTATAATTGCAAATCCTAGCAACACATTTTGGAACCAGATGTCATGACAATTGCACAGCACATTAAAACATATCCATATTTAGTCCAGTGCATGTCAGTGCATGTAGCATGTAACTTTGGCGAGTACGCCAGAATTTGGGTACTTTTGTGGATGACATTGTGCACTGTCTCTGCCAGGAAAACCAGTTATTTCCTGCTTTTGAATGATTTTTAAAATGCATGGTTGAATTTACCTCCAAAAAGACCAAGAAATAACCATGGAGATGCTACAGTTCTCACTGCACAATATACCTGCCTTTCAATAGAATTCAGTTAATTATCCAATTAGATTTACATCTGCTATATAACACCCAAAAAGTAAATACATATTTGAAATATAGTATTCTGATTTTGGATTGATCAAGTATTTGTACAAATTGATTAATTAATTAATACTTCAAAACTTAAAGCAGTACCATCCATAATAAGGAACCTGTGCAAACAAGTATCTGGCGTATTTCGACACCTTATTACTACTGAACTGCTGCTTTTCACGCAACTACCTGTTAAACACTATACCAACCTTGTAAAGTATTTGTCACGTTACTAAACCCACATAACATGCCAGAGTGCGTAACTCACTCGATGAAGGGCAGGGAGGAACCCTGAAGCATGTAAATATTCTCTAGTTGACCAAAAAATATTAAAAAAAAGTATGACCACTCAAATGAGCGTAATGGGTCCCTTCCCAATACTCATATTTGGTCCATCTAGAAATCAACGTCCCTTGAATTAATGGTAATCGCATTTCACGGAACTATATAGAAATCAAGTTAAATCAAGGGTATTTAATTGCAAATACGGAGGTCTGCAAACCACAGAACGCTGGTTAAAGACAGAGTACGATGAGTCACGAACTTTGGACGGGCAGTTTACTTCTGACACAAAAACAACTGCAGCTATCGCTTCTGTTCATCGAGAAAAATGTCCTTTCCATGGAGCGTGTTCCTTTTCACAGAAGGTAACGCCCAGATCTAAGATACAGTAAGACCAATCTCCTGAGCCACATTAACAACGGTAGCGTTATGGAATAAAAGCAAAACTGACAAGATTCCTTAGTCAAGCACTATGGCATCTAGTGGAATCTTCCAGGTAAACTCTAGAGTTAGTTTAACATCGGTAACCAAGTTAAACAAATGACATCCCATAGGAAATAAGATGCTGTAGGGCTGGGATCTAACCCCCGCCCTCAACATACATGCCAATCACATTAACGCAACTTTTAACGTTCAATATAGTATAAAAATAGTGTTACGTTTGTTCATTTTAATTTTAATGCAAAGAAAGCAAGTACAAGCGATGTAGAAAAACTCCAGTAGACTGAGAAGGTCATGCTCCTTACCTACATATTGATTCAACCAAGACCCGCGAGCGAGACCCGTTTGGGCATTTCGGGAAGAACATGAGCACAATACCTGCGTCCTCCGAGGTAGCCTAGCGTGAAATGTACACTGAAGTACAAAAACAAGTAACTCGACATTACATTCGTACAATACTACTAAGACAAGTGACCCAACAATAAGTGTGCGCGATTATTTGCGGACAAAACTTTAATTTCTTCACCCGTTAACTCCGCAGTAACAAAAAAAATCTGTTAAATGTCGCCGCCCCTAGTTTAACCCTTTGGCGGCGCGCTACAGTCAACCTCGCCTTGGCAAAACAAGAGTCTTAACTCCCCCCACCCTTCTTTTTTCACAAAAAATAGTGTCCAGTGCTGTTATTTTAATGTTTTTTACATTTCTTGTTAACGTTTCTTTTTAGAAAATTGTACACATTCCTACAAAGACTAGTTAGAAAACACGAACTGGCAGTTTATTCGACACTAAGGTAAAACTAAAGCCATGACACGTCAGCTCAATCAGGTCCCGTAGCGTAAGCTATTGAGGCAAATATTTGCTTGTTTTGGTTAAGAATAACAACGAAAATAACACCCACTAAATTAACGGTAGCTTTTTCAGCGCAGTGGGATGATCCTGCAATGTTTAACTAACTTTGTGAGCAGGCTCATCAGAAGCGCTGCTCATCAGATTAGTCCCATTAACTGTTCATCAGTCTAGTTTTAATGAAGAGCACTCTCTCTCTCTCTCGCTCTCTCTCACACACACACGCACGCACGCCCGCCCGCCCCGCTATTAAAGGATTATGTGAGACAATGCAGAGTGAGTCAGGGCGCTGAGGAGTGCCCACAGGCAGCTACTGATACAAATACCTTTTCTAAGGTCTTCCATTCTGTCAGGATGCCCTCTAACTATCCCACGCCACACTACACTTCCCAGCATCCTTGACACAGAGGCGGGAAGAACGAGTCAGCCAATAGACTGAACAGATCAACCTCCCCAAAATTCTGATTCCACCTGACTCCTGCACCTATTATCAACCTATAAATTCCCTCACACAAGACTGTTTAAGTATTTCTACAGTTCAGCCTATGTGTACTAAGCCCTTGCTGAGTATTACTGTGTCTAAGTTGTGTGCATCATTTTAGGTTACTCTTACCTGTGTCTCTGGATCTATTGTGGATTGACATAAAATAATTACTTGTTTGCCCTTCCACATGCGTCTGCGTCTTCACAGCTCATTACACATTCACAAGTTTAGTTTCATCTCGAGCTTAGTAATGCTGGGCATGTATCTTTCCTTTACACCTTTACAATGCCTCTTAGGTGTAAGTTTATCCAGTGTCTTCAGAACCAGCCTTTTGTGTAGGTGGGTGGGAGTGGGGGGAGGTTTGTAGGGGGTTTATTAGGCCTGGTTTATGTCCAGACACCAAGCCTGGACTGTAGTAGTTGGAAATGGTTGCAGGTGTGCAGTAATCCAAATGTGTTGCATTACAGAATGTCATTCACATTAAAATGGACTTTTCAATAGCTTTACTGTTAGCATGGCCATTGAAAACAGGTGCATAAATACATCTTATTCGGTTCATAAAAAAATTATTCGGGTGACAGTGTGCAGGTGCAGTGTTACTGGAAGTCAAGGCATGCGCAACACATTTTTGTGAATAAACTGAGTTCAATTCTCACCTTGGTTACTGCAAGGCAAAAAACATTACTAAACATTACTGCAAAAAATCTTGACCAGAAAAATGTCCACAAAATTCATCCATTGGCAAATATAAATCTATATAAACCATATCCTGCCCTTATTTATTTTTAGTTTTTAAGGTGACAGAGTTAGCCATTAGTGATCAGTGTTGGGGAGCTTCTCTCTTAGAGCTGTTCTGTTAGAGCTAATCTGTTTGGGCTAATCTGTTTGGGCTGCTCTCTTCAGGCTGCTCTGTTTGGGTTGTTCTGTTTGAGTTGTTCTCTTAGGGCTGTTCTGTTTGGGCTGCTCTCTTCGGGCTGCTCTCTGGCTGAGGTGGTGCCTCCTCACACCCGGCTGTAATCAGTGTCCCCGAGCTCAGAGAAGTGATGTCCTCTTCACCCGGCCTCCTTAGGCTGAAGCTTATCGGAGGCTGCGGGGAAGGAAGAAAAATTTCATTTTGAATTTTCAGTTCTAACCGTCACCCTCGCACCACCTCTTCTGGACGCATATCACAAGCAACAGACCTTGACTGTGAGTTTTTTGTGGGAGAGTTGGTCACCATGGCGACTGCCTGTGGTGCGTCCCAAAGAACTCGGACGAGGCAGAGTAGGTGGAGTTCCCAGCGGCTCGATTTCCTGTTCGACCCCTTGTCTGAAGATACACATAAAAAAAAAAAACATGCAAACACAGTTCAGTTTATAAATGGCTGGAATCTGATGCAGGTTCTCATCCCCATGATCCCTCTGTCCCTCACCGTGCAGCCTTCAGGAGGGCCTTCATTTCCTCACTCAGGTGTTGACGCACCATGTGCTTGTTTCCTGGGATACCTAAAGCCGTTGCCATAGTGTCTGTGTTAAAGGAAGGATCCAGCACCATTACGGCTCCATGGACCCCGCTATTCTGCAGACTGTCAGCAAACTCCTGCAAATAACACACAAGGAGACAATCTCCCCTCGCCCACATCTTCACATGGAAGTAAACATTCTCTCTGTTCTCCACCACTCTTGCTCAGGCCCTGCGTGTACCTTCAGATCGATGTCTCGGAGCCATTTCATAATACGCTGGCAGCTCCAGACCACAGGGTCCGTGTTCTGACTCTCACACTCTGCCCTCCTCATGCGCAGCACCTTCAGCAGCGCACACAACATTGCACAGTGTGTATTATCAGAACACTCCATGTGCTTGTGTGTGTGTGTGTGTTATTGTGTTATTGCTCAGCACCTCTTTGCTGAAGTTGAGCATGTGCAGCAGCTGCATCCCCAATAGCAGGCTGCCCTGGTGGGCTTTTTTGGACACGTGCAGGTGCTTTTCCAGGTCGGCGCGTGTGAGCGTGCCCAGCAGGCGTCCGTCTACCAGGTGGGTGTGGAAGAACTGGGAGTACTGGGGTAGGCCTACATCACTCAGCCACGCCTGCGCCACCCAGTGGTGGTCCAGTTCGGAGGCTTTCGATAGTCTGAGAGTGCGCACACACACACACACACACACACACACACACACACACACACACACACAGCAACGGACCTGGACATTTCAGGTTTAGAAAGTAAGTGTAATACCATGGTCAGTCTGCTTGTATTGTCTTTACCTGGGTGTGTTTAGGTTTGCTTACATTCTTAAAACAAGCAGCCTCTGTTTGCATGCAACGTGAGAATGGACTAGAGCTAAGCTTTTTTGCACAAATGTCTCACCCCTGTCCTGATTCTGCCTGTCTGTAGTCCTCGATGGCCAGGCGCAATTTCCTGCGGTGCATGGAGTTGCTTATCCCCAATCCGCTCTCCAGATCTGCATCAGTTAAGGCTAACATCACCTAACACACAAACACCAGTGCTTTTTATTGTATTGAGTTTACTTTATTATTTCCTCTGTTGTATTGCCCAGCGAATGGGCAGAATATTGGGGATTATTCCAGCATTTGGAAAAAGGACTTATCCAAAGGGCTAAGCTAAATCACAAGGGCAGGTGCACCATTCCTAAACTGCAGGTCCACCTGTCCCAAAACCTGGAAAATGAATGTGTCAACAGGAAAGGTCTCAAAAATCATGACCAGGATCTAACTTCATCAAAGAAGAACCGTGGCCACAAGTTAATCAACGGAGACAGATGGGCACTTAACAGGACAATTGCTAATCATAGCCTAGTGTAAGAACCCCCCCGGGTGGAGGGGGAGATGTGGCCTGACAAGCTTTCACCACCCTCTACATCCAAAATCAAGATTCGGAGAAAGCCACGAGCTTCTTTCACCCCTCAGTGACTCCTGGCAACCACTAAACATAAGCGCTCTAACAGAATGGGCAGGTGCGGTGTCATACAAAGGCCAGTGCACATGAGAACGTTTTACAGGAGCAGGTGCAGTGTTTGGAGCATTATAAGCTGATAATGCCCTCATACACTCCTCTAAACACACTGAAGACTGGCTCAGTGAACCCAGGATTTATTCAACTGCTTCCCATGTCCATTTAGTCAACAGATCTAAACATCATTGCACTTTTATGAGAAAATCCAGAGTGTGATTTAGATTTCCAGTTGCATCCCTTAAACAACAGGAGTTATTCCTTCTCAAAAAAATCAGTTCTGTGTACAAAACTATTCAGTTGTTGGGTTGCTAGGTACTTAAATTAGATCCACCCCTATATATTCATGCACATTGCATTATAAATATACAAATACACGATAATTGAAATCAATCAATATTGCAGAATAACAAACATTATATAGGTTGGGGTAACACTTTATTTTGGTGGTCCCTTGTAGATGCTTTGTATGTGATTAGTTTGTCTTTAACCTTCACTTGAATCTCAATAAAAATTAAACTGAAATATAAATGAAATACAATAGATTCCGTTAAATCTAACCCTTAACCTAACCCCATCCTAAGCTTAAGTTCAACCCAAACCTGAAAGATAATTCTAAACCTAACCATATAATCACACATAATCTATAGGGACCAATTAAGCATATATATGGTTTTGTTATTACAGGGTGAGTGTGGAGTCTATACCAGTGTTTCTCGAGCCCCTCCTGTGGAGACAGTACACACTCCACACTTCTGCACCCTGCTGTCACTGCTCACCGTCCCTAATGTCTGGTTCATTAGGGAGCATGTTGTGAGGTGTGACACAACTCTGAAGGGCACTGTGTTCCGGGGCTCCATGAAGCGGTTCGAGAAGCACTTGGGGCTACGACGTCGTGAGCGTCTGGCCGTTTATGGTTTGTAGTGTACAGTGCATTTTTTGCATTTGCCTACGGCGTGCGCAAACGCGCCTCAGTGCAACAGTTCCGGTGCGCTCTCTGACCTTGCCGCTCTTGACGTTGTCAGCACACGTGCGGATGTACATGGGCATGGCCATGATGACCTCGAGCCAGGCCTGCACCGTGCCCGCTCGCCACCGGGACATGGGCGCTGACCGCGCCAGCTCCACCTGCTGCAGTCTGTCAAGCTGATCCTCACAATCCGACAGGCTGACGCTCAGGCGGGCGGGGCTTGAGAGGCTATCTGAATCTAGATTGGTGGATGAAGGGAAAAAGGCCTATTTGCAAGGGATTTAAAGGAGTAATGCTCATCTGAGGCACATGTTTTACTGAGCCGTCTACAGTATGCAATACAAGACTGTGGTATTTATTGGGACAGGGTCTTAAGATGACCCCATGTAGGGGGGCATAAAAGAACATAGAGATGAAAGTGATTTGCCCAGTCTAAACCTGTGGATTTCAGACAGTTACATCTGGTCTGGCTGACCAGAACCACAAAATCAAGATGTGCCCCATTAAAACAAACACTGGGTGTTTCTCTGAACTGGACAAACTATAACAGCGTTGGTCTGACCATGCAAACTAGAACATGCATCTCAGGGAAAGTCAGGAGAGTCAGGAGAGAACAAATGAGGTGAGATTTTGTTTGGATGATTCTCAGAAATTGTATCATAGCTGAGATTAAGATGACAAGATTGTAGTGATGGTTTCACTTTATGGTTATCTTTATGTTTAAGATGACATTTAACACTAGGTGAGAAAATGCACCCAAAATGGTTTCAAAGATTGAACTTACATAACGCTACCAGTAGATGGCAGCACACGCTTGTTATTCCTGGAGTTCTACGGTGAGGCAATACAAGCTAGCAGAGGTATTCGATTGGCTGTATGTGCAGGAAAGAGCAATGCTTCTTCCCTCACCTTTTATTCCCAGATATATACGAGTGTACCATAAACAGCAATGCACTGCAGATCATACTGAAGGAGAGGTAGGTTTTGCTTTGTTTGTATCACTACACACAATTACTATTGAACTGATATTTGTGACACAGAAGCAGCTAGGACTGGGACTACAGTGTCAACGTTCTATTATCACATAATACTACCAGATCAAATAGTACACCTGTGTGTCCAGTGAGCCCAGGCCAGTCAGCATGGTTTACAAGCATTCTAGCTTCCAAGGTTGCTGGGTTCCACACCAATCCTTGCACACACATGCACACCCACACACACCCACACACACACACACACACACACACACACACACACATTTACACAGCATTGCTAGCACCTATGCCAGCGTGACGGTATTCGAGGTGTTTAGGAGAGTGGCAGTTATCTGTTAGTTATCTGCGAGTAGCTAATTTTCACCTTTAAAAGGAGACAAAGGGCTACGTGCTGCTCGGGGGGGTTCAGTCAGTGCACTCAGTGTCCCCGCCACAGGCAGCTTTAGGTTCATTTCAAAATATTTTATTCTTCTTTATGTTCCCGTGCTTCTCTGATCTCTCTGTTCCAGGTAGTCTCACACAGTCATGGCAGTTTTCGTCTCTATTCAAAACTATAACTACTTTACTCCTCTGCGGAGAGATAATTCAGTACTGCATCCACATTTACACAACATTAAGGAATCTTAGCATTAAAAAAAATAATAATTTCTGTTAAAAAAAGGCAAATACAATGAGATTGTGGTCATAAGCTCTGGGAATTTGGGACACTTTGTAAGTGCCAGGATGAACTACACAGCAAGGACAGCTATGCTACCATGACACACCATTCTATGTCTTCAGAGCAAGTGCAAGCTTCCCTTAACCACTGATCTGTGACCAGATCTGCATTTGTGTAGAAAGGACATCAGTGTAATGTGAGCAGACAAAACTGACTCGCGATCAGCATTTAAGGGAAACTTCTGTCCAGTGTAAGTGATTAGAGTGCTCCTGTAGGAATGGCAGGCTGAGAACTTCAACTTATTTAGCAAACACTGTGTTTTCTATAACTTAGAAAGAGCTCTGTGATAGTGACAGACATTCAGAGCTCAGATTGTGTTCTACTAAGAGACAAATCTGTCTATGTGTGCTAGTGTGTGTTACAGAGGCCCAGAGCAGACTCAGATCTGCCTATGTGTGCTAGTGTGTGTTACAGAGGCCCAGAGCAGACTCAGATCTGCCTATGTGTGCTAGTGCGTGTTACAGAGGCTCAGAGCAGACTCAGATCTGCCTATGTGTGCTAGTGCGTGTTACAGAGGCTCCGTCCAGACTCAGATCTGCCTATGTGTGCTAGTGTGTGTTACAGAGGCTCAGAGCAGACTCAGATCTGCCTATGTGTGTTAGTGTGTGTTACAGAGGCCCAGAGCAGACTCATATCTGCCTGTGTGCTAGTGTGTGTTACAGAGGCCCAGAGCAGACTCAGATCTGCCTATGTGTGCTAGTGTGTGTTACAGAGGCCCAGAGCAGACTCAGATCTGCCTATGTGTGCTAGTGTGTGTTACAGAGGCCCAGAGCAGACTCAGATCTGCCTATGTGTGCTAGTGTGTGTTACAGAGGCCCAGAGCAGACTCAGATCTGCCTATGTGTGCTAGTGCGTGTTACAGAGGCCCAGAGCAGACTCAGATCTGCCTATGTGTGCTAGTGTGTGTTACAGAGGCTCAGAGCAGACTCAGATCTGCCTATGTGTGCTAGTGTGTGTTACAGAGGCTCAGAGCGAACCCTCTGCGCTTGATCTATACTTCATCATTCAATGTGTGTGACCTCTGACTCTGAGCCCTGTGGTCTCCCCGCAGGAGAACTCTGCCATAACGGTCCATCACTCAGCCAGCGACCCACACAGGACACAAGATTCAAGGTTAAATACAACGAAAGGCATCTAAGACAACGGACATTTACGAGCACAGGTTGCACCACAAAGCATTTGTTATTTACAAATCCAGCAGTCCTTCAAGTTTCCGGATGAAGTGCGGTGAGTGTCAGTGTAAAGGGGATGAAGGGTTAGCGGATGCCCAGCGGTCCGTCGGCACGGTGACCAACCCCCCCCCCAAAAGCTCTCGCTTCCTTCAACATCAGTCAGTTTGTGCTTTTTATCCTCAGGAGCAATGCAAAGACCAAACACACACTCCTCTGAGGCTCAAACGGACACACACACACACACACACACACACACGCAGGTCAGAGAAGCTTCGTGGCTGGGTCACCAGTCCGCGTCCTCCTCTATGTAGTAGTCGGGTGTGCTGGTACCATCGAAGAGGCCTGGCTCCAGGGACTTCCTCTGTTTGCCCCGGGCGAAGACGCGCGACAGCGATCCCAGGCCCATCTTCTCTTTCTTCTTACGCCTCTTCTGATCCTCCAGGTCCTCCAATGACTGCAGTCACACAGAAGGACAGGCAGGAGGAGGTGACTGAGCGCGCTCACAAGCACTCTGCCGGCCCCACCGAACACCTTTCTGCTCCGCATTCTGTTTACAAGCCATAAGCCGATGTGACATGCAGTGAAAAGACATGCTAGTACACTAGTAAAAAGGCTATGTTTCTTCATTTTGGTCCAGTAGTTACGAATGATCCACTGGGACAGACATGACTGAGTAGAAACTGGGATGTTTCCAACATCCATGGAGGAAAAATAATTTTGAATGTCCTTCTGTTTTATAAATGCTGTTTGGAAAGTCCAAGGAAGTGCTGAGCTACAATTCTCTGTCTGTTTCAAGTTTGTAGTCTGGGCGCCATCTAGAGTTCGATGTGTACACTTGCTTTACTGCACTTGTGCAGTTTGGGTAGGATGCATTTTATGTTGGTAGGTACAGAGACATGCAGATAGTCAAACTCTGTGTGAGACCTTTGAGGAATGTATGCTATATCGGTTCTGCACTATTATCAAAATAGCATATCCTACATCCACTTTTACAATAAACAAAACACCAACTGGACATTTCTGAGTTCATGCACATATTAGTACTTTTCTTGGGTGTTTGCTTATCTGAGAAAAACATTTTTATATTCCCTACTGTCACCTAACAAGCAATAGCTGACTTTGAGCATCGATGTTTTCCCAACCTCAAACAGCTGAAACGTAGTGAACATTCTTAGCATTGGCAAGTTACGAAAATTCCCCTCGGTCATGAAGACAGCACTACACTGTAAAGGATATGTATTCTGTGCACCTTCTTTTTGTGTGATCCATTTCTATTACTTTACACGGCGTGAGTGTGTGTGTATATGTGTGCCTGTGTGTGTGTATATGTGTGCCTGTGTGTGTGTAGATGTGTGCGTGTGTGTATGTCCATGTGTGTGTGTGTGTGTGTGTGTGTGTGTGTGTGCTTACGTTGCAGAGCGAGTGTGTTCTGTGCCGTGGCGAGTTGAGTTCTGATGGTGTTGATGATCGCTCTCCTTCCAGTGCAGACGCGTCTGACATTAGCGACTGTTGCCGCGAGTGACAGGGGCTGAGACGCAGGCTGCCTGAGGAGTGTGCCACACACACTCCATCAACATCACACACACACGGAGGCATGGCCTTTAACACTGAAGTACACACACACACACACACACCAGAACAATTTATTACAAAAAAAATAGATTCACCAATTATAAAGTAAATGATTATAAACCTTTCAATAAATGATGCTGTTGTGTGTGTGTGAGCATATATAATATAACTTTTGGTCTACCAGATGTTTGTGTGTGAGTGCTTTGTTGACTCTGGTGAATGGGTGTGTAGCTTGTCCTAAAGGTATAGACTGTATTGGCCGTGTTGTGATGAGTTGATTCTGCTGAATGTGTGTGTGTGTGTGTATGTGTGTGCACCCCATCTGTTGAGCATATGCTACAGGCTGTGATGATTACAATGGATGACTGTGTGTGTGTGTGTGTGTGTGTGTGTGCACCCTGTATGTCAAATGGTTAAAATGTGTCCAAACCTTAGCTTGTAGTGTATAATATGTGTGCCCTGTCTACTGAGCATATGATACATGTGATGGCTGTGTTGTGTGTGTGTGTGTGTGTGTGTGTGTGTGTGTGTACAGACCCTGTAGGTACAAGCTGTGCTGATTCTGACAGATAGCTGTTGTACGTGTGCAGCATGTGTGTGTGTGTGTGTCTGTATAACCTGTCTGTCAAGTGTGTGGTACAGGCTGTGTGTGTGTGTGTGTGTGTGTGTACCCTGTCTGTTGAGTGTGTGGTACAGGCTGTGTGTGTATGTGTGTGTGTGTACCCTGTCTGTTGAGTGTGTGGTACAGGCTGTGTGTGTATGTGTGTGTGTGTGTGTGTGTGTACCCTGTCTGTTGAGTGTGTGGTACAGGCTGTGTGTGTATGTGTGTGTGTGTGTGTGTGTACCCTGTCTGTTGAGTGTGTGGTACAGGCTGTGTGTGTATGTGTGTGTGTGTGTGTGTGTGTGTGTACCCTGTCTGTTGAGTGTGTGGTACAGGCTGTGTGTGTATGTGTGTGTGTGTACCCTGTCTGTTGAGTGTGTGGTACAGGCTGTGTGTGTATGTGTGTGTGTGTACCCTGTCTGTCAAGTGTGTGGTACAGGCTGTGTGTGTATGCGTGTGTGTACCCTGTCTGTTGAGTGTGTGGTACAGACTGTGTGTGGTGCAGCATGTGGGTATGTGTGTGTCTATAACCTGCCTGTCAAGTGTGTGGTACAGGCTGTGTGTGTGTGTGTGTACCCTGTCTGTCGAGTGTGTGGTACAGGCTGTGTTGACTCTGCCGTATGGCTGTGTGTGTGTGTGTGTGTGTACCCTGTCTGTCGAGTGTGTGGTACAGGCTGTGTTGACTCTGCCGTATGGCTGTGTGTGTGTGTGTGTGTGTGTGTACCCTGTCTGTCGAGTGTGTGGTACAGGCTGTGTTGACTCTGCCGTATGGCTGTGTGTGTGTGTGTGTGTGTGTGTGTGTACCCTGTCTGTCGAGTGTGTGGTACAGGCTGTGTTGACTCTGCCGTATGGCTGCGGTAAGAGGCAGCTCTGCATGCATCACCCACTCCTGGTTGCCATTGACGACGGTCTCAGTGGGCATGGCCAGAGAGTGGCGCTTAGGAACGTCCTTAGTGAGTGTAGCCAAAGACTGCTTAGCCTAAAGCACAAACACACACAGGCATGTCACACAGGTGAGAGAGAGAGAGAGTGTGTGTGTGTGTGTGTGTCTGAGACAGAGACAAAAGAACATGAATCCATCTGTACGATGTCAAAGCTCCCTTGGGAGTGTGCATGGGTGTGTGACAAAGTAACTCTTGTGTGTCATACCCCTACTACACAAACATGAGCTATTGGTTCAGTTTGTGTCATATTAAAGGTAGAAAGGGGGAAAGTGTTAAAATACAGGTGCAATGATCATTTTTCTCCGAGAAGGTGAGACATTAAATATGCACAGCTAGGTACCTTCCAGCCAGAAGTAGGCAGACAGAATCAGTGACACCAGAGAGAACCAGTGTCACATTTTGAGTCACCTGCTGGCATGCGGTATACGTTTGATGTGACAACTCCTTCTATCCACGACAAACCAGATGACAAATGTGTCCTTCACGCAGACCCAAAACTCCCCATCATTGCATCTGTACTTTAGAACAGTGTCACACTACAGTCAGGCAAGGCATGAGACATCAAACAACTACCACATACAGAACTACAGCGATTCTCAGTGCTGTCAACTGTAATTTCTCTCTCACACACACACACACACACACACACACATATATGTGTTTTCTTGTCCTGGTGCAATTGCTTTAGGTAAAATTGTCTTTGTTACCACATATTGTTAATTTTCTGCAGCTCTCCAAAGGGGGGAGAGAGAGGGACAGACCTAGAATAGATGCAGTAGAGAATGGGGCACATATCCTATTCTTTAGCTACTGAATGAACTGCATTCACACTAGTTTGCTTCAGCACCATGCCGTGTGTGTACAGGTGAACTGCATCTATTCTAGTGAAAACAATCACACATGCTTTAACTTACACACCCAGATTCACGACATCCAATACAATGTAATAAGGTGAAAACATTTTACAGTCTGGAATTAAACAAGCAAATAGCCGTTTTTATGTAAATGTGTAAGAATTCTTTTATCCACAATGTTAGGATAAAAGGAGAGGAACTGGAATTACTAATGATGGTGGAATTACTATGGTTCATATTTGCTGGGAGGTACAGCATGAATCTGGATAGCAACACGTCTAACAGACAGAAACAGACACACACACACACACACAGTCTCAAATGAGTACCATGCCTTCAGCCACACATCCTATTTACGTATCCATAGAACACGGAATGCTTCTAGACTTCTAGAATGCTTCTAGAATGCTTCATGCTTCTAGACTTCTAGAATGCTTCAGACTACATGTTGGCTGTTCTTTTGCTTTAGACTAGACATGCAGCCAATCAGACGTGATTCTGTAACTCAAACACACACAGTAGAGGGGTGGGATCTCAGTAGGCCAATCAGAGAGCGAGTCTGCCTTGACTGGCAGGCCTGGCTGATCTTACCGACACATTTCTGGGGGAGACTGGCTTTTCTGGAGCTCGAACGAACAGCTGACACTCGAGTTTCTGGGCCACATAGTTACTCATCTGTTAAAGAGGCACACACAAACACACAAACGCCCACACACACGCTTCTGAGCTACACACTTACTGTTTAAAGGTGTGCACAGTAACACACTCTGAGCTCTCTGGGCCTCAAGAGTGACATACAGACACACACACACACACACACACTCCCACCACTACATACACTTGACTATAAAGTGATGCTTCAGTTGTACAGGTATATATACAGTATATGTGGATGTCCACACAGTACGTGTGCCCGTTAGGATGATCACATTCACTTTGACCTCAATGCAGGAGAAGTGGAGTAAAACACAGATGGTCCAAGTGTCGAATGCCATGTACACATGTGCCAATGATCTGTTTACAATGCACATACAATCCATTATGCTGAGGATCCACCACTGACTGTTAAAAAAAAACATGTATATATATGTACCAATTCAATTAAACTACTGAACGATGCTTATGCAATTGTATTTAAAAAGTCTGCCAACATTGTCAGTGTGTGTGTGTGTGTGTGTGTGTGTTGGCATGCATGAGGCTCACCATAGTCAGTTCTGCTTCCAGTTCTTTGATCCTGTTCTCCTTCAGGTCCTGGGCACAGCGCAGCGCAGCAGCCAGCTCTGTGGCCTCCTTAGTCTGGCGCCGGAGGTCCCACTTCTCCCTCTCCAGCAGGTCTTTCTCTTTAGCCAACACTTTCACTGCGTCTTCACTCTCCTGCCACACACACACACACACACACACACACACACACACACACACACACACACACATAGACGCACACACACACATGCATACACACACACACATGCACACACGCACGCACACACGCACACACACACACCGTACATTTACTCTACTGATTTTTTTAATACTTTTTTTTGTACTGTCTGCTCTCATTCAGCCTGTGCAGCACTGTGGTTGACACCTGCTGTCGTTTAAAATGTGCTACATAAATAATTACACTGCTGTTGTCATTTTCATATAAAGTTAAAAAGCACGATAGGTTTAACTCTCCACGACCACCCGTACACTGTAATCCCCAGTACACGGCGACTCCCTAAAGGAAGACGCAGACATATGATGAACGATGAAGAAGTGTGGCTGTTCTGAACGACCTCTGTAGCGCCGCTCTATATAAACACCCCAGCTTGAGCAGAAGTGTGAAAGAGGAGTTTTCCATCATTCTTTTTCCAACCTCAATGCAATCCAATTATTTCTGACATTGTTCAAAAGGCAGCCGGTCCAACTGATGCCATTTCAGAGTAACTGCCGTCTTGCTAGCAGCAGTATGAAGACCTGCAGTAAATGGTGATTCCATCCAACAGGACCAAGGGTTTTGGCCCTTATAGTACTGGACTGGTGAGGGGGAATTCCTGTAAGACCCAACCTCCTCTCAATTGTTTGATATTTTGTGCCATGGGACATGACATGAACTTATCTGAGATCAACACAACCATGTCTCCAGCAAGGCTGGGGTATCCAGCAAGGGTGGGGTATCCAGCAAGGGTGGGGTATCCAGCAAGGCTGGGGTATCCAGCAGGGCTGGGGTATCCAGCAGGGCTGGGGTATCCAGCAGGGCTGGGGTATCCAGCAGGGCTGAGGTATCCAGTAGCGCTGGGGTATGTTTTATTTTGATGGATTTGAATGCTTGCATGTATAGGTGTGATACTTTATAATAGATCTCCATTTGGAGTACTCAGTCCAGATTGTGAGTGCTTTGTATAATTAGGGAGTAGGGAAAACTACCGCTTTGGTTAATTTATGCTGCCTAATTTGCTTTTTGCTTTGCTCTACTAATGATGTATTCCAGCATATTTGTGTGTGCATGCATGTGTACGTGTGTGTATGGGTGTGTGTGTACGTGTGTGCACGTGCGTTACTTTGCGGTGCTGTTCGTAGTTGCGGATGAAGTCTCGGAGCTGCTCCTCCCGGCTCTCCAGCGTGGCGTACAACTGCTGCATCTGATTCACCAGCTCAGCTTTCTCAATCTTCAGCCGCTTCCGGTCCGCCTTCATCGCTAGAGAGAGAGACACACACAGATGCAGAGAGAGAGACAGATAGAGGGACCTTCAGAGAGACAAAGAGGGTCATAAAAAGTCTTAAGCACAGTGCATAAACAATCGCACTTACAGATTAAATGGACAATCCAATTGGACAGGGTTGCCATTAAGAATACACAGGATGACAGACTTACTTATCTGCCATCTCTCTTCCTGTCCTTCTCTCTCTGTCCCTCTTCTATTTGGCTTATACGGAATATTCTCTCTCACTCTCTCTTTCTCCCTATTTGTGGTTTATAGAACATGGTCAGTGTAGATATAACAGTGTTACTCTTAGTAGGCTGCTAGTCTGACTTGCAAATTACGTGCTGACTTTTGTAAGGACATTTGGACTTTTTTTATCCCAAATAAAGAGTCATTATGTAGAAGTGAATTGCTAGCCAGCATTCCACAAAGACCCTTACACACACACACACACACACACACAGGAGCACCTGGCGGAGGAAGTGCAAGCACGTACTGTAGTGAGGTTTCAGTCCTGGCCAGCTGGTCTGCTCCCAGATGCACAAACAAACTCTACCAGTGGTGTGTGTGTGTGGTATATGGGTGTGAGTGTTTGTGTGGCATATCGGTGTGAGTGAGTTTGTGGTATATGGGTGTGACTATGTTTGTGTGTGTTAAGTGATGAACTGCAATTTCTAATGGCAAAACTAATTAAACAAATTAAAATTAAAATAAAAACTCCAATCAAAATGTGATTAGGAATGGTAACTGGAAACATAATGCTTGTTATATCTTACACAGCAGGCTTCTGTTTCATGGACACATCCCTGTTTCCAAAAAAATATTTCCAAATTCCACAGCAGATTCAGCGTGTAGGAGGAGCCACAGTAAAACAGTAGCACCGACCCCAACGTGTACGTCACTGATTGACACGCATCGAGGTCAGAGTGGGTGACTGCATACCAAACCAGAGCTTTATTACGGCCCGCAGGAAACAGACGTCCGCGTAAATGGAACGTGAAGAACAAAACACGTACAGACCGAGGCGAGCAAACACACAAAGCACCCCTGAGATAATATTACCTGCTGCTGGAATAACCCTTCCCCAATAACCGCTCTGAATCTGCTCTGAATACGCTACTCTCCCGACGGTTCATCTTCATAAAAGCCCCAATGAAGAGGTCTTGGCCGAATGAGCACGCGGCTCGTTTTCAGACAAGGTCGCTTCAGAGACGGTGCGCTGCCTAAGCACGCGGACCGCTTCAGAGACACAGAGACAGCTTCAGAGACACGCGGACCGCTTCAGAGACACAGAGACAGCTTCAGAGACACGCGGACCGCTTCAGAGACACAGAGACAGCTTCAGAGACACGCGGACCGCTTCAGAGACACGCGGACCGCTTCAGAGACACAGAGACAGCTTCAGAGACACGCGGACCGCTTCAGAGACACAGAGACAGCTTCAGAGACACGCGGACCGCTTCAGAGACACGCGGACCGCTTCAGAGACACAGAGACAGCTTCAGAGACACGCGGACCGCTTCAGAGACACAGAGACAGCTTCAGAGACACGCGGACCGCTTCAGAGACACAGAGACAGCTTCAGAGACGGTGCGCTGCCTAAGCACGCAGACCGCTTCAGAGACACAGAGACAGCTTCAGAGACACGGGAGCGCTGCCTAAACACGCAGACCGCTTCAGAGACACAGAGACAGCTTCAGAGACACGGTGCGCTGCCTAAGCACGCAGACCGCTTCAGAGACACAGAGACAGCTTCAGAGACACGCGGACCGCTTCAGAGACACAGAGACAGCTTCAGAGACACACGGACAGCTTCAGAGACACACGGACAGCTTCAGAGACACAGAGACAGCTTCAGAGACACACGCGGACCGCTTCAGAGACACAGAGACAGCTTCAGAGACACGCGGACCGCTTCAGAGACACACGGACCGCTTCGGAGACACACGGACAGCTTCGGAGACACACGGACGCTTCAGAGACACACGGACAGCTTCAGAGACACACGGACAGCTTCAGAGACACACGGACAGCTTCACAGCGGGACATAAAGCGAGAGTGATCACTGCTGCTGGGTGCCATCAAGCCAGAACACACACTGTAGAATCAAAAACTAACAATAACAAGTAAAAAAAGGGTAGCAATAATTAGCAAAATGGCAAGTAAAATAATAATAAATACATAAATAAACTGGCAGTTATTGGTCAGCTAAATCACTGAGCTCTGTTAGCCTGTATACGGGAGGGAACAGTTTGTTGCCATTGCTTCAAAAATATACAAGAACAAATTATTTTCAAATAGACAGATAGAGGGCAGCTAAGAAGGAGGTCCGAACTAATGATATCTCCGACACATTGCACTGCTTATCCAGCTTAATAATGGTAAAGGTCAGAATTAGCATGAAGCTTAGGGTCAGGGAGGTTTGTTTTGGGGTGATTGGGGTTGGGTGGTTTTGGCGTGATGGGGTTAGTGTGGTTTTGGGGTAACGGGGTTAGGGTGGTTTTGGGGTGATGGGGTTAGGGTGGTTTTGGGGTGATGGGGTTAGGGTGGTTTTGGGGTGATGGGGTTACTGTGGTTTTGGGGTGATGGGGTTAGGGTGGTTTTGGGGTGATGGGGTTAGGGTGGTTTTGGGGTGATGGGGTTACTGTGGTTTTGGGGTGATGGGGTTAGGGTGGTGGTTTTGGGGGCCTCACCTTGCAGGGCCTCGTTGGCACGGTGAAGGTCCTGCTCCCTCTGGGAGAGCTGCACTCGGAGCTCAGTGGCGGACAGGAGCTCAGCAGTGCAGCTTCCACCACTCTCCTCCAACTCCTTGTTCAGCATCTCCTTCATCCGCTTCAGCTCAAACACCTCCTCCTGGAGAGCCAGCACCTCCTCATGCAACAGTGCTGCCGGGAGATGGGGGGAGGGAGGGGTAGGCGGGGGGGGGGGGGGGAAGAGAGAAGGACAATCAATCCCAGCTTCTCTAATATTAGTCCTGCTAATCTTGACCTTAGTAATCATTGGCAATGGTCCACTAATAGCTTTATTCTTCCATCCTCTACAGTTAATACCAGGAACTGTAGGCAGCCTGCATTTGAAGATGATGAAGATCTGGTCAAAATGAATTACAGCAGAGGACGACAGGTCCACTGTAGACGTGGGTTTATGAGAGCCATATTTATAGCCACATATGTGCTGGAACAGGACTAACTAACAGCAGCGCGTAGTGTGTGTGCGAAGGGTTTATAAAAGACTACTTTAACAACATTTAGAGAGGAAAGTGACAACGATTAGGATTAATCATTAGCAAAAGTTAGCTACTTAATGCAAACTGCATCAGTCTGCCAGGAGTGGGATATGCGCAGACATTAAGCCTTTGCCTGTCTGCCCCAAGCATCCTGAATTCATTTAAACAAACATTTCAGTACAGAGGAGCTGCACCTTTACTCCAGGCAACACCATTCGTTATCCACGAATGTGTGCAGAGCAGACAGATTCATGAGTTTCAACACAGACAGGTAGAAGCGATGAAAGACCAAATAAGGACATCAGGATCAAAGCACACTTTACAAGCGTAGAATACACTATGACATATGAATTGGTTGGAAATAACAGCTTCACGCTGAATCCTGAGTCTCTGAGCCTCCACTGCAAATGAGGATGAATGAGTCTCCCCGAGGCAGCTACCTATACACAACAACACTGACTCGGGATGGTTCGAACCCTCTCATGAAAGAGTGCATGATGTGGGAAGTGTCATTATGGAGCCTCGGCAGGTAGGAACTGACAAAAGCAAAAATGAAGAACAGATCAGCATCGGACTATTGACAACTTTGGATGCTCCTCGAAACGAGATCCTCTCATCTTGTGCATTTGTGTACGTCTCTGTGTGTGTGTATGTGTGTGTGTGCGCATGTGCCAGTGTCTGTGTATGTGTGCACATAGGCATGCGTCAGAGTGTGTGTGTGTGTGTGTGTGTGTGAGGGCTTTACAGAGGTGCTCTTTGGTCCAGTAACATCACAGAAGCTTTCATCTAGACGTTGTTGCTGAGAACATTAAGCTATTCTCTGTGACGTAAGTAGACGTGCGCACGCGCGCGCACACACACAGACACACAAGCTTCACCCTGAGCTGTAAAGCCCTCATGTCCTCATGTGGTGACTGCAATTTGAAGATTATGATGTCAGTATTTAGACAGCAGCTCTGGCTATGTTTACAGCATAATAGTTCGCGATAAACACAGGACTCAGCTCGGTCACACAGACGGCTGCTGGATTTTCATTTCCACCGCGTTACATTATTTTCAGCAGGTAAAAACATCAATCAGGACTTGAATACTGAATTCTGAATATGAGCCTCTGCATGAATTCCAGATGCTGAATTCCAATTGCTGAGTCTATTACATAATTTTAGTTACTCCATCCAGCACATAAAGCACCTGTAAGGGGACACTTTCACACAGTTACTGCCAAGCCAAATACGAGATGGTTATGAATCATGACTCGGTTATGAATTATGAGTCAGTCTGCATATCACTCCAGTCCTCACTAGAGAATAGATGGTAGAGGAGGGGATATATTGCAGATGGCCTGTTTTCATTTTGGATCATGCTTGTTGAAAGTGAAGCCATGATCATGGGGTGAGGCTCTGCGTGGTGGAATAGAACAGCTCTGCGTGGTGGAATAGAACAGCTCTGCGTGGTGGAATAGAACAGCTCTGAGTGGTGGAAGAGAGCAGCTCTGAGTGGTGGAAGAGAACGGCTCTGCGTGGTGGAAGAGAGCAGCTCTGAGTGGTGGAATAGAACAGCTCTGAGTGGTGGAATAGAACGGCTCTGCGTGGTGGAAGAGAGCAGCTCTGAGTGGTGGAATAGAACAGCTCTGAGTGGTGGAATAGAACAGCTCTGAGTGGTGGAAGAGAGCAGCTCTGCGTGGTGGAATAGAACGGCTCTGCGTGGTGGAAGAGAACGGCTCTGAGTGGTGGAAGAGAACAGCTCTGAGTGGTGGAAGAGAGCAGCTCTGCGTGGTGGAAGAGAACGGCTCTGCGTGGTGGAAGAGAACGGCTCTGAGTGGTGGAAGAGAGCAGCTCTGAGTGGTGGAAGAGAACAGCTCTGCGTGGTGGAAGAGAGCAGCTCTGCGTGGTGGAAGAGAGCAGCTCTGCGTGGTGGAAGAGAACAGCTCTGCGTGGTGGAAGAGAGCAGCTCTGAGTGGTGGAAGAGAGCAGCTCTGCGTGGTGGAAGAGAGCAGCTCTGCGTGGTGGAATAGAACAGCTCTGCGTGGTGGAATAGAACGGCTCTGAGTGGTGGAAGAGAACGGCTCTGCGTGGTGGAAGAGAACGGCTCTGAGTGGTGGAAGAGAGCAGCTCTGCGTGGTGGAAGAGAACAGCTCTGCGTGGTGGAATAGAACAGCTCTGAGTGGTGGAAGAGAACAGCTCTGAGTGGTGGAAGAGAGCAGCTCTGCGTGGTGGAATACAACAGCTCTGAGTGGTGGAAGAGAACAGCTCTGAGTGGTGGAAGAGAGCAGCTCTGAGTGGTGGAAGAGAGCAGCTCTGCGTGGTGGAAGAGAACAGCTCTGCGTGGTGGAAGAGAGCAGCTCTGAGTGGTGGAAGAGAACAGCTCTGAGTGGTGGAAGAGAGCAGCTCTGAGTGGTGGAATAGAACAGCTCTGAGTGGTGGAAGAGAACAGCTCTGCGTGGTGGAATAGAGCAGCTCTGCGTGGTGGAAGAGAGCAGCTCTGCGTGGTGGAAGAGAACAGCTCTGCGTGGTGGAAGAGAACAGCTCTGAGTGGTGGAAGAGAACAGCTCTGAGTGGTGGAAGAGAACAGCTCTGCGTGGTGGAAGAGAGCAGCTCTGAGTGGTGGAAGAGAACAGCTCTGAGTGGTGGAAGAGAACAGCTCTGAGTGGTGGAAGAGAGCAGCTCTGAGTGGTGGAATAGAACAGCTCTGAGTGGTGGAAGAGAACAGCTCTGCGTGGTGGAATAGAGCAGCTCTGCGTGGTGGAAGAGAGCAGCTCTGCGTGGTGGAAGAGAACAGCTCTGGCGTGGTGGAAGAGAACAGCTCTGAGTGGTGGAAGAGAACAGCTCTGCGTGGTGGAAGAGAACAGCTCTGAGTGGTGGAAGAGAACAGCTCTGAGTGGTGGAAGAGAACAGCTCTGCGTGGTGGAAGAGAGCAGCTCTGAGTGGTGGAAGAGAACAGCTCTGCGTGGTGGAAGAGAGCAGCTCTGCGTGGTGGAAGAGAGCAGCTCTGCGTGGTGGAAGAGAACAGCTCTGAGTGGTGGAAGAGAGCAGCTCTGCGTGGTGGAAGAGAGCAGCTCTGCGTGGTGGAAGAGAGCAGCTCTGCGTGGTGGAAGAGTCCGCTAATTGCGTGGCTTCTCTTCGCATGACCTGGCAGACAGCCAGACGGGCGGCCATGCTGCCCTATCAGTAGGGAGCCATGCTGCCCTATCAGTAGGGAGGAGGCAAGCAGGGCCTGCTCCCTTCGGACACGCACAGCGAGGACGCCTGATCGCGAGCTGCAGCCCAGCTTCTGCAGAAGCTGTGCCTTACTGGTTATAATGGAAGGGTTACTCTGCAACTCAATCTCTTTGCAGCACTAACATAAGAAAAAAAAACAGAGGACGAAAATGCAAAATCTACACAGATAGATAAGCAGTTGGATGGACAGATTGAGAAATAGATAAATGTAGATATAGATATAGACATAGATAAGCAGAGGGCTAGAGTGAGCGATGAACACAGACAGAGAGACAAACAGACAGACAGACAGGCAGGCAGGTAGTTTATTGATCCCTGAATGTAATTTTGCCCACTACAGCATCAAAGGGGGCAGTCAGAGTGAATGGAGCATGAGACACAGCACGACCATGACAGAGACGAGAAAAAAAAAAAACCCACAACAAACATGAAGTGGGCGAACGAGGTTTTCCAGTCGCTGCTTCAAAAGGTGTGTGCACCGATTAAACACTCAAATGCCATTATGCATAATGCACCTCTTAATAGCTAATGCAGCAGCGCATCCTGGAGATAATGGGCTACTCAGACCACAGAGGCTGCAGCTGAGAATGAGCCTGCCGGTCAGGGCGCCGTTTAGGATGGAGTACATAAACTATACGAGCTTTCACCAGTACTGAAGAGGAGCAACACAGATGCCATGCACAAAAGAGGACTAATGAAAAGCAAACCCCAGAGTCTCCCCAGCACAAGTCCGATGGTCTGTTCAGAGCGTCGGACACCTTATGGGTTTCATTAGGGACGTTCGATTTCCGCAGGACATTTTGATTCCAGCAAACCAATTTTATGTCTGCAGGGGACTTTGTTCCTTTGCCAAAGCGGTCGGGTTTTACCTGAGCAGTTACGGTTCCGATCGATTTCATCATTTAAGAGGAAAAAGAACTGAACTAGCGGAGGAGGTTGAAAGGTCACGGAGAACCAAAACAAAGAGACAGAGGTCAAAGGCCAATAACCGCCACACGAGGAAGAGCTTCTGAAAGAAGAAAGACGTGTATGCAAGCAATGAATGTACTGAGGAAGTTGAAGAAGATTGTGTTCGAATCCTCCTCCATTTTCAAAAGCTTTAGTTCCTAAGGTACGATTCAACTGAGTCGTACCTTTGTGCCTACCGGAGTCAGTCTGGTTTACGCTGACTGTCTGTGGCTGCATGTTGGGCTGCGTATCTCTGCTCTTTACCCTGCCTGTCGGAGTTTGAATGTAAACAGGTCTGGTTCTGAACGCAAGTGCACTCTGCTTTCTTTGTTCCTGGTACCTCAGTTTGAAAGTAAATAGGTCCAAAGATCCTAACGGTTCTCATGTCACTGAGAATTCAAGAACCACCCACACCCAATCACACACACGCACACACACACACGCACACACACACACACACGCACATGGAGGGAAACCAGTCACGCAGGTCTTGAAGCCCCTCTCACAGCTAATCTTTACCACTGAACATTTTGTGAGAAGAATGCTCACCGCGGCAGCTACTCACCGGTTTTGCCCTCCTCTGTCTCAGACTTCATTCTGCGCTCTCTCCCATCAGTCTCCAGACACTCCATGTACCGCTATAAGCAAAGTGGCATCAGCTCCACAACGGCTAACACGGACCAGCAGCGAAAAACTCTGAGTACTCTCACTTACGCTTACACTTCTGTTTGACTACAGTGTCTATAGCGAGACAACCACAGGCTGGCTAGCATTACCTGGCCCAACCCCCTGCTCACTCTCTCAGACAAACTGGGAGGGGCAGTCTGGATAAATCACAATGCCAAGCACCGCCCTGCCGCCGCACGCACAAGCCCAGGTGTGAGGGGGGCGGAGCTATCACTAAGGTGACTAAGGTGCAGGATTTCAAGCAGGTGGAAACATACACTCTGCGTCCTTTTCACCATTTCATATTCACTGCAACACCTGTCTCCCACCTCAGTTCTCACACAAATACTCACACATATTTAAACGCTCATAAAATCTTTGATAAACCTTTTTTAAATATAAATGTATTCTATCTGTTTTGTGTGGATTTAGTTTAGTAGCTCATTTGTGTGTGCTTTTGTAATTAAAATAACTCCTCTATGAAAATGAATACGTGACATTCAGTGAATATACAGTACATATTCACCAGAGACTTTATTAGATACTCCTACGTGGAGGGTCTTCTTGTAGATGGATTCTGGAGCCTTGCAGTTAGAAGCCAAGGCACCTGAACACCTGCTCTGTCAGACGGACCCTGTCCATCACCGGCCACTGTCAGACCACAGGACCACCGCTGATCAAACATGATTCAGATGGAGGACCTTTCTTAACACAGTATTAACACAGACATGGAAGTAGAGTGAGTGTGTGTGTGTGTGTAGAGTGAGTGTGTGTGTAGTGTGAGTGTGTGTGAGTGTGTGAGTGTGTGGAAGTAGAGTGAGTGTGTGAGTGTGTGGAAGTGAGTGGTGTGAGTGTGTGGAAGTAGAGTGAGTGTGTGTGTGAGTGTGTGAGTGTGTGGAAGTAGAGTGAGTGTGTGGGAGTGTGTGGAAGTAGAGTGAGTGGTGTGAGTGAAGTGAGTGTGTGAGTGTGTGGAAGTAGAGTGAGTGGTGTGAGTGTGTGGAAGTAGAGTGAGTGGTGTGAGTGTGTGGAAGTAGAGTGAGTGTGTGGAAGTAGAGTGAGTGGTGTGAGTGTGTGGAAGTAGAGTGAGTGGTGTGAGTGTGTGGAAGTAGAGTGAGTGGTGTGAGTGTGTGGAAGTAGAGTGAGTGGTGTGAGTGTGTGGAAGTAGAGTGAGTGTGAGTGAGAGTGAGTGGTGTGGTGTGAGTGTGTGGAAGTAGAGTGAGTGTGTGAGTGTGTGGGAGTAGAGTGAGTGGTGTGAGTGTGGGGAGGTAGAGTGAGTAGTGTGAGTGTGTGGAGTGTGAGTGAGTGGTGTGTGTGGAAGTAGAGTGAGTGGTGTGAGTGTGTGGAAGTGTGTGGAAGTAGAGTGAGTGGTGTGAGTGGTGTGAGTGTGTGTGTGGAAGTAGAGTGAGTGGTGTGAGTGGTGTGGAAGTAGAGTGAGTGGTGTGAGTGTGTGGAAGTGAGTGTGTGAGTGTGTGGAAGTGTGAGTGAGTGTGTGGAAGTAGAGTGTGTGGAAGTAGAGTGAGTGGTGTGAGTGTGTGGAAGTAGAGTGAGTGGTGTGAGTGTGTGGAAGTAGAGTGAGTGTGTGGAAGTAGAGAGTGAGTGGAAGTAGAGTGAGTGGTGTGAGTGTGTGGAAGTAGAGTGAGTGTGAGTGTGTGGAAGTAGAGTGAGTGTGTGGAAGTAGAGTGAGTGTGTGAGTGTGTGGAAGTAGAGTGTGGAAGTAGAGTGAGTGGTGTGAGTGTGTGGAAGTAGAGTGAGTGAGTGTGTGGAAGTAGTGTGTGTGAGTGTGTGGAAGTAGAGTGAGTGTGTGAGTGTGTGGAAGTAGAGTGAGTGTGTGGAAGTAGAGTGAGTGTGTGAGTGTGTGGAAGTAGAGTGAGTGGTGTGAGTGTGTGGAAGTAGAGTGAGTGTGTGAGTGTGTGGAAGTAGAGTGAGTGTGTGGAAGTAGAGTGAGTGTGTGAGTGAGTGTGTGGAAGTAGGGAGTGAGTGTGTGTGTGAGTGTGTGGAAGTGTGGAAGTAGAGTGAGTGTGTGAGTGTGTGGAAGTAGAGTGAGTGGTGTGAGTGTGTGTGAGTGTGTGTGAGTGGTGTGAGTGTGTGGAAGTAGAGTGAGTGGTGTGAGTGTGTGGAAATAAAGTGAGTGGTGTGAGTGTGTGGAAGTAGAGTGAGTGGTGTGAGCGCATCGGGCACAGAGGTGTTGTTGCAGATTTCACACACAGGAAATAATGTTCCCTTGGGTGCGTTTTCTTTTGCTATCTCCATTGTTGCTCCTCTTGCAAGGAATCCTAGAGTTGCCTAAAGAAATCAATTGATGTATCTACTTCAGGGGACCAATTGCAAACGGATATATGAGACTGGAGGTGGAGCCTATTGGACAAAGGCGGCTGTATCAGTGCAATCAAGGAGTCCAGTGGCCACACACACACACATATATGCACACACATTTACGCTACTCCCATGGCCAATATTTGTGTAATGTTTTGGTATTGTGTTAGGGGAAGTGCAGGTAAGACAGATACACACACACATACACGGATACACACGTACATCACACATACTCTGCACGGATCATTAGTTTCGCTAGGTAAGAAGGCGTGTGTCAGACTTCTTAATTCTCCTGTAATATTAGAGTTGATTTTTGGTTTGGAGTGCATGTTTGGTAGGAGCTAGTTGTTTGGTTTTGGTTTAAGCCCTGTTCCCATTTGGGTCTGGTTTAAGCCCTGTTCTCATTTGGGTCTGGTTTAAGCCCTGTTCCCATTTGGGTCTGGTTTAAGCCCTGTTCCCATTTGGGTTTGGTTTAAGCCCTGTTCTCATTTGGGTCTGGTTTAAGCCCTGTTCCCATTTGGGTCTGGTTTAAGCCCTGTTCCCATTTGGGTTTGGTTTAAGCCCTGTTCCCATTTGGGTCTGGTTTAAGCCCTGTTCTCATTTGGGTTTGGTTTAAGCCCTGTTCCCATTTGGGTTTGGTTTAAGCCCTGTTCCCATTTGGGTCTGGTTTAAGCCCTGTTCCCATTTGGGTTTGGTTTAAGCCCTGTTCCCATTTGGGTTTGGTTTAAGCCCTGTTCCCATTTGGGTCTGGTTTAAGCCCTGTTCTCATTTGGTTCTGGTTTAAGACCTCTTCCTATTTTGTTCCTGCATTTGGGAGCTATTAGTGAACATGTTTATACTATCGTACTATCGGCCTGATTATATACACCGATCTGGGTGGTGGTCTGAGCATAAACCACGCGTTGCTGTAGCCATGCTCTCATGTTTGTGGCATATCTCTTCTCCACATGTATTCCTCTTGTTATTCCAAACCGTTTCCTTTACTCCTTAAGTTTTTTTATACGTTCGCGGCTGGTCTTACTACTCCTAGTACAAGCCTTAGACGTGCATCCACACATCAGTCTAACTGCTAAATGGAGTGCTTCTCCACCCAGATCCTTTCCAGCCAGGACTTAGGAAGTGGCCTCGAGGAAGGGACCAGAAACCAGCTAACACAAACTGTGCTACAGATGGGCCTGCAGTACACCTATGGTGTGCTGACACTGTTTCTAAATAAAACGTATTTGGTGCATGTACATCTTAATATGAGACGCTCTTGCTTCTTTACTTAATGCTGTAGGTGTTCTTTGCCTTTATATGTGTAATAATACCGTGATGTGCTGTGAATGTGTTGTGGATGAGGACACAACAGGATTTGTGTATTTAACCATTTAAATATTTACTTAGACACACAGATGGTGAAAGCATGCATGAAGGGTCGTGTTAATTGCATTTAATTTTGCGCAAGTAATATACTACAGAAATCTACAGTATGGAAGTATGGAAAGCTACAAGTACAAAAAAAAAGAAAATATCTGTGATGTGAGCAGAAGCTGAAACCACGTGGAGAGGTACAACGACAGAGAGCAAAACTGCTGTAAATAAGCAATTCTAAAAATGTCTCTCGTGAGCCGCGGAGTTCGCGGTCAGACAGATCACCACACCTGCCTTGCGCTGACCTTCCACTATGGCCCCACCACCCAGAGCCAGCCAGCACCTTTACAACCCATTTGTGTCTCAACACGCTTCACCTCCCTTCGCTGCTTGCTGTCCTGCCACTTCTACAGAGATTTTCAACACAGCTAATCTGAACACTCCTGCAAGAAATCGATGAGGCGCTCTTCTCTCGGTAAGAGCAGCACCGCTCGGCGCCCCCTGCTCGGTGGAGCAGCACCACCCTCCGCTCACGCTAAAAGAGCAGCGATCCTGAGGGCTACGACCTATGCCACATTTTAGTTAATCCCTCTAATCAGCAGGGGCGCCTGTGCTTGTGTGTGCGTGTGGGTATTTGTGTAAAACGCAGTAGTTACCTTTATCCAGGGATGTATCGTGGGTGCTGATGTCTGTTAAGCTGCTGACCTCAGGGCCTCTCTGCCTGAGGGAGTCTGAGAGAGAGAGAGAGAGAGAGAGAATCAATACATCATGACCCATGTCCTCAAAAACAGTAATTACTGTCGTGCAGGATGAGGTCGGACCAGCTGTGGGGGAGAAGCAGCAACTCAGTCTTATTTCTTTGTCTGCTTTGACTCCAGAAGGGTGGGGCGAGGTTTCACACTCAGTGGAAATGACCAACCACCTATCCACACACACACACACACACACACACTGAATGCAAAATATGAATTGGCTGCAATTATTAAAATGACTCTGAGATTGTATGACCAGAGTTACCACACACCCACACCCAATCCAACACAATGTCTTCCATTTCTCTTCAATTACAGCCAAAGGAAACATGTTACACAACCTGCAAATAAAGGCCTGCATAATTGCTGTCAGAATACCATAACTGAAAGGGTTTCTGGGTGGTTCAGGTCCTGGGGGAGGGTCCAAGAAATGTTGTCAAAGGCTCTTCTAACATCTCTGCCCTTTTCCTATCAGCTGTAAGCGAAACTAGTGATAGTCATCTGATACGTTTTAATTCAATGGCTGATATTTAGAGAACATGTCAACCAGTGGCCTATATATAATGCCAAGATCACAACATATTTTTCTGCAACTGATTTAAAATACAATGTTCTAAATAATGGATGAGACAAAAAATGCTGACCTTAAATTAACATTTGTTTAGCTATAAATAGTTTTTGTTTAGTCATTGCTTACACTCTGCACTCTGATGTGTATTTATTTTAAGTTGTTCAGCAACAGTTGTAGCCCATGTCCTGGATACATCTGTGTGTGGGGGGTCCAACAGCTTTAGCAGTCCAGAACCTCCCCCCAATTTGTGAATGGCCTTTTCTTGACAATCCTCTCTAGGCTGCAGTTATCCCAGTCGCTTGTGCTCCTTCTTCTACCAGACTTTTCCTCCACTCAGCTGTCCATTAATATGGCCTTCCCCATTGTGTAGCCTACTGAACCAGACTAAGGGACCATTTTAAAAGCTTAGGAAACCTTTGCAGGTGTTTTGTGTTAATTATTCTAATTTTCTGAGATAACAGAAATAAACACTTGAAATAGATCACTCTGTCATGAATATATACTATATGCTTTCACTTTTTTATTGAATTACTGAAATAAATTAACTTCTTGATGATATTCTAATTTATTGAGATGCACATGTACACAACTCCTCTCTGTTAGCTAACTAGCTAAGCTAACATTAGTTGCTAGCAATTAGGTTTTGTAAGTAACCTAAACTAGTGCTTAACACAGTCATTGATTTTACTGGTGTTTTTTTTTCTCATTCCTGAAAATAAATTCTCAGGACGTGGTGTAAAAGTCATGCAGAACCACCCCTGCATGCTTTCCACACAGCAGCAGGACATTTTATTTAAGCACTATAGACTTCATCACTGACAAGCTGGCAGAGGTTCTTTTCTCTGTGATGATAATGCAACGCTTTAACACTATTAAACACTGTTGACACACAGCATTAATTTTACACCACGTACTTTACTTTTAATTGTCACCATGTAAATTTTATAGCTCAGTCGAATCACTGAAGGGCTAAAGGAAATATACATATATACATAATACATATATACATAAGTGTCAATACAGTGTTATGCCATTCCATAAGGATTCATAACGTCTGAATAACTTTAGCCGACAATGTCTATCCTCTCTTTAATAATAAAAATGTTATAAAGGTTCAATGTTATATAATATTTTAAACATTTTTATTTAGAGAGGGAAGATGTTTACAAATTTATTTAATGAAAATGTATAAGTCTACAGTTACAGACTGTAGTGCATCTGGCCAATAAAACATACAAAAATTTGTCATTAGAGTAAAAAACTGTCAGTGTCATTTTTACAACAGTACAGGAGATACTACAGAGCATCTTCCTGACGTCCTCACGCTGGTTCCAATTTACTAGCAGTCTTACTTCGCAAGCTATCACATCATCAGCATCGTGTCACACTGACATGGTCACCCTGCCAAAAAAACACTGAGCTGCAAAAATCATTTGTTATGACGTGTTGTGTCATTTCCCCATTTCCAGTGTTATGACACACCCTAATGTCACTGAAATGTCACCCTAACATCACCAAAATGTCATCCTAATGTCAGATGACACGGTCATGTTAATTCGACTTCAAAGTTGACAAAAACAGACTTTATGACAGATGACATTTGCTGGAACAAGCATGTATAAATGTTTATGTATGTTTATGCCAGTTGTAACGAAGGGCTTATGCAGGGATCATGTAGCGTTCTAAACACTGCCCTTCAGGAAAGTGTTACCAAATTTCCAGTGACCCCACGCGTATGCCTGCCAGGGTTATATAAAAGCACTGCAGGCTGCAGAACAGAGTGTTAAAATGAATTAAGAAAAGAAGTGAGGGGTGAAGAGAAAGAACAAAGAATGTGTAAGCAAATTACTGAGCGCGTGTGTGTGTGTCTGTGTGTGTTATGCGTGTTCGTATGTGGAGCTGCTATATTCCATCTCACTGTGTATTTTAGGTCTGATGCAACCCTAGACAAGTATGTGAAGCCACACATGTTTTTATCTCTCCATAAGATTCCCTATCAAAATAACATGCGCAAACAAATGGATCAGTGCCATGTCAAACACAGCGCCATGTGCGCAGCCTACCTGGAGCAGTAATATCCTGTGTGTGACCTGTGGGAACCAGTGTGTGTGTCCTGGAGAGAAGCTGTGGAGGCCCACTGATCCGCTCAGCGCACACACGTCGTCGGATTAATCGCTGCCACTCTGACATGCGCACGCACGCGCTCATACAGACGTGTGCACGCGCTCAACACGCTTCTGGAGCAGCACATGCACACGCTCTGCTGTCACTAAGTACAGGTGTCTATAAAAAGCTGTGCTAATTTCAAATGCATCCTGAAACAGATACCAGCATTACTGCACAACCTCTCTCTCTCTCTCTCTCTCCCCCCCCACCTTGTGGTTTCTCTCACTCCCCCTTTGCTTCCTCTCTTGTACTCCCTCTCTCCCTCTCCACCCGCACACCCACCTGCACCCCCACCACACACTAAGGTTTAAATGGGGCTTTGATGGCTGGATAACAAGGCATGTGTCTTGTGTAAGGCGGCTGGAGGCAAGAGCATAAAGGGGTGTGATGCATCAGAGTGACATCTGAAAGTGAGGAGGTGGCACCAGTTCCACCCGAGACAAACCTCACTGTGAGCACTGGGGGGACGGACTGGTGCATCTGCTCTCAGCTCCTCCCTGCAGAACAGTCGGTAGTCCTTGCTTCTGTGATCCTCTCATCGTTTTAGTTGCTGTGGTTCTGATGATGTCGATGATTATTAGGTTGAAACTAATGATAAGTGCATTTAAGGTAGGATTTTCATATTCAGAATGAATTGAAATGTGGAATTGGCTGGAATTATTAAATGGCATCTGCGATAGTTCTGTAAAAGGTTGGAGGCTTCCGTGGCAGGAGAGTGCAGTTCCTCTGGCCTTTTGCCTCTGCGACACTGTATATTGTGTCAAATAAATCAGCGAACATTTTGAATTGCTTCGACATTCAGTCAAAGGTATGGGCGTAAAATGCAATTACATACTGGGCCAGAAAAATAAAACATTAAAGTGTATACAAGCAAAAAAGCTTTATTCCTTGAGCTGTTCAGCTGGATGGCAGCATTATTGCCTTTAATTAACCACAGATAGCTCAGAGGTCAAAGAACAAAAATATATTTTATTGAGGGTCAGAAGAACTCAAAAGGGCTTTATTAAGAAAAGTAATTAACTGTACCATCTCTCTCTCCATCGCCCAGTTCACAGTAATAGAGAGATCACCTCCTGTCCTGTCAGCGCTGACATTTAATTGGGATTCCAGTGCTTGTGTTTAAAACCTGGCTTTGGTGAGACTGGGCGGGGCCCACATTGTCAGAAGTGGGCGGGGCTTCATTGCACAAGCCCCGCCTCTAGTGTTCACCAAAACCGTGCTACTCAGTACAGCCCTCAGTTTGTCACCGTGTTGCTTTTGGAACGGCATACCACACTGCATTTGAAATCCTTCAGTTTTTGGCATACAGAAGAGCCCCGCCTGTGGCGTGTCACTGGTCATTTTGGCAAATGAGTAATGACGTTAATATGTTTTTACAGGCGGAGAATCACACATGCAGGTAGCTGACAGACAGGAGAATATCTTCAACTAACTGGAGAGAAATAATGTCATAACATACATAAACTGCTGCAGCTTTATTATTGACAGGGCTGGTTTCTCATACCCAGAGTACTATATTCCATGGCTAAACTGCACTGTTACAAGTGATTTTGTAGTAGAAATGTAGCCCAAAAACAGGGTTAAACTGTGTAGTAAAATCAGCCCTCTAACCATAAGGTGAATTAGGTCTCTCTGACTTTGGCTGTAACACATACTGCCTGTTAGCTGCCAGACACACACACACACACACTCACTCACACTCACTCACACACTAGTAACTCCATCTAGCCATTCTGATGCCAAACTGTAAATAGATATTAACTCCCTCTCCACATCTGTGTTTAACATACACATACTCACACACACACACACTATGACAGCATACATACACATACATCTGACCTGAACACATTAACTACAAACATAATTTCTGTATTCATCACCATCATCACTCATTATATTTCAACATGTTCTTGAAAAACACACATTAATAAGAAAGATGCAATATTTAACCACTGAACTAATCACCAGATAATGCGGATAATGAAAACTATAAAAACACAATAATGTAAAACATGGCAAAAACAATATACAAAAAGCACAGACCTATTATGCTCAAAAATACAATCCTAAAAAATAAACCTAAAAACACACACACACAGTAGAAAAGAAAGAATATCCTCAAAGATTATCAGACCCTAGCACCTGTACAAAGAATTAAGATGACTTACCCCACTACATAGGCACACACACACCTCAGAATTCTCATTCATTCACCCATGTCCCTTTTCAAAGCAAAGAAAGAGAGAAAGAGGACGCGGCCTCTAAAGCCTCTATACTGACCCTAGAGATGTAATCTGATGCCTCCTAAAGTGTGTGTGTGTATGTGTGTGTGTGTGTGTGTGTGTGTGTGTGTGTGTGTGTCTGTATGTGCGTGCATTCACTGTAGAAATTAACAACCATTTTTCTTTCCATTTTTCAACTACTACAAATCACACTTTCATTGCTCTTTGCCACCCGTGTCAGGCCTCACTGAAAACACAGCATGCAAATAGCAAGACATGCACTCACACTGTTAATGAAGTGCTTACACGTTTCGTACTTGCTGCACATCCTTCTGGTTTTCAGAATGAGAAGGCAAGGTATATATGCCTCCGTTAGCAGAGTGCCTGTGAGCCCGAGGACAAAGCCCACCCTGAATAAACAAACCGTGCCCTTATTTCTAAGGCCAGCAAGACAGTGAGGTAGAAACGTACGCGAGAAAACAACAGGTTTCCCCACATGGGTGAAGCAGCGCTGAGTCTCCCACTGTGGCGTGGCAGTCAGCTTCATCACTGAACTGACTTGGTTTTCCTGACATGTCTGTTTGGCCCTTTCTCATCAATGACACAACAGCCATATTGTTACATGGGGTACAGTAGGAACGGCAAGAAAAGCAGAGAACAGCAACTGTCTTCTCAAAAGACAAAAGCTTTCAGACTTATGATGATGCATTAGCAGACCAATGGGCCTTCAGTGACGCCCCATGTTTCACTTCAGTTTTTAAAATGCAGATGCACAAGTTCTGTTACCGTATCTCAGGGAGACTACCCGTCTGTCTCTCACTCTTCCTCCCTATTTCTCACTCTTCCTCTCTCTGTCTCCCTCTTCCTCCCTCTCTCTCTCACTCTTCCTCCCTCTCTCTCTCACTCTTCCTCCCTCTCTCTCTTCCTCCCTCTCTGTCAATCTTCCTCCCTCTGTTTCACTCCGTTTCTCTCTTCCACATTCCTCTCTCTTTCTGTCACAGACAGCCAAAGGTTTCCTTGAAAATGAACAGTCATCCCGTTGATCCACCAACAGCCTTAATAACAGAGAAAGCGTGTGGACTTCTGTTTGTTTTGGAAGCTACAAAAGACCCTTAGAAAATGCGGAGAATGAAAGCCCTGTCGATCTTTTCTTGTCCAAAACAAACCCCCTTTTTTCAAGGTGGGGTTTATCCTCATGCACATTGCTGAAGGGAGCATTCGTACCTCACCTTTTCATCTTCCTGAGAAGCATGAATTTTCAAAAAGATCTTGAGTGACAATGTAAAAAAAACGGAACCGCAAAGGACTAAATGATGTGTTTGGCTCTTTTTCGTTGGAGCTTGCAAAAGTTTCTTTAAAAATAAAAGTTCTGAAATCAAGCGACTTCGCATCTTGCTATTTTTGTGAGGGCATTTACAAGCTTGTGAGGACATAGGAAAACGTCCAGTGCGTGGAGGAAACGACCGCATTCATTCCTGCAAGCACTCGGTCTTTCATGACGTCCGTCGGTGTGAACGACCTCCAACAACGCAGGTGTATGAAGGAGGCTCAGGTGCAGTCTTACCGTGGCGGCCGTGGCGTTGAAGCCGCTCCGCTGCGTCGGTGTCCTGTGCTGCCGCTTCGCCGACCTCGTCATGCTCCGCGAGTCTGCGGCTCGTTGCCGCCGGCTCCGCGCGCAGGTTAGTTAGCTCTTGACTCGCGCACTGAATTGTCCCATCGACGCGCTGCGAAAGAGGCTTGCTGTCATCCATTATTTCCAGGATATTTTCCTGACGTGAGAATCCAAACAGCGTGTCATGCGGTTCGTCGGAAAACTATGCAAATCCTCTTCTGCTTTTCGTTGTTTGTCAGCCAAACGAATTGACAACATTTACTTAACGCAACTGAAACTATTCTCCGGTTATCTCAGAGTGCAGGTGTCAGTAGCGAGCGAACGAGAAAGAGAGAGCGAGTGACACGGAGAGTTTTCAGCAAGTGCATACTAGGAAGCGCGTGTTGTGCATCTTCTTTTCCGTTGCTGCTCTCTCGCGGAAAAACACAGCACACTGAAAGATGACGAACGTCTCTTTAAACGGACCGTACCATCTGCTGGGGGAGTGAACAAAAATGAACGTAAACACAGAATATATATTTTTATACAGCAGCAAAGCAATCATTTTAACTACAGCACTTTATTAGAGCGAATAGAAACAGGAAACTACACATAATATCCTACACACACGCGCGCACGCACGCACACACACACACACGCACGCACGCACACACACGCACACATTCACTAGTAACTCCATCTTCATCACATCCCGTTCTTTCGAATGCTTGAGGAAGCGCAAAAACATTAAGACATCCTTAATGAACACTAATACAACTTTTGAATGAGCGTGAATACAATTACGACGGAGTGGCAAAAAGCTCTTAATGCTGAAACCCGGACGTGCACATTCTATGCGTTATATGAAATCTTTCTGTTCTATATCTATATTGGATTTCTTTATACGCTTAAATAAAAAAACATTTGATGCGATTTTCCAGAGAGAGAGAGAGAGAGAGACTGTCGGAAGGTCAGTGTGTTGAGTGATTATTTCAGATGGCCTCTATTTCAGATGGTCTCTCTATTTCAGATGGTCTCTCTATTTCAGATTGTCTCTGTTTTAGATGGTCTCTCTATTTATTTTTTCTCCTATAATGACAATATTGCATGGGGACTCTTGCATCTCGTGTTCAGATCGACGTGCAGTAGTGCCTTACTGTGTTAATGGAAGTCATCTTCATGCTAGTACACTAGGAAGGCAGACTCTAAGGATAATCTGGTTTTCTTACTTCTGTGTTCTGGACATGCTGTTTCATGACCCTAAGAAGGGCTGAATGGAGAACAGTACACCCCTGAGGTCTAGAAACACTTTGGCTTTCACACATTACACGATCAACTCATAAATAGCCCTCAATCATTAAAAAGATTATGTTGGAGTGAATCGTTCACTGAATGGCAATTTCAACATCAATCACGTGTATGGGTTGCCTTTTGTATATTGTGCTTATTAATGTGTGTTTATTATGTGTATGTTTAAATGTGTCTGTATGAATCAAATTCAGCGCAAGGGGGTGCATGAGTCAGAAAAACTGGTATATTGCTACACTGAGCAATGCAGAGTCATTTATTCTAATTTAATATGTATCCTCTGAAGAGGGTGAGTTATCAGTGAAGAGTAAATGGAAACACAGCCAAGTGTGACCAAGAGAGTGAGGTTGTGTGGTGTGTGTGTGTGTTTGTGTGTGTGTGAGTGTATGTGTGTTAGAGAGCGAGAGCGTGACCAAGAGAGTGAGGTTGTGTGGTGTGTGTGTGTGTTTGTGTGTGTGTGAGTGTGTGTGTGTTAGAGAGCGAGAGAGAGGGAGAGCAAGAGAAAGAGAGTGAGAGAGGGAGAGAGAGAGAAAGAGAGGGAGATGTAGAGAGAGAGCGAGACAGAGAGAGAGAGATAAGGAGGGAGAGAATGAAAGGTTGAGAAGTGAGATCGAAAACTTGTGAAAGAGAGAGGGTGGATTATGTCCATTAGTTGGAACACTGTAAAACAGAGCCTCTACTTCGTTATCATAATTAATGCTGTCTGATAGAGTTTTGTTTGTCAGGGGATAAAAGGCTCTATTCACAGGCCCCCTCCACCTTCAGCAGAGTTTTTGAAAAATGCCTGAGACTTGCTGACTCCAGAGCTCATGGAATGTGCCTGCTACACAGAAGTCTCCACGTTGCTCTACATGAAAATGCTTTCCTATTACTGGGCCATTAATGACAAGCTTGCTGGGTTTTAAAATAAAGATCCACCTTACGTTAATGTCATCTGTTAATAGTATTATATCATGTCCTTCATTCTATTAGCTTTCATAAAAGACTTCAAACATTCCATCTAGTTTGTTACATTCCAGGTCTCAGGAACAGATCATTATCAGACACTTTGTGCCCTAATTATACCCAAAGGATTTGATCATTATCAGACTCCTTCAACTGTAATTGTGCTTTAACTAAAAAAAAACTGCATCACAGAAAGAGAATCCGCTGCTCAAGTTGAATGAAGGGATATTAAACTTCACCACAGGGTTAATGATCCATTCTGTATTAGTCTCGAGAATGATATCCACCCTGCTAAAGCCTGAGTGCTTTTCCTGCCTCGAGGAAACAGGCAAGTGAAGGGAAGCCTGTGTGGGAGGGAAGTGTTGCTGGGAGTGTAGTTGGTTGTGCTGTATTTCCCTGTGATAAAACCTTCATCATTAATCCTCTCTGCCAGCTTCAGCGAAAATCAGACTGCCCAATCTTGGCTTTGACAGCCCAATTCTCCTCAGACCACTACTCCATTTCTGGAGACAAATAACCCGACAGGAAACATTAAATAAACAATGAGGTGCTCAGTGATGCGTGAGTCTGCAGTCTGCCATTGGTTCATTAAAGGCCCAATCAGGAATCCACTGACATGGCAGGCCAGCGTTTCCTGCTCTGTAACCTCTCCGCCGGTCCTGGGGAACACAGTAGGATTGTTTTAGCCACTTCGGAGCTGAGCACGGAGTTTACTGAGCACGGAGTTGCCTTTAAAACATGTGGTGCTGAGTATAACTCAGAGGTGCTTTGTGGTTACAGCTAGTCTACAGAGTCATCTCTCTTTGGTGTTCTCCTGTTTCACATACCACATGACCACATAAACACTCACTTGAGCGCATAAAATGTTATCTCTAAGAACTTACACATAGTTACAAAACTGTACATGTCACTTTTGTAAGTCAGATATTGTTCCATACTTAAAACCTTAAAAAAAACAAGCAACAACAATAACAAAAGAGACTCTTCTCACCACTATGGCAATGACAGTTCATCTGGTGTCAGTCAGGTGTTTCTGTAGGAACTGCCAGTTTGTGACTGGTCAGAGGTCTTCTGGGATATGAGGGGCAGATGGCATTATGGGATATGTTAGTCATCCGTGACAAACACCCTCTGAGAACCAGCTGAGGCTACACACTAACCAGAAAGTATGTATATATGTGAGTGTGTGTTTATGTGTGTGTGTGGTGGGGTTTGTGTGTGTGTGTGTGTGAGCGCATGTGGGTATATTAATGTGTGCGTATTGGTTAACCCCAGCTGGGCTTGATGGGGAGTAACTAATTGACTCTGCCAGTTCTTATGACTTCTAGCTCACTCCCTGAGGCCCCACTGCTGAAAATCTGTCCACTTTCTGTGTGTGCATGTGTGTGTGTGTGCATGTGTGTGTGTGCATGTGTGTGTATGTGAGCATACATGTAAACTGACTAATTGCAGTACAAATTCTCAGGCCGCACTTTAATGAACTATCAATAAAACAGTTGGGAAACTGACAACAGAACTGCCAAAGAAGTGTGTATGGGTAAAGATTTGTGTGTGTGTGTGTGTGTGTGTGTGTCTTAAAAGTGGAAGTGTGTATGAGTATGAGTGTGTGTTAGAACAGTGTGAGAGACAAGAAGACCTTCATTTTGTCTTGTGCTGCATCTTAATTACTGGAGAGGTTTTCCGATCCAGCCACCAATGACAGATGGAGATAGACAGAGGTGCTCCACCTCTCCCAACACCACCCACCTCCCTCCCTCTCTCTCTCCCCAACACCACTCCCCCACCTCCCTCCCTCTCTCTCTCCCAACACCATTCCCCCACCTCCCTCCCTCTCTCTCTCCCAACACCACTCCCCCCACCTCCCTCCCTCTCTCTCTCCCAACACCATTCCCCCACCTCCCTCCCTCTCTCTCTCCCAACACCACTCCCCCCCACCTCCCTCCCTCTCTCTCTCCCAACACCACTCCCCCCACCTCCCTCCCTCTCTCTTTCCCAACACCACTCCCCCCACCTCCCTCCCTCTCTCTCTCCCAACACCACTCCCTCTCCCAACACCACTCCCCACCTCCCTCCCTCTCTCTCTCCCAACACCACTCCCCCACCTCCCTCCCTCTCTCTCCCAACACCACTCCCCCACCTCCCTCCCTCTCTCTCCCAACACCACTCTCCCCACCTCCCTCCCTCTCTCCCAACACCACTCCCCCACCTCCCTCCCCCCCTCCCCCTCCCTCCCTCTCCCCAACACCACTCCCCCCCCCCCCCCTCCCCCTCTCTCTCCCAACACCACTCCCCCACCTCCCTCCCTCTCTCTCTCCCAACACCATTCCCCCACCTCCCTCCCTCTCTCTCCCAACACCACTCCCCCACCTCCCTCCCTCTCTCCCCCAACACCACTCCCCCACCTCCCTCCCTCTCTCTCTCCCAACACCACTCCCCCACCTCCCTCCCTCTCCCAACACCACTCCCCCACCTCCCTCCCTCTCTCTCCCCAACACCACTCCCCCCACCTCCCTCCCTCTCTCTCTCCCAACACCACTCCCCCCACCTCCCTCCCTCTCTCTCCCAACACCACTCCCCCCACCTCCCTCCCTCTCTCTCTCAACACCACTCCCCCACCTCCCTCCCTCTCTCCCAACACCACTCCCCCACCTCCCTCCCTCTCTCTCTCCCAACACCACTCCCCCACCTCCCTCCCTCTCTCTCTCCCAACACCATTCCCCCACCTCCCTCCCTCTCTCTTTCCCAACACCACTCCCCCACCTCCCTCCCTCTCTCTCCCAACACAACTCCCCCACCTCCCTCCCAGTGTTGGCTCAGGCTGTAGTAGTGGTGTTTGGGAACTGTGCAAACTATGCTCTTTACACTCAGTATACCAGTGTTGAAAAGAGTGTATGCACAAGGTACTGATATGTATATACTTGGCTATATACTTGGCTACAAGGTAAACATCATCAAGGAGCAGTATCCTCCATGGAGAAGAAGGCTGGTGATAAATAACTTCACTCCATGAGAGCCTTGCAGCACAAATGAACCAGCTGCTAATGGACAGAACCCATTCTGAATGGTTAAGTGAAGAGCAGGCAGTACTGATCCTGAACAACCCCCAGAATGGGGCAGTTCCATCCAACTACCAGCCAATGATCTGCCTCTGCATAAAATGGAAGCTGGAAAATTGACAAGAGCACCAAAGGAGCCAAGAACCAATGACCGGTGGATAAAACAGTCAGTCGAGAGTACAACACCAACCTGTGCACTGCCTGGATTACAAGCCTATGATTCAGTGGCCCACACATGTATCCCAGAATGCTCCAGGCTGTATAATGTCAACATGACTCTAAGAGCATTTATAAAGTCTCTTAGAACACAGCCCTGTGGAACACAACCCCGGAGGCTCATTTCAAACCAATTGCACAAGTCACCATCAGGGAAAATAGTTAGGATTGAGGGGATCAAGCTACCAGAAGGTAGCATAGCAGATGTCAGATGTGTACAAGTACCTTGGAAGCCCACAGGCCACAAGGAAAGCATCTACAGCCAAATACCTACAGTGAGTGAGGCGAGTCCCGAGAAGTCAGCTGAATGGGAAGAACATGATCCGGAACAGAACAACACCTACACTCTGCCTGTCAGCAGATACCCCGCTGGTATAATCATTTGGACAATGGAGGATACAGAAGCCACCGACATCAAGGAAACTCCTCACAATGCATGCAGGGTTTCAGCCCAAATTCAGCATTCTGAGACTGTACACTAAGCAGAAGGTGTGTGTGTGTGTGTGTGTGGTGGTGGGGGATGTCAAGGATTACAGAGGCTCAGAGCCACTATAAAACATTCAAGATCCAGAGAACACCAGTAAGATGGCCCCAAGTGCTTAGTGACTACCACAGACAGCAGAAACCCACGCTGGATGGGGATGAGGAGGAACAGGACGTACTATGTACTAGTATGTACATGTACTATGTACTATGTACTACCAGCAAAAAGTGCAAGTGGCACTTTTGAATAAAAAGATCAGTAGTGGCTAGGATATACCACACTACTGCAGAGATGCTCCTGACACAATCCAGCTCATAACAGCAGAAATGCCAGATGCTAGCAGCCAGAGCATACACTGAATGCCATAACCTCTCACCTGTTTGAGAACTTTGATCATACACCTGAGCCTGATCCTACAAAAATCCATGACAATGTTCAAGTGGACCTTGAAGATTTAATGCTGTTTTGAAGGCAAATGGTGGTCACACCAAATATTGATTTGATTTAAAGTTCTCTTGTGTTCATTCACTTTATTAATTTACAAAAATAAACCATTAGCACATCTGTTTCAGCATTATGCAACACACGAAAATGCCATACACAAACACACAACAACAACAACAAACCCAAAGCATCTTTTCCATACAGCTTCCTCCCCGGGAGGACTAACAATAACTTTCTCTGTAAACATATGAACAGCACTCAAGCAGCAGGGTCCAGCTGTATGCTGTGCTCTATAACAGCACTGCACGCCATTATTCCCTTTTAAATAGTTAATGTTGCTATTGAGTTACACCACTCTGTCTCCTCCTGCTATTATTCCATTGACATGCAATATTCATATTAGCAAATCAAGCTCTACAGTATTTCTCATCCATCGGATTCATGAAGTCTGACTTGAAAACACACACACACAACCCCCCACACACACTCACACACACAAACATTTCTTTAATGTATTAGTGATTGGCTGATGGATATGAAGGATGCTTTTAACAAATCCTCCTGTCAGCTACACAGCTATGCACACACACACACACACATGCACAAAAGCTTTCTGGAGACAGACGTGCTAATGGTATAATTACAGTTTGCTTTAATATTATCTAAGAAATTTAAGCTTTATGCCTTCAAGTCTACAAAGGGTCACACACTTAAATAGTCCTTTGTTTTGAAATGTAAATTAATATCCTGTTTATCTGAACCTCCAGATAACATTCTGCCTAAATAATACACAAAGAGCACAGTTTGCTGGCTGAGACTGACGTATTTGAAGAAAAAAACACAATTAGGCCTACTGACACATGTTGACAGAGTTTGTAGCAGCCTTTGTTGTTATGGCAACTTCGTTATAGTTTCGTTGTTATGGTAACTTTGGTGCTCGGTGAAGCTCCATGTAGCAATTTGCATAAAGTTTTGTCAGGGATTGCATGTATTATATAAATTGTACAAATAAAAAGTGGAACATTTATGGTAGCGTACATGTAAACAGTACACTTGGCACTATTCAGTGACCATGAATATGTTTGGGACGATTGCAGCCATTGCCTGCTGTCACCTTCTTCACCCCAGTAATTGCTAGACCTCCACCCCAGCTGACTCCACCTCAACCCCACCCCCAATCCTCACCCCCCCCCCCACAGACAAAACAGCTGTTGCTAAGACTACTTGTGCTTCATACGCTTCTTGTTCACACCAAGGGGTGTTGGAGAAAATGGACACGTCACAGCTGATTTACAGGGATATAATTATGTTTAAAATAGTATAAAGGCTAATAATCCTGGATATTCTCTCATTGCTTAGACCATTAAAACCCTGGTGCACACCCAAATGTCTTATTGAGAAGATCAACACTGCTCCTTCTGAATGGCTTCCGGTCTCACCTCATCCCTTTAAAAAGAGACTATAATCCGCAGACATACGCAGCACACATGTACACAGGCCACACCCAGCAGACATAATCAGCTCTGTTATTCAGCATGGCCAGTCTGTGTGATCAGAGACATCCTCCACAGCGCTAAACCAATCCCCACGCTTCTCTACTCCATGTCTGTGACAAGATGAGCTTCATTAGTGCTGCTGCAATAAAAAGCAGTGTGTGTTTGTGTGTGTGCGCGTGCGCATGCGCGTGCGTGATTGTGTGTGTGTGTGTGTGTGTGTGGGGAGGGGGTATAGGATTGAAAAACTGTGAGGCATGTATGCACATACAATGTCTACTACTACATTTTAATGACTTTTTAATAATATGGCAGACATCTGTGCATTGTGATACAGAATCATAATGAACTACTTTCCAACACCCATATAAACACCTATTTAAATAAAACCCTGTTATTTATTCAAGTTCAGCTTCTCCCTGGGTGAAACCACCACACAACAGTGCTCTCTTCTGCTGAATGCAATACCGGCAGAAAGTGCCTCAGTCACAGAGAAACATGGTATGTTGCTGCTGTAAAATAGTCTAATGTCCACTTCCTATTGTAGAGGCTCTGGTTTCACCACGACCTACACATCAGCAGGGCTGACAAGGGCTGACATATGCAGAACACTGCCCCCTCGTGTTGTGAGGAAGAATCGCGTTTTATTTTTCACTTTGGTTTTTCCAAGAGATGCTTTGCGACCAGGCAACCGTTTTAAGTGTGTTATAATTAGTCTCCATTAAAGCAGAAATGTCCAAAATGTGGCAGCAAACGAAGAAATGAAGATCTGGTTTTAGTGATACGAGATCTGTTGAAAGCTTGACTAGAGTAGTTAAACCCCTCTCACAGATCATGTCAGATCTACCCCCATCCAAATGGCCCCTGTTTGATGTGAATGTTTATGTTGCCATTTAAAGGGGGTGAGTGTGGACACTCACTGTGTGCTCTGCTTAATGGTGACAGCACCTTCAACAAAGTGGGAAATCCAGTTCCAGAGAGTGTGTTTCAGACAAGACCACAACCTCCTAGCACCATTACTCCTCAGGGAGGCAGTGATAGTGTGTGTGTTTGTGTGTGCGTGTGTGTGTGTTTGTGTGTGTGGGGGTTTATGCGCTCTAACAATATCAATATGCCTGATCATCCGTACTGGTTCGAAACCTTTGAAATCAGCTTACAAGTAGAAAAGTTAAAGTGGGAAAAGTGTACTGCAGCAAACACAACTACCCCCTCTCCCCCTACACACACACACACACACATACACACACACACACAAACGACGATGGGTGGGTTATGTCGTATATTATGTTGTTACAGTACCTTCCCCCCCACCCAGTGGAGGGATAGTGTTTACAATTTCTTTACAAAATAGTGTAAAACACTATCATATTCTTTCTGAATCTAAAATGGGATTCAAACGTTCAAAGCGGAGCATTGCAGTTATCACAGTCTTTTGGGTTGTGTTGTGTTAATATACTGCATCATAATCTCATGTAAATATTGCAAGAGACAACTAAACATTTATACTTATGCAAAATAAACTGAGAACCCTTTTGTACTAGTTTTTGCTCAATGATTTGAATTATGAGTCGTAAGGGTAATGTGACAGAAATGCTTTGTTTATTCTGCATGCTATTAAAAATGTCTCCGTCGCAACAGTCACAAAGCCATTCTGTCTTCCTCCTTTGTGTCTGTGTGGAGGATTTAAATGAGTCTGAATGAATGAGGAAATGAGGTGATGGCCTATGAACACTTAATCTGAATACCACTCAAAGAGAGCTGTGGTGTCAAGCTGTGACTAATAGGCTTTTTATGTGTGTGTGTGTGTGTGTGTGTGTGTGTGTGTGTGTACTCTGGAGAACCTTTCCTAGACCTGTCCTATATACAAAAATCCTAGGAGCCTGCAGGCGCGCACACACACACACACACACACACACACACACACACACAAACATGCACACACCTTTTCACATCCATTCCAGTGTTTGTTGCTGACAGTGTTGCTATTTCCACCAAACTATAGCACTACAGTGTGAACATCAAACAGACAGCACGGACTGCATATGGCATCTGGTATCACAGCCACAAGTGACTTTGTGTGTGCCTGTGTGTTAATGTGCTTCAGTACTCTTTCTTTTTCTGATTTCTCAGTGGCTCTCTGGGGGCATTTCCCAGCTGTGTAAACTATAGCTACATTTTTAAAAACAAATATTGTTGATCCTGTCTTAGCAAAGTGTTCACCTGCCCTTCAGGGCTCAAGATAAAATCTTTAAAATGAGATAGTTCTAATATAAACGATTTTATGGGGCTATCAATTTAAGTGAGTCAATTAAAAAACATTTTGCACTAGATGACCGATAGATGGCACTGTTGTGTCTCTCGTTTGATTATTTTACACGTTACTCATACATACGGTGTCATCAAAAACATAACACACATACCTCCTGTCCTTACGAACATTCATTTGGCGCACATTGCTTCGAACTGCAGAATTTTGTAATCCTTAATGATATTGTTTTGTCTCTTGTTAAGCTTAGGATAACTCTGTCAATGTTTTCACATCTCATATTCTCAATATAAAGCCTCTGACATTGGTTTCAAAAGGTATAATTCAGTTTAAACTTTTAAACTAGATTTAACATTGCATGTTCTTTCAGTTCTGTTCTCAACTCTGATCTGAACTATCACTTAGTTCAAGAGAGAGAAGATGAGAGAGAGATGAGAGAGAGAATTTTAATTTTAACTAACACCTTAATGAATGAATTCGTTACTTCAGTAACGTTAAAACTTGTCCTTACAACTTCAACTCTCACTCCACTGCAGTGCCAAATGCATCTTTCCAATTCAGAGAGAGAGAGAGAGAGAGAGAGTGAGAGTCAGTTAAAGAGTGGCACCCCTTAGCAAAAAGTAGTATACGTAAAGTTCATTTTATTAAGTATACTTAAGTATAAGTATAAGTATAGCAAGTATACTACAGACCATATACTTTAAGTGTACTAGAAAGTATACCAATTTAATACTTCTTCGGACTAAATTGGAACATTTCTAGTTTATAAAAGTATACTTTAAAGTTCATTTTAAGTTTTTAAAAGTACACTTTATAGTATAAAACTAGTATACTCATCTATGTACTTGGTATATCCCTCTAGTATGCTTAAAGTATACCACAAGTACACTTATCAATATACTGCCATTGTACTTGTTATATACTTCTAGTCTATTTTTATTGTATATTTTAAGTATACTGTTAAACATTGGTTATTTCACTAGTTCACTTTAAGTTTGCTTGGCATATTACTTATAGCTTAAAATTTAAGTATTTGAAATACATTCCTTAAAATATTGTCCTGGCAGTGAAGAATGGAATCTCACACGAGAAGTTCATTTCAGCTAGAAAATGAACTTTGATAGATCCACGTAGGTTTTTCAGAATACTTCATTGCCCTTAATGGCAACTACCTCACCCAGCCGCACCCACATCACAGTGAGGGTGCTCCCGGCTTTCCTCACAGAACAAACACATATGCATCCTCCACATACTTATAACTAAAAACAGCAAAATAACTACATGCAAACTCACACATTAAACGGATTATTTATAATTTCCAGTCTCTCTCGCCTATCTCCCAGCAACCTCTGCTGACGAGTGGGCGGGGCTTGTCAATCTGTATGTCCGGCGCCGTCTCAGTATTCTTAAAGTTTACTGTATGTACACAAGAGTGTGATGCATTTACAAAATCACAAGACAGAATGTTGAAAACAAGTTCGATATATTTTCAAACATTTCACACATTTCAAAAAACAAATACATATGATATAAATTTTTTCCTTACTGGAGAAAATGAAAGGAAAAAGTGCACATTTGCATTAAATGTTAAGCATGAGTCATTGACTTGACCTTATTATGCACTTGGAGCAAGATATAGTAAGTATTATACAAGTGTAAGTCTTGGTATTAATGTACTCAGTCTTAGACTTCTGTTTATACTTCTGTGTATAAGCCAAGTATACTTCACTATACTATTCTTAAGTATCTAAAATTTAGTTTAAAAAAAGTCACCTTCAAGTATACTTCCTCAGTTTTAGTAAAAATAAGTATACTTATAGTACACTTGAATAAACTTATTTTTTGCTAAGGGTATTAATGTACTTAGTCTTAGACTTCTGTTTATACTTTTCAGTATAAGCCAAGTATACTTCACTATACTATTCTTAAGTATTTAAAAAATAGTTTATAAAAAGTAACCTTCAAGTATACTTCCTCAGTTTTAGTAAAAATAAGTATACTTATAGTACACTTGAATAAACTTCTTTTTTGCTAAGGGACAAGGGGCAGGACCACCTAACACATGTGCCCAACCCCCATTTCCCTCCTCTCTGCTACACACTCTGCCTCACACACTCCCCCTTTCTTCAGTGTTCTCTCTCAGTGTCTCACACACTCACAAACTGTTGCTCCAAATCCAGCGCCTCTGTCTGCTGCACCGGGCCAGGAGGAGTGACCGCGTGGAAGCCGTCTCACACGTTTATGCCCCAGTACTCATCGGGGAGCTTCTTGTTCAGAGTAAGTTTCATTCAGAAGAGTGAAGACACCATGAAGTTTCAACTGTTCCTGCTGTTTGCCCTGGTTGGTACTTTCTCTACCACCGTATATGCAAGTAAGTCAGCTTACACACACACACACACACACACACACACACACACACATGAACAAAACTCTATTCTCTGAACTCTATTTTTCTGTTTAAAGTTGCATTTTATGTGCTCTGCCTTATGTTTCTTTTTAATGAATATGCCTGTGTGCATGCATATGTGTAAGTTAATTCACACACACACACACACACACACACACGCTCACACACACACTGAGACCTGCTCCTCAGATGTGATTCCTCCAGTCATTTCCTTCCTCCCATTATATCAGTTCTTTTCAAAATTTTGAATTCTTTTTCATTTTTCTAAAAATACTAAATATTTAAATACTTATATTAGATTTAATAAATACTCTGTAATGCATGACACAATAAGAGTTCCAGTACAATCGCAGGTTGTTGAAACTCAGAACTTACACAACCATGTGCTTCTCCACCCTTTGGATCTGCTTTTAAGAAAATGATGTAATACAACTATGTATCTGCATACTTTTACAACATGATCTCCCTCTCTCTCTCTCCCTCTCTCTCTCTCTCTACCCCTCCCTCCCTTGCCCTCTGTGCATGGCTGTATGTGTATATTAATAGAGCTGACCCTATATTTAAGAACAGCATTTGGTGCTTTGAGAGGGGCGGGGGGGGGCTTGGGCATAATTTAAGTGTCTCTCTCTCTGTCTGTCTCTCTCTCTCTCTCTCTCTCTCTCTCTCCTCTACCAATGTGCACATGTAGCCATCTTTGGCAGGACATCAAGCTTTCAGCTACATGTGGCATGTGTGTATGTGTCGAACATGCTGTTATTTTTAAATTGCAACCCTTAGTGACCAACATCACGTGACTGATACAGTCTTACACACCCTTCATGATTCCCCATGAGTGACATGTTAATAATAAACAACAAATAAGTATGATTACAGCATCGTAACCATTCCCATAAGCAGAGTATTCATTTGGAGTTCTTTCATAGAAGAGTTGGTTCATCTTATTACATCTCATTAATACTATTTTTTAATAAATAATTTTTAAATAAACCATTAAGCACAGTTTCATATATAAATATATAAAATGTATACAAATTTTATATAGATATATACAGATATAAAACTTTATGGTTTATGAGGTATAGTAGGGGTGCTCTCAGGTAGAGTGAGGTATAGTAGGAGTGCTCTCAGGGAGAGTGAGGTGTAGTAGGAGTGCTCTCAGGGAGAGTGAGGTGTAGTAGGAGTGCTCTCAGGGAGTGTGAGGTATATTAGGAGTGCTCTCAGGTAGAGTGAGGTATAGTAGGAGTGCTCTCAGGGAGTGTGAGGTATAGTAGGAGTGCTCTCAGGGAGAGAGGTATAGTAGGAGTGCTCTCAGGTAGAGTGAGGTATAGTAGGAGTGCTCTCAGGGAGTGTGAGGTATAGTAGGAGTGCTCTCAGGGAGAGAGGTATAGTAGGAGTGCTCTCAGGGAGAGTGAGGTGTAGTAGGAGTGCTCTCAGGGAGAGTGAGGTGTAGTAGGAGTGCTCTCAGGGAGAGTGAGGTGTAGTAGGAGTGCTCTCAGGGAGAGTGAGGTATAGTAGGAGTGCTCTCAGGGAGAGTGAGGTGTAGTAGGAGTGCTCTCAGGGAGAGTGAGGTGTAGTAGGAGTGCTCTCAGGGAGAGTGAGATATAGTAGAAGTGCTCTCCCTGGACACTATGCCTCTCTCTTGAGTAAATGGCCCTGTCAACCCTGAGCTACTGTTGTGGTATCTGTGTGGCACTAGATGGTGGAATTTCTGGATCGGTATGCAGACCCAGCACGTGTACATGTGTATTTAGAGACACTGCAGTGATTAGCGTTCTATAATAATTATTTAGTACTGAAGGTTTGCTATATATTCCAACCATGTAGTCAAGTAATCCAATCCCTTTCTTTGACTATACAGACTGCAGAATCAAATCAAATCAATATGCCCACTGAAGCCTGCCCTGATGGCCAGGCTACTATAGGACATTAGCCAGGGAGTGTGTGTGCAGGGTGGGTATGGAACTGCACTGAGCTTCTCTACCATGGCGGTGGGCTCCACCATTTCCACATCTCCGGTTCAGACTTTTAATAACAGTGCAGTGTTGATCTGTCCATGCTAGACATGGCAGAGTTTCATCTCTCTCTCTCTCTCTCTCTCTCTCTCTCTAACTCCCTCACTATAGCACTCTCTTTCACTCGCTCTCTCTCTTTCCCTCAGTCTTTTACTCTCTCACTATATTTCACTCTTTCTCTCTCTTTACCTCAGTATATTCCACTTTTCACTCTCTTTCTCTCATTCTAAGTCTCTCTTTCACTATATTTCACTCTCTCACTCTCTCTTTCACTCTCTCTCTTACTGACTCTGATTGCAAACTAGTTTTGGCCCGAGGTGTGTGTAAATAAATCCACGACATGTAGTGTTCATTATGCTGAGTGGCGTACGTGCATGTTTACGAGACGATCACCACCCTGTGGACCCTGGGCTCAGCCGGTGGTGATCATCTGCACAGCTTCTCTGCGCTGTTCGTCGTCTGTACCATGAGGAGGAGTTTGGCAACATGTATAGATAACAACACTATCCTATCCATCCCAGCGCCCTCATGTCGCCTTATCCACGAGGTGCAAGGCAGTGTGTGTTTAAGAGGACTAAGAAAGCTATTACGAGTGCCGCTAACCCTCCCCAGCAAAAAAACATTCCAGCCTCACACTCCCTCACACACGACTGATTGAAAAGACAAAATTCTCAACCCCCCACCCCTACACACACACTACACCAAACACATGCACACACACAATATACATCAGCAGCTGATTGCCGTGATGATGGATGTGACTATACCTCTTCCTTCCTCTGTTTCATGCCCCCCTCTCTCCCTCTCTCCTTCTCCCTCATTCTATATTTCTCTCTCTCCTTCACCCACTGTCTGTCTCTCTCTCCCACTGTCTCTCTCTCTCTCCCTCTGTCCCTCTCTCTCTCCCACTGTCTCTCTCTCTCTCTCACTGTCTCTCTCTCTCTCCCTCTGTCCCTCTCTCTCTCCCTCTGTCTCTCCTTCTCCCTTTGTCCCTCCCTTCCTCACTCTTTCTGCAGACTTTTTCCCTTTTATGGTTCTCTTTCCCCAAGTTTCAGGAAAAACGTTCTGCCTTGGTCAGGGTTACTCATTCGTACGTCGCTGTGCACTGATTTTCAATACGTACACTCACTCACACCCACAGAGACACACACCCACACACACACACACACGCACACACAAGCTGGTGCACAAACCCGTTGGTGGATGACATCCTGTGGTGTGAGGCATGCAGCTCTGTTAGCAGGGCAGGTCATGCCTAAACACCACCCACCCCACCCACCTCTCCGCCCAGGCTGATGTACGGGAGCCCTGCTCTCTCTCTGCTGTGTGTAACCACTCATACTACATCCAGCTGCCTTCTTCCCCCAGTATGTAGGACAGCCACGCCTAGTATGCAACCCACCAACCACCTCAGGCACACACACACACGAGAGAGAGAACAGATTGCCTTTTGCTTTACTCCTTGTCACTGTGTGTGTGTGTGTGTGTGTGGTGTGTGTATGTATGTGTTTGTATGTCCATTTAGAAGTTGCAGGGGAAGGAAACCATACTTAGAGTTAATTGTTGGGGTTCAAGATATAATGGGACAATTGTTAACAGAGCCTGAGAGGCAAAGAGCACTTACTAAACACACACACACACACACACACACAAACACTTGGAGCAAACAGGACACATACAGTCCTTCGCTCTGCAACCCCCCCCCCCCCCCACACACACACACACACACACACACACACACACTCCCCATGTCTGTGTGTTTTTGTACTAGTCTGTTGCTAATGGTGGTTTTGACCAAATGTAGCCGTGCAGGATAATCAGAGAGCGCTGTGTATCATGCTTGGCCAGCAGTGATAAATATAGCACGCATGCCCTCTGTGTGCCAGCGGCCCCACCACGGGGTCTTCAGGAAGAAGGCGCACAAAGCAGGAAATGACGTCATATCGTATGGAACCTCGGGCCTAAAGTTTGATGCTGGCTTTGTGCGTTTGGTTGATTGGTTGATTTTAAAAGTCATGCAGGGCACGTTAAACTGTAGACTGTGATACAAGTGATTCCTCTAAAGTGGATTTGGAGCTTTAGGATTTGGGATATAAGGGTTAGATGTTTTCCACTTGATATGTTAGGGAAGGTTTAAGACATTAGTTTGTGTGTAGTTTGGTTAGAAACATTTGTAAAGTGACCAATAGTCCAGGGTGTTGTAAAGAGCCTCCTTTACACTCATATGGGCTCCAGCTGTCTCCTCTCTGCTGACCTTGGGAGCTGCACTGATGAAGGATGCTGACGAGAAGAATTAGTCCTATTTGGGTTTTAGAGAGAATTTTCCCAGATGAGACATATTATTTCCTCCCAAGGAGGTTTTCAAACCAGCTCCGCCCACAGGAAGTGAGGTTGCACGTTTGGAATGAGAGATGACGCAGGCAGGATGTGAGCCCGTTGGGGTGGGGTTTAGGAGGTAGGGCCTGTTACACACGCCTTGTGTGTGTGAGATTCTGTGTGCATGCGTGTGTGTGTGTGTGTTTTGCCAATTAGTTTACAGCAATGAAGACTTTTTCCAACAGTGAACGACTCTACAGTACATAATTTATTACATATCCAAGGCATGATGTGTGTGTGTCTTTGCATGTATGAGACAGAGCGTGAGAGAGAGATAGACAGAGAAATTAAATGAAACATATGTCAGAAATACACAGCGGCAATGCTGGGTGCGGTCGGATGAGCCTTAAACGTGGTGTTGGTGTGTGTGTTTATGTGAGTAAATGTTTTACTTCTGTAATGTTATTGTCAATTATTGTGCACTGTGAGCTACTGTAACCAAACACAAATTCCTTGTATGTGTGAGCATACTTGGCCAATAAAGCTCGATTCCGATTCCGATTCATTATTCTGTATGGCTTGTGCTTCCTTCTCTCAGGCACTCTGGTGGTGCCCACAGAGGCACAGGTGACAGACGTAATGCAAACTGTCCCAGATGAACATGTCACAGAAGCATCTCAGACAGAGAAAGCAACAGCGAAGGAAGACGCCAGCCAAGCGCCTGCATCATCTACAGAATCTGCTACTGAAGAACCTACGGTAAGAACAGAAGCACCAGTGGATGATGCTGAAGTTCCAGCGACCACCACAGGGGTGGCGGCGGAGGAGACACAGCCTGTCACAACACAAGATGTACATACAGATACAGAGGAACTGGGTGGGACAGAACCAACGTCAACAACAGAGCTCGTGTCCGGGGTCACAAGTGAGTCCGAAGTTGCACAAGAGACAGGAACAAATGTCGTGGAGGTGATTGAAGATGGTGAGTGTAGGCATGTGCACTCACACATACACATGCGCACAAATAGACACACATAATTCTAACTTCTTGAATTCCCTCTCTTTCTGTAGGAATGGCCAGTGGACATGTAGTGGGCATTGTGTTTGCTGCACTGTTGGCCATAGCAATCCTTATAGCAGTAATCATCGTGGTGGTCAGGAGGATGGGCCATTACTCGTGAGTAGACCAGACGTATCGCCTGCTTAAAATCCCTGAGAAATGTGCTCTGTCTGTATTTCAGCACTGAACAAAGGCATGCTGACAGTGGATGTTTTTTTTTATTTTGTAAGACGGCAAAGAAACAAAAGCCACATAAACAAGCTAGCTAGGTGGAATACTAGTGCAGCCACAGAAATGACATCAAATGGAGCACTATTGACATCAAAATGGAAGTCATAAAAAGCAAATTAAGTGTTTGTTTAGTTCCAACAATTATGTACAATGCTTGGTTGCACATGACTCCAACAATGCTGTGGTTGGAAATTTATCATTTCATATCAATTTAAAACTTCAATTCTCACCCAGCCTGTTCAAACTGTCAAAAGCTTT